>VWZZ01002499.1:790816-909214 GCA_013399095.1 Psophia crepitans
CCAACCTAGGGTGTTTCCCTCGTTAACGCCCCACGGACACCGGCACTAGCACCCAACACCGCACGTCCCTCTGAGGCACCTGCCCGTTTCAAAACCAAACGGGTGCGGGGAAAGCGGCTCGGGTCAGTGTTCCCGCGCTAGGGCTGGCACCCCCAGCAAAGCTCGGAAATCTCGGTTCTCATCCTTGGGCACAGATGCGGGGAGGGGGACCAAGGCTCTTCCCAAAGACCTAGAGGAAACTTCCCCAAAATCTCCGCAGATTCAGCAAGTGAAAAACTGGGAAAGCCTTTCCCATTCCCTGTCCCTGATCCTCGGTGGGGTAAATTTTCCTCTTCCTACAGCTACGGCTGAGCTGTTGCACGCCCTTGCAGTTTGCATTTGGAGCCTTCGAGCATGTCAACAGCGCCCAGGAGTAGCAGCCTCTCCCCGTGGGGCTCTGAGCCGACATATGTCAGTGACTCACTCAGGCACTTGCCAAATCATTAGACCATGAATACCCCTTTAAAAAAAAAAAACCCAAACAGAAAGCAAAAAGGCAGCCCAATAGCAGCTTCTAAAGAAGGGACACCAAAACCCCCAACAAACTGCATCAATGCTCCCAGTCACCCCCCCCCCCCCCCCCACNCCCCCCTCACAGGCCGAACTATTTGTCTGAACTGGGAGGCAGCATTTTATCACTTAGAGATTGCAAGTTCGATTGCAAAGTCTAGCCTGATGGCTGGCTGGATAATTTGTCTCTCAGCTCAGAGAGAAATGATGGAAGTCAATTTGACAGCTGCGAGGCTCCCCAAGGATTCCAGACCCAAAGTGCATAGAGCAGTGACAGACACGGCGGTGCTCTGAATATCAATGAAGCTCTGCCTGGGAATAATGCTGAGGCAATACAAATTGCACATGTTCAGCTGGAAGGTTATCACTATCATTATAGTTATTAATTATTGTTATTATTACTTCTATTATTAAGACGTAAAAGAAGCCAAAAGCTCCTCCTGGTCCCATAGAAAACAGATGAGTTCCCAGTTCTGACCCACACGCTGCCCTCCATATCGATGGAAGTGGAGCTACACAGCGCTAAGAAGATCCTGCGCCATAAAGGGCTACAGAGCTTTCCACTAGGTAGCAAAGGAGTAGTACTTGCTCTGAAGTCAGGGAAGAAGTTGACTCATTTGGACCCAACTTTCTTGTGCTTCGCACAGAGCGCTGAGAGTGGAAACTCTATTGCTTTCTCTTCTCACGGTGCTGGTGGCTGCCCTGTAGATCTGTAAATGATTCGACAGGATGCAGGGCAAGGAAGATCAGAACCGAAGTGCAAGAACGAAAGTATACGCAGTTCTCCTGGTGTGCATTCAGACCAGCGACACAAATCTATCGAGCTGGAAACTGCAGATCTTAGATATTGAAGGCCAGACTCTGCTCTATCAGGTTGCACTTTATTAGCTTAATATAACAACATCCAAGTCCCTATCAATTGGTTTCTTGGGTGGATGGCAATAAAACTGAACACCTGTATTTGCAAGTGGCAGGAAAGGATGATCTCATGTGAAAGCCAATTTAGGTTCTTTGCTTATTCTAACTTCTTAGGCTTTACTGGAAGACTTGGGCAGTTGGCTCAAATATCTTCATAGTGGAAGTCAAATGCAGCATTTAAAGAGAGAGAATGAAAAAAAACTCCAGGCAAAATGGCTTTTGTGCTTATATTCAAAACTATTCTTTCTGCCATTGGAGAGAAGAGAGGTCAATTAAAGCAACACACTAGAACCTGCTTACATAGCAAATTTGTTCCTGAAAAACCACAGATTTACAAGGAAAACTAAGCTCAGAGGCAACACCATCAATTCCGTCAGAAGAAGCACAATTGTTTAGCTAAAACTATGGCAACGGTACAGATACTAACATGCAATCCTGCTTTATTAAATCAAACCTCTAGTGAATCTGTTATCACCATAGTAACACTGTAGTTATTACATGGAAACATGTTGAACTACAGTTTGATATTAGCATCTGGTTAGCATCTGCACAGTTTCTTATTCACACTACTAAAATTATAATCCAGGCAGAGAAAAACTTAAGTAAAACTATAGCTTTAAAGCCAAATCCTAGTCTCAGGTGCATTGTATTTAACATACAGGTCCATGATACGTACCCCGTATCTGGATTTATAATTAGGGTCTTGGTGTGGTATTTAGAGGTTAGTTTATGTATCTCCTAGGATGCGAATGCACACACACTGTGCATAATACTGTAATAATATCCACGCAAAAATTGCAAAACCATACGATAGTTGCAGCTGACCTTCTCACAAGTGCTCTCCAAAGCAACCCAGGTTTGCAGAGACTGCTTCAAACATTTCAAACCTCCAAGCAGTTTCAAACAGAGCTTGTTTTATTCTTATTTATTTTAAGCCACCTGCCACAACATTTTTCCTGTCTTCTTCCTCCCACATAAAGTGTGGCACTTTGTATTCAGGCCAGTGCCATTTTGTGAATAAAGTTAGGAATTTTGCAATGTGAGAAAAGCGATAGGTTTCAGGCCCAAAGATCTACACGTAGTCAGAATGAGTAGCAGATGAGTTATACCACTAGAAAGAGATATTCCTGGGTTTAAAAAAAAATAGGAAAAGAAGATAGATAATGGTTTTCTTTTGGGCTAATCATAGACTACAATGTACTTTTCCCCCTCCCCAGAAATTTTTAAAAACAGGTACATTTCCTTTGCCACTGAAGCCTCACAATCAGAAGATGGAAACTAATAAATATTCTTCCAATTATTAATTCATAACTTTTTTGCAGGATGTAGCATATTAAGAAATACAAGATGAAACAGAGTGTTGCATACTATTCAAAATATGCCTGTCCTTGCCTGGGCAAAGTTTGCTATTCTTTGTCATGACAAACACAGAGATGGAAGAACAATTTCAAGTACAGTACAACTTTAAAAGAGTCAGTAACTTGAAATACTTATTTTCTGAATGTGTCTTTAAACAAGTGAATAAGTATCATAAGTCAGTAGAAATAATCATACAAGTAAATCCTGTAGTATTAAATTAATTATATAAAGTGAAAATTATACACCACTTTTTCCTGTTAAGAGCTGGATTGCTTATCTGCATTCTTCATGTCTTCCTTCTTGTAACTGGACATTATACCACAGGAGAAGGCAGCACAAACAGAAACAAGAGTGGCAGAAGAAGAAGAAGAAACTTCTAGGGACAACGTGCTGCCTCAGAACCCACCACATAAAACTAGGTCTCTCTTTCTCTTGGACAGTCTAGCAAACTACCCTCCGCCCAGCTGAGTCACATTTACCTTCCGTCATTACTGACAACCTATCTGCTATTCCTGCTCGGTCTCTGCCACGCAACGCAGATGACGTCAGGAATACTGTCTGCTTGAGGCAGAGTAAAACAACCAACTGGCCATCACAGGCTGTGTCATTTTCTTTTCTCCTCAATAATCCAAAGATCTCATAGGCAAGCAAACATAGTCGTGTAACAGCTGGATATTGCATCTACATAAGAGATATGCCAAATGCTTTTTCTCAGAAAAAGAAACACCATTCAGAGACCACATATCACAGACAACTGGCATAGGTGCCATTTCATCCCTCCCTCACCACAGCAATCCATTACATTGCAAAGTAACATGCAGTGAAATCTGTGAAGGCAATCTACACGATCCCTGTATCATGAAGTTATTTCCATATGGATTACAAACCCATTTCTTCAAATGTATGTAGGAAAGATGCATAAATGGAGCTAAACTGACTACATGGGCTAACTTGCTACTACCCTTGAAGGCATGTCAGAGAGATGCAAAATAAGTTACTGATAGTTGGATTTAAATAAGCACTATCTTAATATTCCAATTTTCAAGCAAAACAGCATTATGACTGGGTTGCACCTTAGAGTACATGGCAAGTGGTGCAGGATTAAGCACATAGCTTTTAAAAGAGTGTTTATGTATTCGAACCTGTAGATAATCAGTTTTCAAGAGCGCACAGGTACCTGTCTGCCACCAAAATCAGCGGACAGCAAGATATCCTGAGTGGTCTCAAAAATTCTGCCAGATACAACACCTTTTCTAAGAGACTAATACATTTTAATTAATCCAGTCCTATGCATTTGCCAAGTAGGAATATATTTAAAGAACTTTTTTAATGCTTTAATGATTATAGCTGTCTGAGGTTTCATGGGTTTCTTGTTGAATATTGGTAGGATTTGTGGTTTCAATTCCAATGGGAGACAAATGACTGCCAGAGCTTGCCCTACCTTCAAAATTCATACTGCATATTCAATTGATCTTCTGTTTGTTCTGCTACCATGGAAGGTCTGATGGAGCTTATGGGTAACAAAAAGACAGAAGAATACTTGAATGTGTGAAATAAATAGCCATGAAGCTTTCTGATCTATGCAGAGGGTGCCCACTTACATTAACACCGCACACAATACACTTGCTTAGCCCAAAGCACTGTGGCCATAGCAGCTAGCGAGAGCTCAAAGGGGCCTCTGAGGTTCATAGATAACAAGTCTAGAGAGCATCTTCAAGAGTGTTTAGTCCTGTTTCCTATATAGCCCAGGTCAAGCAGGTCCACCATGTAATTACTGCTACTGGAGTAGTTACTCTTTGCAGCTGTGTAACTCAGTGAGCGAATCTTCACATAAACCCACATGGTGGAGGGGTCTATATTGCTTAACAACAATAGCAGGTGAATGCTGGCACTGTTTTGGGATAAGATTAGCAGTACTAATGTCTTACATACACTTACTTTCTGCAATCTAGGATAAAAAGCACTATTTTGGGTCAAGTTACTGCTACAAACAGTGCAATAAGCCCTACGACAACTAGATGCAAGCACAGAGCAGAATCCATTGCAACCTGCAATCTGAAACAATGCATTTTTGTTTAAAAAGAAATGCCAGTACATAATTAGAAAGATAGCATAACAAACACCACCACTAAGGACAGACAAACAGAACTAACAATTGAGAAAGGGATTAAAACGTGTAGCTTTTCTTGTGCTTTTAGTCACATGTCAGGTTTATAGATGCTGTTTCTCCTTGAGTATAGGTTCTGTAACTCCCTCCTGCCTCCCACAAAGCAACAGGCTAGAGCTAGTTGAAGACATGATCCTTCTCTTCATCAGATAAGGAAGAGAGGCAGCTTTGACAAATACAACCAAGTTACACCAGTGAGAAGCCAACACAAGAAAAGATCAGACCCCACATTTTACTGAGGGGTTCTCAGCCAGCTCAACTTACCAAACACACACAAAATCCCTGCAGGGAAAACACATCACTTCAGACTTACTATGAGGTGAGCCAGGTAACTCAGTAACCCACTACAACTAATCCTGCCTGGCTTACTTTATGGTAAAACTGAAGTGCTGTGTATTCACACACTGGCTACTCTAAGGTTACTCCATGCTTGCTCCCCCCCTCGCCCCCTTTTTTTGTTTGTTTTAACAGAAGCCCAACAAGGACCCATGCTGAGCAATCACATCTCATAAAATCCCAGACTGGTTTAGGTGGGAAGGGACCTCCCAGCCCACCCAGTGCCACCCCCTGCCATGGGCAGGGACACCCCTCACCAGCCCAGGGTGCCCAAAGCCCCATCCAACCCAGCCTATGGACACTGCCAGGGATCCAGGGGCAGCCACAGCTTCTCTGGGCACCCTGTGCCAGGGCCTCACAGTGAAGAATTTCTTCCTAGAATTAAAATGTTACCTCAGCCATACCCCTACTTAAATAAAAAAACCCCACCACCATACCAGGATCAATCTTTTGCTGTGCCTCCTCTTGCTCTGATCTTTGGTGTTCCCTTCCCCACTATTCAGCTCACCTTTCAGGAGAAACTGCTGCTTCCAAATGGCAATTTCAAAAGCACCTGTGAGAGAACTTAATTGGAACTAATTATCTATTGGTTGTCTGGGACTTGAGGAGTCACTGCAATTACTTCAGTCAAGAAACAACCTGGGGGAGGGCATTGCTTCTTCTCGGAGAAATGAACCAAGCTACTCCCTAAAGGAAAGTTCTTAAAGAGATGGAACCTGTCAAGTACAAGTTAAGTACAAGTCGGTGAAATCACCACAACCAATGATTTATTATGACTGTTAATAATCACATCTCTAACAGTAATATGTATATGCTCATCAAAAAGAAGTCTTCTCGTGCTAGTTTTGATATGATTACAGAATTGTTTGTTATCAACATAGACAGGCCGACGCTGCTGTTAAGATACATACACAAAGGGAGTAAGAGGATAGCGAGCAGCCTTGGATAATTTTGGGCATGGGTCTAATTGGGAGTTATTTATCTACATGGAGAAAAAATGAAAGGCAGAGGTGAGAGGCTGGAGAAAGAAGGAAGCTTAGTAGAAAAGGCTGTGAGTTGGAAGAAATAGTTGTGAGCCCAAACCAGAAAGAATTCAATGAAAACTGCAGAAAATTCTCTGGTGATTTATAACTGTACAGTTTTCATTCTATGAAATAATGATAACTGAAATTAAGTCCTCTTTCAACACTACAGGACATTTCCTTTGTGATGGAAGAGAATCCCTTAAGAACTGTGAGGAGGAGCATGAGCCATAGTGAAATATTACTGTTTTAGCCAAGAGAGAGCAACATCAGCTTTGTAATATGTTTGCTTGTGTAGCACAGGTGCATTTTAACCAAGTCTCCCAGGAGATTTGCCTAAGGCCAGACTGTTGCTGTATAAAAAGAATAGAAAAGAAATGTGTTTAACTAAAAGCAAAGGTAAATTTGGCTGGACTGCTGCCTAATGGGAGAAAGAAGGAATAATACAATTTTTTAAAAGCGACTTGCCAGAGGCTGGCTCGCCTTAGACAGACTTCCCTGCAGCACACATGCTTGGGAAGATGCAAGCCAGGTATTTATTTTCAGTTCTGTTGAAATGCAAAAAAAAAAAGAAGATAGCCCTCCTGGAACTATAAATAACTAGCTCAGGACAAAGCAAAAAAGTTTACAGAGCACACGGTTTTAGCAGCAGCCAAGGCAGAGGCTGTAAGGGGATGATACCAAGAAGTATAAATGCAATCTTTACACTTAGCAACTACTTTCTTAAACCAATTCAGCTCTAACTTGAGTGTCTGCAGAACCAAGAAGAAGATGACCAAAGGAGACAATGATAATATTCAGTGATGGGGAAAAAATGCCAGGGAAAGGAATAAAAATGTGAATCCATTTTTAGGGCAGGAGTTGTGTTGCTGGAGGAGGCCTGTGTCAGTGTTGATTATGGCTGGATGACAATAGGCAAGATTCTCTTCGGATCCAAAACATTAGCCAGATTAGATTTTCTCAGAAATCAGCATATCTCCTTGACAGCAAATTAGATAGCAACTATGGGCAGTACATGAGGTCTTAATCCCAGCACAAAACCTAAAGAAATCAGAATTCTGTCTGTTGGGTAATCCCCATTAAACTCAACAAAAAATTTTTGGTGAAATCTACCCCGAGAGCAAAGAACAATGAAGAGGAGGAGGAGAAAAGGCCAGTTTTTACAGCTTATGTATGACTTCCCATAAAATCCACGGTTTTCCTTTCTGCATAATTTACACAAAAACCTTGAAGATGATACATTAGGGGAAAGGGAATCTGTGAATATTTGCATAAAATAGGAACAGAAAAAATAGAACTATACGGAATACATTATATTCTGCTCCAAGGAAATTCACAGACCTGTTTCTATAATCTTAGGAAGGAAGCCAAAGACGACTGGAAATACAGAGAAAGCTTTAAACAATTGATCTTACTGGGAGGTTACACTGGTACCTTTTGCACTCCTGGTATCCAGATGTTTCAGAAAATACCCAGAACTGAAACACTTACAAGTTTCTAGGAAATCAAGTGGAGAATCATTCTCTTCTTTCCCTTCCAGCCTGCTGACAAACCATCTATCTAGCCTCCAGTATGTGCATGTAAGTTCTCTGTAATACTGCAGACAGCCTGCCTCAGGGCTTTGATCTTGGATCTTACAAAAGCCATGCAAAGGTGGATGGAGTTAGCAGTTGAAAAGGAGCAACCCAGGGAAGAAAATGTGTGCCGCAGCAACTGCTGCAGTCATGTCTGGGGTGGCACTCCTGAAAGAGAAGACTTTGTGCCAAGGAACGCTGTGCTGCTGGACAGCACTGTGGTTCTGAGAAGAGGTAAGGAGAATGTTTTGACAGTTTGCACTTCTAATACCTTGAGTGAGTACAGAGACGTTGGACATGGCTGTACTTTAGCGATGGCTGATGTCATGCCTTTACAGATTTAGAACTAGTGCTTCAATTACACATTACATTGTGCCGCGGCCCAAATGCAAGATGCAGACCCCAGTCTGTAAGGCATTACAAAACTCCAAGATATTATTTTAACTACAACTGCTAAGAGGTTAGCATTACTCTACCCTATCAACTACAGTCTGATGTGCTTTCTCGAGACAGCTTTCAATGAAGAGAAATCCTCTGACAACCCCTGCCCCTTTCCAACATAAAAACTGGAGCATGCCTCTTTAAAACTAGCCTATTTAGGCCACAGATGCTAAATGAATTCAGCAGACAGACGGAGTAATGGAATGTCAGTGTTCCAGTCTGCTGCCTTGAAGCAATAGGGGTTTTTTTATTATTAATTTCTCCTCTCATTTTCCAATGCTGCCTCTGGGCTCCATGCTTTAGATGCAGTATTCTTGTCAGTCTCGCTAACCCAATTTGGAAATAATTAAATTTTAAAATATTAAAGGGATTATAAATACTTCCCACCCCACTTCCCCCACCCCATTCCCTTTTATGCTGTCCCTCTAAAACTGCTGAATTTTGCTTCAGGACTTAAAATGTGTTACCGCAGAATCTGATTTGTTACTGCAGTTTCCTTTGCAAAGGCTGGAGAATATCTGAAGGGAAAAAAGCCCAGAGTTAATTCCAGTAAAAGGTGCCCAGGAGCTTTATGAGATAAAGAGCTTTCTGCCATTCTGACATCTTGGAACCTGATCTCACTCCCATTTAAATTAATGTTAATACTCTCAAATTCTTCGAATGGAAAGATTTTTGTGTTGCAAGAGTCCTCATAATGACACAAACAAGGATGTAGTTTATCATGGAAATATTGAGGTTGAGATCAAGCGGGATCAGCTAGAGTAGTTTGCTCAGCACCATGTCCAGCCAGATTTTGAATATATCCAAGGATGGAGACTCCACAACCTGCCTGAACAACCTGTTCCAGTGTTTGACCACCCTCACAGTAAAATGTTTTTTCTTGTGTCCAGACTGATCACAAGAAGTCCTTTTCTTTCTTGTACTAGGGAGCCCAGACCTTGACACCTGCGATAACTGATGCCAAAACTTTCAAGCTGGCTTAGCATCTACACAGTAAGTCAGAATCCAAACCCCTACGTTTTCTTTTTAACACCTGTGAGAAGCATCCAGATTTCCCAAAGTTTAAAACCAAGTATCCCCTACTGAGAACAACACATAATATCCCCTGGTTATACCCTGTTCCTTGAGAATAGTACAATTTCCCTGTTCACCTTGTGCTAAGGGCTGAAGCCTGAAACTTCTGGTTGCTGAGTATCTGGGCACTTCTACAGGCTTACAGATTTTTAAGGCAGGGAAGAAAAGTCTCTCCTGTGTAGCACATCTCAGACATTAGCATCAAGTATTTTCTTCTTTTTATATGTCCCACAAATAGATTGTAAAGGTATGTATTTGCAAGTCCTGAAATGGAAGCTACAGTATTCTAACAAGGTGCCTCCACCTCTGACTATTGGGATCCTTTAAAAGATAGTTCTCCAGGTTTCGAAAGGCAAAGTCACAAGGTGAGTCCCACAATAGATGAAGGTTTCCCAACTCTCAGGCTTGCCCTTTTATGGGTCCAACATGCTGCTATTATTTTAAAGCTACATCTGGAACAGAACCTACAAAAGGAAAGATAAGACCATTACCAATTCATCTATGCCATCTTTGTCCCACATTTCCATCTTGAAAGCATTCTGTTTAGCTTCAGATCTTTCTGGGTCACCAGTGGTTTGTTTCAACAACTGTACTCCAGACCTTACTGAGACTCAACCAGTCGTTTTTTGTTTATGGTTTCTATTTCCTGTATATTCTTCTCATTGATTGCATTTCCCAGGTCACACCATGTCTCGATGGAAAATAAAAAGCTGGGAAAACAAAGGGAATCCAGTGCGTCACACACATCATGTGTAACACATAAGCTGAGGCTAAGCAGAGCACGAGAATGGCTGTCTAGGAACTAAACCTTACTTTTGCCTGGAAAGGAGTCAGCAGAATCCAATCTAACCCAGGTTCGTCTAATGATTTAGATCTAAAATCCTGACACCATCGAGAAAAAAACCAAACAAACAAGGTCACTGGACTTCTCCAAAGACTCACAGGGACATATTAAAGAGGGCAGATTTGTGGGTTTTCGTATCCAGAAAATGAAGTTATAGAACGTGAAAATATTTTTCTATTAAACATGGGTAGGGCTTAGTGACCTGGGTGCTTCAGACAAGATACCAGTCAAGATGTCACTGAGAATCGATACCTGTAAAGATGTGTACATGATAATTATATCTGAACCTGACTTACAATGAATTACAGCTTGTAGTTTATACTGGAGCAAAACCTGACTGCTTCACAATATCAAGGGAAGTAATTTGGTTTGGGCACCAGAACTCAGAGGATTATAGTTCTGTTCCTCATTCAGGCAAAATCGCCAGGTACTGTTGGGCAAGTAATATTGTAGTGCACCTCTTGAACAGCCAGACACCAGTACGCACCCTGTAATAACTGGGAATGTCTATCCAGCATTTCTGAAGATGACGCCTCTTTAAGTCTGTTTACCTTTCATAAAATAACTGTTGCTTTGTGAGAGGATACGAGGATACATTCTTTAGAATACTCGAACTTCTCAGTTCTCATAGAATCAGTGACTGTATATGAATCACCCGTTACACTGAATATTTAGGTCAGAGAAAAGCATGCAAACCAACAACATAGTATGTAAAATTAAGGGCATTCTATCAATTTCTCCCTGACATGTTTTTCTTGGGGGTACTTCCAATTAGTAAGTCTTCCAACATTGTTTATTGTTTTTTGAGAATCAGTATAGTTGGATGCTAAGCAAACAGGTTTTTTTAATTTATGTAAATCCCCTGCATTTTTCAGAGTAATTTTATGACATGACTTTGGAGAGAAACAAGTCTCAGTTAAAGTGGAAGTGAAGAGAGCAGCAGTGGCAGCATCAGAAGGACAGGAAAACTATGCTCATGTTATTGTAGGATTGTGCAGTTGTAAAAGCATGAGCTAGTCTGTCTTGAAATAAAGGAACTCCTAGCTCAGAGCGCCTAGTTAGGCGTAGGACAGATATCCATTTTTTCTGCATCAGGCAAAGAAGGGATCCATAATACAGTGAGCTATACTTGGGTTGGTGAAAAAAGCTTTTAAAAGATAGCAAGTGTTGCCATACGTTTTCATTATGGAGCATGCTATGCAAAGATCTGGGTAGTCAGCTCCCACCAACCATCTGGAGAGAGAAGTCACTCAAATTTAAGTGCTGAACCTGCTGTGGTAGACAATCGGTGCCAGTGAACCACTCACTACTCTCCCCCTGTCTGTTTTCCTGCCTTTTGCTGCAATAGAGCCTTAAAATAAAATAATCTGGCTACCACTTTCCAAACACCCCGCTTCCAAACACCCCAGCTTCCATCTGCAGAGTGCACTTCATTCATTGGACAAAGTGGGCCACTTCTGCAGAAAAAAGCTATACTGAAGGTCTGACCAGAAGGGAAATGCCATAGAAAGGAAATAACACATGAATAAATTGCCTCTTCTTTACTGAGCTCCTCATGGCTCCGTGTTAAACCCTAATTTCTGTTTTATGTCTCCCTGATTCCTCCCCAGTGCTTAATGTCTCTTTTGACTCCTGTTAAAAGCTTCCTGGGGCTGAGATCTTGGAAATCCAGCAAGCTCACTGGGTTTGCCTTATGAAAAGTGACTTTAAGTGCCAGGGAGGGTTTAGCAGCTTTGAAATAAAAGGAACTTTCAACCATGTTGCCATAAATTGCCTTGTTGCCTGTAGTCAGCAAGAATCAGTTTGAAGACTTCTGGAGCCTGAGGGTATCAATTGCTTTGTTTTTTCCCTCTATCAAATCTATCCTCCAGTGACTTGTGTTGCACTGCACACTGCTCTGGGATGCTCAGCAGATGCTAAATGGGGCACAAGAGACATATCAAGCCCCTTGGCATGTATATATTTTTAAATCAAATAGGCAGACACGGGCAAAAGAATCTGTGATGGTGAATGAAATGTTCCTTGCTTGCTGTCTTCTATACAGTCATCCTGCTTCCCTGTAGGACTAGACAGTAACTGAGCGACTAAAGTCTAAATAGCTGGGGATCAAGTGCTGTAAGCCTTCCTCATGTAAGTACCAGTTCCAGTGGGCTCACTGGGACAGCTTATATTATAGCGGGTCATTTCATGGATGAAGACCTGTGAAGAATATTCATAGGTGGGAGTATTCTAATGAGAACAGAATACAGATTATGTCAATTACAGAAACAATTTGGTGCACATCAGCTGTGAAGAAAAAACAAGTAGGATATGGAGCGCCATTTCCACAACAGCAGCTCCTAAACAGAAGAAGCAATACTGAGCAATTTAATAAGATTGGGATGTCCCTGCTTTTTCTACTAATCAATAAGATAAAAACATTACCAAATAAAGGGAGCTACTGATGACTTTTTCTCCTTTGAACTTGTCTGCATGCATAAATTGCACAGAATTAACCCAGATTAGATAGGGATACTGCTAGCAATCTTACCTATCTGAACTTTTTCTGAAAAGCAAATAGGAAAAAAGACAAATGAAGGAAGATGAGCTTGCTTCATTTTAACAATTGACTGGCCACCTGAATACCTACCTAAAGGTAGAAGAATAAAGCCTATTGGGGAAAAAAACCTCTGGTATAAATGAAACTCTGACATAACTGAAACATAAATAATTAACAATATGTATAAATGCCTTATTTGCTGTAAATTATCACCTATGGATAATGTTGTACAGACAAACTGAAGCATTCAAAAAGCATACCGTATTTTTAAACTTTGGATCTCTGCTGCTGAAGTGGGAGAGCTGCTTAGCAAAGCAGAGCGCAGGCCGGTGCGATGATTACACCACTAATGCAGCAGCTGGGAGAGCTGTATTCACTCTCCTTTGTCAACACAGATCTTCTTCCATATGAGCTCTGCCAACAGATTTAGCTTGCCAGGGTTTCAGATTCCTATCTAAAATGCTGAAAGAACAATTCTCTCCTATTCAACAAGGATAAGGAATAGGTAATATCTTATAGATTGTGAAACACTCAGGCACTATAGCGGAGAGGATCTTGAAAGCCCCTGACATGGGCTGGGAGTGTTACTTGCTTGAGAGTATGTACTGAAGAAATGGTAGAATAAGGTTATTGGAGTCCAGCATTCTGTGCTCTAATGCCACCAAAGAGAATGGCTTGCTGTAAAAAGTCTGAGAAGTCCAATTTCACATACCAGAAGTTTTTCACAATTAATACTTTTGGTTCTGGAGCTTCAAAGTCCATAGAGGTCGTATGTATTTCACTGGTAGAAATAATAGTTGAGTCAACCACAACTATGCAAATGAACCCAGGGACAAATCATCTGCGCAGAACTCCTCTGAAGTCAGTACAGCTTTGGGAAACAGCTACCCTAAGAGACCAGTTCTTAGTAAATAAATTCCTGCATGGAACAACTCCATGACTGCTGTTCCTTTTTCACTTCCATTACACCCTCGTAGAAGTGCATCAACTTGCCTTGTGCACTGGTGGTAAGTCACTGCCTGACAGCAGTAAGTATGACAGTCCCGGCTTGCTGCTGCTGCTGCAGTGTCTGGCTGGCTCCATGGCTCAGAAACATGTGCCACTCCTATTAATAAAACAGTGTGCACTGGTGGAACAATGCCAAATTGTTCTTATCTCTGAGTTTCCTAATTTCTCCTGTAGCCCTTGCCCTCCAAACAGGAACAAAGATCTCCCCTGTCTGGTGTTGCTAGCTGTGGAAAGGGGCTGTTAATTACTCAGCATGTCACTTTGATGAAGGCAGCATGTTGGGAAGCAAACCAGCCTCTTGCATGACCACTAACCTAGCCCTTCCTCTTCCTCCCTCTTCCTCTTCCCCCACAGCAGACAGAGTTCATGGGCCCAGGTGCACACACAGAGGAAATAACTGCAGTCAGTGTCTCAGACAGCAGCCGTCGGGAGGTCTCTGTAGGATCAGGCTTGGTTTCTGTGTGAAACAAGATTGAGACAAGGTGACAGACATAGGTGCTTGTTTCCTGTAGAAAAGTTGTACAGCAGCAGTTGTCCTTAGCCCCGTGAGTGCAGGGCCAGGCGTCTGCCCAGGAAAAGGAGTTGCAATTAAAATAGCAGGATCCATGCTGCTGTCACGTACCCAGCCCTGAACACTGGACCTTTTACTCTTTAGGACATGGAAAGTTTAAGTGGAAAGAGAAACTCTGAAAAGTTTACAGGAAATGGAATGCTTAGTGTTTAGGGAGGAATGAGCTGGGAAAATCCAGAAACTGCAAGTCATGGACAATTAAAACCTGATTTAGCCTTTCCTCACTGTTCGCTCAGGCAGACTTCCCAGAGAAGCCAAGCCTTAGTAAAGGAAAAAGAACTATACCTGTGACAAATGGCAACACTACCTTTTTGCAGGGAATTTTCCTAGAGGAGAAAAGCACAGTGTAAATAATAATAATAATAATAATGTTTCCTGAGAGGTTATTGTGCATTCTGCAGAGAAAGAAACTGAGGCACCGAGATGCTATGACTTCCCCAGAGCCCCACAAAAGGCTAGGTATCCTAACACGCACCTCTGCATATTAGCTAGTAGTGAACCTTTTTCTTTTCATCACTGTGAACAAAAGAAGCTTCACTGCTTTGGTGTTTGCATCTGATGGTGGAAACACAAATCTCACTTTCCAGGAGCTGTGTGTTAATTCCTTGAGGAGGAAACATTGTAGAAACCAAGCAGTTAGAACAACCAAACAGGGTCCCTGCCATTTGTATATAAGCAGCTAAACAACATTCAACTTTCAATATGTAATCCTGGATTAGCACTGGCAAATTTTGATAATCCTAACAGGGGAACAGGAGGGTGGTGCAGATACATGAGTGATCCCAGCATACTGTATCTTCACCAGAGAAGCTAGCTATCCATACAGGAACGATAGCACGGCAGCAGACTAAGTACAACTGGGCTGCTGATTTCTTGCAAAACTTCATCAGCTGTAAACTTTGCAGAATAAAAGAAAAGCCAGTTCAGATAAAGATCCTATTTACCAGATCACTGCAATATTAAGTGACATTAACTGCGTGGTTCTTGTTTAGATCCAACACAGGAAACACTGTACAAACATACCAAAATGAAGGCCAGATATAAACAAGTCGACCAAAAAATGCAGGGTTCTAGAAAGTGTAAGTGGCTCTCTGCAATAAAACCAATCACGGAGAGGCACTCCGAGAGTGAATATGAGTTCTGAGCAGCTACCCGAACTCAATTTTGTGTTGATAACACAGTCTGTTAAAGGCGCAAAGAGACAAGGACTTCTTGGTAGACTTCCCTAAACCATAGAGGTTTTCCAGGGATAAGTATCTCACAAAAAGCACATCGGGGGTAGGCGGAAGCCCCTACGTGACTCACTAAAGGCTCTGAAAAGAACCAGTGGCAGCTTTGACCAGAGCCAAGACTGCTAGTTGCCTTGTCTTAGAACACCACCACACTGCTTTCCCCAAGCTTGCCATCCTCAAAGGGTTGTGCACACTGTAGGGAGAGAGGAGGAATGGTAGTAGTTTGTGGTAAGCTGCTTATTAATCTTTTCTCAGTTATAGAATTAGGGCTCAATGAGCTAAGTGGTCCGTAAGAGTTATGGACCTGAGAACTAGCACAATAATCAAATCAGTGACCACAGTTAATCTCGTTCTACAGTGTTAACCTTGCATGGTTGTTTGTTCCCACAAGCAGCAGTCAGACATGACGATTCAATCATAGTAACCTTCAGAGCCTTGGGGTCCATCCTTGGCAGTTAATGGGGGCTCTGTGAGCAAAAAATCCACAGTACAGCCTGTGTTACAGTCTCATTTCCCCTCCTTGACAGAAATCAAGTGCACTTGTGCTCTGAGGTCTGTCCTTTATAAATATCCCCAGGAAATAAATAAATGCCAGTGCACTTGTGCATTTCTCTCAGATATTCTTCTCCCCAGCTGCTGTGCTGACAGTACTTACTAGGAATCAGGCATTTCATTCTGGCTCACTATTCTGCTGGAGGGAGATGGGAACAAGATGCTCCTGAGGCAGGGAAGGGGAGGGTAGCAACTCACTTACCAGAATATTGGTCTGTTTATTTATAGAAACTTGTCCTTACTCGCAACTGAAGGGGAGGGGCTGAAGACTGAAATCTTATTCAGGGGAAGAGCTATGAGAGAGTAGAGGGGAGAGTTTAGGACTAGGGGTTTAATTATCATCCAGATGGGTGCTGAGACTGTCCAGAACTAAATACACAACGTCTGCTTGGCTGTGTTTACCTGCAGTCACCAAGTTTTGGGGCTTGACCCAGAGCTCTACGAATGCCATTAAAATCACAATGACTTGAATAGGTATTTCTGAGCATCACTAAAAGACATGAAGTCAAGCTTCTATTCCATACTCTGTGTCTCATGTCCTAGTTAAACCATGACACCTTTGGATGCCTTGGTGACATATCTAGAGAATAAGAATGCTCACCTATTTTTCCAGTGGTTATGAATTAAATTATTCCAATGCAGTGGAATCTTCCGAGTCCTTTGGAGGAGAGGCATTGAGAACACAAACAGGATCATGCACGCAAGAGAACTGTGTTCCTGCACCACAGCAGCCACTGCTGATCATTCAGCACAAAGTCTTTTAACCTGGAAACTCAACAGTGACTATGGACAGATGAGCCTAGTGCAAGCTGACAGCCCTGGCTTTGGCTTGGCTTTGTGTCTGCAGGTGGGTCTGAGCCAAGGAACAGCCCAGCCAACGCGACTGTGCTGGCATTACCTCTTTACAGTTGGTCACAAATGACCTTGCCATGCCTATCGTTTCCTGGAACATACGCATCCTACTCTTTCCCTGGAGACCCTCTCTGGGCAGACCTGAAGTCACATCCCACTGAGTTCTCGCATCAGTTTGGGTATTAAATGCAAGGAGTGCAAACGCTCTCCGCTGTGTGGTGTAGCAGGATATGCACTCGGTGAGAACAGCTAGCTTTCAGGGACGGTTCTCTAAAGGCAGACAGACCTTCTCAATTTAGCTCCCCATTAATTATTGTCAGGTCATCTGGTTAAATCTCTAATAACAACAGACACACACTGTTAATTTCTATGGCAATCTGGATTCTGCTGTCGACATCAAGTTCACTTGCCAGAGTTTAGCACTCCCCACGGCCCTCTGACTAGGCCAAGTTACCACTGTAGCTGGAATGTATTCAATCAATCAGAGTCAATGGAGACTGCCCCATAAAACAGACACCCATTCTCATTCATAGCTGGGGTTTGTCTCTGAACCACACACCCCGCCTTGTTGCAAAACTGAACTAAATGACAAGCCAGTGGTGGTTTCACTAGAGAGTTAGGCGTGGCGAATTATCGCTGCGTTCGTTAAGCTGTTTCTGTTCTGTCCATGAGATACATCCAGTATTGTAGTGAAATGGTGCACGGTTATCAGTTTAGCCCATGGACTAACGCAATTTCATTTTGGAGGCACCCATGAATTCTGTAGTTTGGTCTGGGTAGTTAACTGTCCTACAGCAATACTGTCCAGAACAGGAATCGCCACACCTCAATGTAACTAACCGGTTTCGATCCAAACAGGTCTAAGGTCCAGAACAGCGGGAAATACTCCAACCTGGGATGAAGGCTGAAAACAGCTGGACAAGACAACTTAGGACAATGGGAAGGCCGGGAAGGAGCACAAGTACTGGAACAGCAGATGGTCAGATCTGTGATGCAAACATGGCAGCATCTGGGTACCAGTGTGGGAGTGCAGGACCGTTGCAGGTCAAAATCCGTGTGCATTAATAAAGTTCTGTTTGTGTGAGTTTAAGGCAGATTTTAAATGGAGTAATAAGGATGTAACAGACCAGAGCTGGTGTTTCAGAACTGTGTGGTAGCTCAAAATGGATACAGGAGATTCTGCATACTTGATTAGGACTTGATGGAAGCAGCCCACATATTCTGCACTTACCTCTTGCTGGGGAACAACCTCTATGATATGATATAAATCAGTATGATTTCATTGACCTGACATTATGATTTTTGCCAGAAGATCCCACTCCAACGCCTCAACTGCAGCACAAGATTCTCCTTCCTTTTTTCGCTATCCTTTTACTCCGAACCTAGCCATGTCCTTCTCACTCAAGAACTGACCCCGGCTCAAAGACTGACTGCTGCAATGAGAAAAGCACTTGGTTGCTGACCTCTCCCTCTTCCTGAGCCTGTCTTTACACAGGGATCTATGTGTTTCGTCTAGTGCTAATGAGCCGGCCTGTGTTATCTCTAATGTCATTTTAAAATTAAATTAACCCCAGACTGTGGGGGTGTATTTGCATGGCGATAGTAATGCGCTGGGAAGGAGGATGCCTTGGGCGCACACACGAAACCTGCAAAGCTTCTCTGTCGGCTTTGGCTGCTGTGCTGACTGGCACCACCCCAGGGGAGAGTATGCCCATGCATCACAAATTTGCTTTTTGGTTCCCCTTCCACCCACCCCTGAGCTGAGCTCTCTGCCAACTCAGCTTCTGTATAAATCAAAGGGAAATATTCTCCCCCTCCTGTTTTTTTCTTTTCCTGAACAGATTGGATGTCATTATGTGCAGCTGAGCTTGCTGAGGCTTGGGCGGGGGAGGAGGGGACAGGAGGAGTGATGGAAAGAAGAGACGGTTTGAGAAAAACGCTTGCAGTCCATCAGAGGGGGAAAACAGCCTCCAGCTACAAGTCACCAGCACTGCACACACACCCTGATTTACTAGGGAAACCCAGAGTGCTTTAATAGTTAAAAATAAAATAGAGAGTCAGGAAAAAAGGGAAGGGATGTTATCCCTATTCATGGAGCAATGAGACAGACATCGTAGGGTTGTGATGGAGGAGTTGAATGTCCGAACACCTTCTCAAGCTGTCCGACACATTATGGGTGCTCAGGTGGGAATTTGGAGAGCACATGCAATCTTACAGACATTAGCCCACGTACAGACTGCATGAATAGTCTCAATCATTATACAGAAAGGCTTCTAGCTCATCTTTTAGGAAGTGAAAAGCACCTTCACCACGCAGTGCAGTTTCCCATCACTACTGACGGGATCACTAGATGAGAAAGGGGGGATAAAAAAGGGAAAGGGAGAGGGGAAAGGGAGAGGGGAAAGAACAAAAAGGAGTAGGAGGGGGAGAGAGGGAGAGAAAGAGAAGAGAGGGGAAAGGGAGGAAGAGAGCGAGAGAGAGACAGACAGAAAGGAAAGGAGGGGTGTGAGCCAAATGCATGGCATTCAAAGGAAGCAGCTTTCAAAAGCTTTGGCTGGGATGCAGATTTGCAGAATCTCTGGACCCGTAATTCCCTGGCATACAAAGCTTGCTGGAGGCATCAATGTGCCCAAAAGGGGCTTTCAGAATAAACAACAGATAAAAAAACCCAACACCCACAACAAGCCTATGAATTAAAAATGAAGGCAAGAGAAACAGCTGTACTTCCAAGCTGCAGGTGACCTCATTGAGAAAGCTGCACCACAGTAAGGCATGATCATGTCCAGTAGTTCTGAAATAATAGGTGTGGACAATAATAGCTGGGAGGATGAATAAATTCCATATCTATATTAAAGAGTAGGTAATTGCCCATCTCTCCTGCCAACTGTATTTTAATCCAGAACTAAATTACTCTGAACATTCTTATAAACTTTTATGTTACAGCAGCTCCTAAAACCTCAGCTGACACCTAAAAAATACTGTTCGCACTTCAGTTAAAACAGCCAGAAGGATGATTATCCACCAAGACTTGCTCAAGACCACAGAATCTATGACAGCATCAGGAAGAGTCCAGATTTCTTCAATCTCAGCCTTGTGCCTTAACCAAACAGCTACTTTCTCCCCATTTCTAGATGCTTTTTTAAATGAGCAAAGACCGCACGTGAGAAACAAAAAACACCCCTACCCTGTAATACAGTTCATAGATGTGGTTCTCCACTTAATAATTATCCTCAACTTTGGTTACTTTGTACTGCAGCAGTCGTATCCTGTCACAGCAGATAATTAAAAACAAGGTAACAGTATTGAATAAATGCTATTGACTCCACTTTAGAGATGGGGAGACCGAGTCAGAGGGTAGAACTTCAGCGTTCCATAAAAAGTCGAAGGCAGAAGATGGAAACAGGTGATACATCTGTTATCTGCCACCACATGAGAATTCTTCATTCACCAGTTTCACTGGTATTATTTTGCAACTGATAACTGAGGATGAAAAAGGATGGGAAATTAAATGAAGAGCCATGCTAAATTGAGACATGACATCTTTGTACTCCGGAGAAAGGGTGTGAAGGAATGCACTGTCTATAAAGACCATGTCCCTTTCCAAAAGTTGGCCATTGAACTCCAGCATTCAGGTGTGATATAAAGATTAACAGGTTGAAAAGTCCTGAAATGTTTCAAAAAGAAGGATTGCTAAAACTGTGGATGTAATTTCCTGGTTTTTAAACGACAGTTTTCCTGAGTTGCTGGATATAGAAGTCTGTCATTCAGAGTGGCAAATCTGGAAGATACGGGGAAAAGGGTAAACAGAGCGGAGCCTTTAGTCAAACAGATCTCTGCAAGCACGATGCTATTTCTTTCCAGAAGCAACTAATGTAAGAGCATAATGTTCTGTCCTACTCCACCTGCTGCTGGAGCTGGTAGCAAGTTAAGGGGATGTGCGGATAATGCTTTTGTTCTTCCTGATGCTAGGAGTCATGCTAAATTGAAAAGGTCTCATCGCACTACTCCCTCCAGAAGAGTTCTGATTTCTAAGGAATCTTTTGCTGGAAAAAGTGTTTTTCCTTTTCAATTATTGGTTATTAAATTTTTTTGTATTTAATAGGCCAGTCTTCTTCCCAGTGTAACAGCTACACAGGATTCCTGCTGCGTGAAGCGGGGTGTAAGGGTGCCGTACCAGGCTCTATACTGCTTGTGCTTTGCCTTTTACAAGGTGGGAGAGTAAAGCCGGAGCACGAATGGGATGGCTTTCCAACAAGAAGAGTACAATGTGAATGTGATACTCTTCTCCCTGATGCCTACAATAAATATCATGCAGTCCAAACCAAAACATTTGAATTTTTCACTCAAAGGACTCCGAAACATTTTACAGACTGCTGACCCGACCCTGGGAGACAGAACGGGAATGAGAACTACCACGTCTCTGTAGACAGCAGACAGTAGTGGTAAGTTCCAGAATTTCAAAACATCAGTTGTCTTCTGTCATTTACTATGAAAGGAAACGAATCCACAATGAACTAAGATGGAAGAAGTATAGTGGCCTACACCATTTTTAGGTGTCTTCACTGCACTGAACTATTTGTGGAGATACTTGTGGCAACTGATGGTGTAAAGGAAGCAGACCTATGGCACCAAATTTCCAGCTGGTTTTGCCTGGTGCATGCAGGAATGCCTCAAAATGCACAAACATTCAACAATCGCCACCTTCCCAAACACATACCTTGTCATGACCAACTTTGGAATGAAAGAAAGCCAGTTTTCAGAAAGCACACTGCTTTACTAAAGGTGCAGAGCAACGGAGGATCAAACTCTGTTCAATTTTTAGAGAAGAAAATGACAAAGAATAATAAACCCACATGGGAATGTGAAACAAAAGCAGTCATTAAAAATTGCTTCTGAATTGGCAGGTTTTTTGTTAGAGAGAGATAATTCCAGAGCTATTTGAAAAAAATAATTTCCAACTGCAGTTCTTGTTTGTTGTGCAGAGAATGGAAATGGTCTAGCTACAAAAGGGGCCTGGATTCCTTCAGAAAATGACCGTACGTGTACACTGGAAAGCATGTTGCAGTTCTGTCACAGGGGCATTAAAAATAGTCAGAGATCACGTACCACCAAGTAACAGTAATTTGCTGCTACCAAAATAGTTTACAGTATTTAAAAAAAGCTTAATCTAGAGATAGTTCTCTTGGCAGCAAAAATCTTTCTCGTGCCAAGAGAAAATAATTTGCATCCCTGGTGTCAATGGTAATACTACCATGTTGCCTTAACGCTCCGGGAGATGCAGCCAGCTCAGCGCTGCTTTCAGAAAGAAAATCTCTGAAAATACCATGGAGAAGAAAAGAAATCCACATTGCAATTGCATCAGTAATGAATCTGACATCAGCAGGTGATGAATCATTCCTTATTTGAAGCATTTATCTAATGAAACATAACCCTGGTGTTTGGGATTGGGGTTTTTTTTTCCTTCATTTCAATCTGTTGTTAACAGCCCTCAAAGAGTTAAGTTTTCAAGAATATCGTTGCCTTGGTATTCTGCTCTCAGCTGTGATCAGCAATATGTAACAAAAAACAGTACTTAAGTGGATTTTTTAAAAAGTATTCCCCACTGTAAATGTGTAATTAATTAGCCTTCCCCTTCCCCCTCTGCTCACACATTCAGACCCGTAGGGACCTTCCCCTTTTCTTCCTATCAAATTCAGACAGTGACTAGGAACTGAATTATTCATTCAGCTGTAGGTGTAACACATCCATTTAAGTGATTTAAAGTTTAAGCAGTCTTGCTGCTGTTCAGCAACAAAAAAAGTTAGAGAAAAGTCGAGCCCAACAGGAATTTGGAAGGTCCTTTTTCTTAAACCACTTGTTTGATTACACAAACAGTGCACGTTTTTGTGAATCAACCTACTTGAATGAAAAAGGAGGGTTTGTGAGAACGGCACATAAACAAGAGCACCTGTCACTCATTAAGAAAATACCACAACTGTAAGCATTAGTTAAAGCTTTTGTTCCAATATGTCTAGTTGAATATTCTTTGCTGCGGTAGTTAATTTTATGCATGCTTTGCTGGAAATACGTGGCAAGTGAATTTTCATACTGACAATCACAGAAAATCATACTAAGATACCTGTTTAGTCCTCATTATCATTGTATCAGAGAACCTCACGCTAAAAATTACGTACAGCCAGTCAAAGAACAAATTAACCGTAATTAACAACACTTTGTAGCACTTCTGATTAGATCTCAAAGTGCTTCAAAGTCTTTAATTTTCTGAACATTTATGTGATACAAGGCAGTGCTGTTACCCCTACTTTAAAGCTGGGGCTGTCAAGTACTGTACCTGAATCTGTTTAATCTTGGGCAATTTGGGGAAGTTTCTTCATGCCCCCAGCAGACGGTGTAGTGGGAGGTACGGGGCACTATCCATAACGTGATCTAACTGAAGATTCAAGATCTACTTCCCAGTTTACATGCAGTCTACAGTTGAGGTTGAATGTTGATTTTCCTCAAGGTAACACCAGAAGCCTGTGACGAAAAGAAAAGCTAGAGCTAAACTGGAGCCTGGTGTTATGATCACTAGGTGGCCACCAGGTCACAAACCAGACTTTGTGTGTTCGATGTACTTGCATGCAATGCGATGTGCCAGTTCAAAGCAATTCAAGTAGCGAATACAAATTCTGAAGACTGTGATTACATGAAGTACTGTGTTGCCAGTACTTACAATTTTATTAGCAATACCATAATATGTGCTATTTCTCTTGAAGATGCAGCTGCTTGAATGTCATCTGAATACCTCAGCCTTTATGAAAAAGTGTTCTATTTTTAAAGTCATGATTATGCCACTCATGATTTTGAAGTACCGGCTTATGCCTTTATTAGTATAAGATTGGCAATACTGAACTTAAAAAAAGCCCAAATCCCAAAATACCTGAAGGTATTTTAAGCAAAGGGAAAGCTTGGAAGAAATGGGTGACAGGATTCTTCTCCTAACTCGTGAGCTACAGAGTCCCTCGTACACAGATCCAGGAACGAACCACAGGCTCTCTCAAGTGAGGGCATTGTAGAAATAGCACCAAGAAGCCACAGAAGTAATTCAGTGTGATGCTTATTACTTCGGGCTACTTTAAATTAAGCAACTATTCAAGGCCACCCAAATAAGTCCTCTGGGTTCTAGAACAAAGGACAGACCACTCTGGTAGAAAACAAAGGTTGCTTGAATCGACTGCATTCCCACCATTGCTGGAGGTCGCATGGTGCTAAACCGCATCAGCCAGGAGCCAATAAAAATGTGTAACAGCACACACAGCGTGGTTCTGCGCTGCTTTGCATCATCACAGCTACCTTTAGGATTCTACCCAGCAATCGGTTCTACCCACACAAACTTCATTGTGGAATCAAGTCTTTTATTTCTGTGACTCTTTTGATCTAGATTTGAGTGGCATCATCTTCTTGATTAGAAGTCCCACTTGCTGAGAGCGGAGTTTTCCTGATAGTTTTCTTTCTATGAATTGCTCCATCAAAGGACTGTCATAACAGACTGTTTGCCAATTTGAAATCCAACAGTTTGTCTGGTGTAAGTGTTAAAAATGTTGTCTTGGCAGTTGGGGGTTTTGGTGCTTTTTTTTTTGCATTAAGTGACTTGATTTTTTTCTACTTGCTTCTAGAGTATGTCAAGGAAACCGGATCATTTTAGTAATCAAACCTGCCTTCTTTCTTTCACTTCACATAAAACTCAAAACTGAACCTATGAATTCAGACAGCAAATTTCATTTAACTATATAAACTCCACAAAGCTCAGCATGGTTTTTTGCTGAAAACTACAGGCATCACTGTTAAAATACAGTAAATTGTTTTCAAGCGGGATTCAAACCGAAAGCAAGATAGATGCGTGTTTTATTTACTGAGAATGAAAAACATGAGGCTAAGAGTTCCCCTAGACTTTTGTCTGTGAGATAAGGGTCCTCTGTGACAACTCAAGTCAGGTTCTTTTAAATGGGCTTTTACCATTTCACTCATTACAACCATTAAATGGCTAAAGCTTTACAGTCCAGTTAAGATACAAGAAAACTCATTTTATGCTCAGTGTCTTTAAACCCTCCAAAAACCACTGAACTTGCTTTCTCTGATGGCCCAGACTGTTCCTAACTAAAACAGTGCTTGATTCATAATTTCAGTTGCACATTCATCACTTCTGGTGAAAGAGTCCTACGTGGACCCGGGTGGTACTGAATGATTATTTCTACAGAGGTTAATACGGTGGGAATTTAATGAAATTCACTATTTGTTCAGTGCCTGAGAAAATATCAGATAGGCTACAATAGAAAAGCAGTAACTATTCAAAATTAGTAATTGGAATTAACCCCCTGGTAAAAAAGAAGAAAAACTGCTTTACAATCACCTGCAAAGGTTGAGTAACCCAGCATCCAGGAGAAGGTGTCTATGTGAGACAAAAGCCAAAGGGTACCTGTACGGGCTTACCATACTAGGAACAGGACAAAAGTTCAGAAACCCAGACTATCAAGAACTTTACATCCTTCACTGAGGATAGATGAAAGAATAAGCTTTTAATACCCTAAGCTTTCAAAAGCAGAGACTGACAGAACCACAGATTTTATTGACCCATTTTTATCAGGACCCACTATTTCATCCAGCCCAGAGTGTGACAACTACATAACCATCTAAAGCCATTAGCGCATCTGTGAATTGCACACTATGTTTCCAGGAGAAAAGCTTGCTTATTTATTCAAAAAGGCAATATGGGACAAGAGCAGTTCTTCTAAAGAGCAAGGAGAACATAGATCTGAAGGGCAAAAATGCTAACCCTGCACTAGCAGTAAATAAGAGGGCCAGAGAGCAATGGGAGCCCCTACGGGTTTGTGAGCCAAGCACAGTAACAAGTGTGCAAGGACACGGGGCCTCAGCAGCCAGGGACAGTCCCACAGCCCGTGAGCAAGGAAGCATGGCAGGCCCAAGGACAGCATGTTCATGGTGATGAGGCAGGTCCGAGGTCAAGCCAGGGACTCGATATGAAGTCACAATACATGAGGGTATGTGTGGGTCCACAGCTAGGCATAGCTGCGACAATGCTAAAACCAGGCACCGATGCTGTAGCGCAAGCACGGGCTGGGTGCCTGGCGCTGTGCCTGAACGGGGCCTCCGGGCTGCCGGGTAGAGGGGTGAGAGGTGCAGGTGGGGGCCCTGGAGGAGGCTGGACAGGGGCTGCCAGTGTGCTTGGGGCACGGCGAAGAGTTTCAGAGCTGTGTTACCTGTCACCATGTCTCAGAAAGTTTATCCCCCGTTTACAGCTGCAGCCCTGTAGATCTCCCCAGCCGTACCAGTGTCACACTCATGAGAGCAAAGGAAGAATCGGGCCTCCAGAGAATATGCAAAGTAGATACAAAACATTAACAAAAGAGGATTTCTGCACCTCCTGGGAGCACTGTGTGGGTGGCTCCAGCACAGGGTACGTGGCAGCAGAGCATTACAACGCTGTGTGCAAGTGTACCTGTACAAACTCAGCATCTGTGAAGGTGTGGGTGGAAGTTACTAGAACATGTTACAGAGGTCCCGATTTCAAGCTGTGAGGATGGTTAATGAAAGAAGGTGGCTGCTCCAGCTTCGGAAAGCACATGCCTTCCCTCTCCCCCCGCCCCGAGCTGTGGTGGCTGCACTCTCACCGGCTGGCAGCGCTCCGAATGGTGACGCTGTCATTCTTTTTACAGTGGGCTCTGTGTGTGCTATTTCTTTTTAAATGATTCATGACTCCCACTTCTCACTTCATCTGCCTTTGTTTTCCTCTGCAGTGCAATGTGTCTGATACATGGCAAAACGTGCTGCGCTAACGCCAGCACTGTGAATGGTTATACATTAATGTCAAGGTAACGACGTCTGCAGATACAGTACCGTGATGTAAATGGACTTGAGAGGGTTTGGATTCCACTTCTTTGGCCTTGTAAAATTAAACAAAACAGGAATACAAACACCCTCCCCACTGAATCATTTTTCTTTGGTGAGTGCTTTTTTTTTTTCTTTTCTTAGTGCCCTTCTGAACTAATCTTTAGCAATAGCCCTTCCTTGTACTTCACCAAATTCCTGCTTCTTATGACAGTAAAATCCAGATGTCAACCAGTACTTTTCTACATCAGCTTTCACATGTCTTTACAAAGAATCAGCAGCCCTCTATAAGGATGGAAAAACTGAAGCACAGAAACAGAAAATACCTTGGCTAAAACCATTCAGCTTGCTAGTAGAAGCACTGAGAATAAAATTATGATTTCCTGATGTTTAGTCTGACCCTCTATGCATTGTACTGCCTCACGCTGGGAAGGTGCTCAACAATCAACTTTATTTATATATTTGCTATTCAAATATGGCATGTTCTCACATCTTATATTTTCATGTTAATCATGTGTGGATCTTCTCTACCCACCCCCTATTTCCTTTGGTACATTTGTTCCATAGCTATTTGTGTAGAAAGCAAGCAATTTCTGCTCCACCTGCTCATAAACACAATGAGAGCGAGAACACTGTGTTACAGCACAGCCACTGCCTTAGCAACAGATTACAGCATCACTGAGAGAGGAATAGAGACCTTGTGGAGAGGAGGAGTGCCCTTTATCTCCCCAAAACGCTACAGCAGGCAAGTTCTGCCTTTAATTATATTTCCTGCAACCCCCCCTTAAGCTTTAAGCTTACAGTCGTAAAGAAAGAATGCAAAAACTGAGCACGGAGTTTGCCCCTCGCACTCAGAAAAGACAAAGTGGGGTTAGTGAAAGATGTGAGCAGATTGCCTTCCAAACAGAATATGCAGACCCATATTTGAGCACTCAGTTGCGGCAGGGTGTAAATAGTTCATTCTGTTTAGCTACCAATGCCCTGGTATCGAAAGGTCTGGCAGGACAGCTCTCTTACGGGAGCACAAAAGGGAAATAACCACAGCCCACAGCCCTTTGCTGTCGTATTACTAGAGCTCACATATGAGGAATCAAGGTCACCAACACTCTACCCTAGGAGAAGATGCATTTCAGTTAGCAGGCGTAATGGGACATGCACAGACTCATTTGGCAGAGCATATCTGACAGGCAGGTCACAAAACTGGCACCCTTCATATATCCCGTCAGAAAATTAATCACGACTCGATGGACTGATGAGGTTAGTGGCACCTTACAGTATTTTTAGAAAGGCAAATATTCGTGTAAAAGCAGAGCTATTTCATTTTAGCCTTCTCCCAATCAATTTCAGTAGGTCATACATTTTAGACTGTGAGCTCTCCAGAAGCAAGGGTGATGTTTCTGTGGTTGCAATAGTACCATCCTGATCCTGAAAGAGGTCTCTGGATGAGAAAATATAACCGTGAAGTAATAACTTATAGGTATAGAATGAAAGTATGGTCAACTACATTTGCATTGCCTTGTTAAAAGGATGACATTTGGGCCACTTGACCCATCAGGGAGACAAAAGAACCACACCTTCCACCTTCGATTCCAGAACCCTGACCTAACATATGGAAACAATGATATAATGGTGAGTTATATAAAAGGTCAGTAGTGACATAAAACAAAGAAAACAGACGAAACATTTTTTTCATTGTCTGGGGATTAGATATTTCATTACGCTGTCTGCCCGTATTAGAGAATTAAGCCGATTATCTGTCGAAGGATTTTGATGCCAAAAAAAAAAGATCTGGGCTCTCAGCTCATCTAGTCATTATATGACTGGAAATATGAAGCAAAATATGGAAGAGGTATGAGGAAATACAGAAAACCTCTGGCACGAAGGCAAGAGTGAAAAAGATTGTGGGACAAGAGTAACCTTGTATGCATAAAGTCTTTCGTGTTCTTATTTGGTATCTCTGACACAATACAGTGTCCCTACAGCTGCATAATACAAAGCCCAAAGGCTTTATGGAAGCTGGCCACACCGCTTTTCACAGATGGTAACCTGAAGGTGCAGCCACTTTACCAGACACATACAGCAGTGACACAGACTCAGCTGTTACCCAGTTCACAGACTTTTACCCAGTCCACTGTGCCATGCTGACTTCTGTGTGACACACAAGTGCAGCATGAAACATCACTTTCCACTCTACCCTGCAAAATCTGGTTTTTGTGGAGTACCTTCAATACGTTTCTGCTCATGGGCTGCAAATGGCATTGTGCCGGCTCACAAGGACATTAGGACTGTCTCACAAGGAGATAGATGTCACATGGCTACGGATTTGCATGGGCAGCCTACATAACTCAGCAAGTGCCATCTTTCTGGAGGAAGTCCCTCCTCTGACGCATTGACACCACCTGTCTCTTTACACTTGATGGCATCTGTTGGCATTTTTTATGTGCCAAAGCATTAATATCAGAACAGTGCAGGAAAGGAAGATACCAGTTCTTGGGTACTTAGAGATGCCAAACACCTAGGCTATACTGCATCAGGGAACCAGGCTATCCACTAGCATCACCACTATCACTGTGGAAGCAAAACATAGGGGACAGCGAGTCATGCGTTTGCCTCCACCATCTAAGGTGCCACTTACAAAAATACAAGTGGAAGGGGATTAAAATGCTTCGCTATGGGAAAGAGGTAGGAGGAAGAGAAATTATTTTAAAAATAATAAAGAATATAATGCCAGGATCAGGCACCAGATGGGTAGTAGAGAAATCCTTGACTTGTCCCCAAAAAAGGTAAAGCAGACAAGCTTTCCTGACATTGCTCAGTCAACCATGAGGAACCACCAAGAAGAGGCAGATGGTCATTCCATCTCTGCAACTATCTAGTCCTTGGCCTCTGCTGGGAATATATGTTGAGGTGCCAATCACCAGCACTTTGAATGGTGACTTTTGTGATCCAGACAGCCATTAATTTAATGCTGTACCAAGATCCATAAAACTCCTTTCACAAAGAACAGCAAAAATGGCAAGATACCAACAGGTTTTGATAAATATCCCAGAAAAGTAACTATAAACCCAGGCACATACTTTTAAAAATAAAACAAGAAAAAAAAGTGGAACAAAGTGATGCCATATAGTTGACAAACAGCTCCAATGAAAGTACTAGATATTATTATGTGTCTTTTTTTTGTATTTTAATAAGAGGAGACAGTTCAGAAACCCCTAATGAACCTCTAACCAGAGAAAATTATTTGAAGAGAATATCAGAAGTTTGAACAAGTGTTGGTCCTGTCAACTGGCCCTTTTGAAGCTGCCTCTGTGTTTTCTGGTACTCTATATGAATTAAGGCTTGGCTCTAAATCCCTTTAAATCCACAGGAGTTTTTCAACTGATGCAGTCGACTTCTGCGAGCCCTAGCTGTGTAATGGCCGTAATAGCCTGAGAAGAAGTGTTCTTCTGTGACTTCTGCAAAAACTAACTTCCATTCATGTTCTAACCCAGTTTTGTAGACTGTGGCATTATTTAACTGTGATAAGCATCTCAATGTTCTTAACCAAATTGGAAGTCTCTAACTGTACTGTTTTTCAAGCATTTGGACAGTTCTTTCAGGAGAAGGTGACCATCAGACCTCAATTGTTTTCCTTGTGCCCTTTAAAGAAGGGCAAGGGTTGCTGGAATTCACTTACCAAAAATCAGGAGCAGTAAAAGAATTTTTTTTTTAGTCTCAGCCCACTCCTCTGTGCATTCACCTCTGGGGCCCTCAACATAAGAAGGACAGAGAGCTGTTGGAGCGAGTCCAGAGGAGGCCACAAAGATGATTCGAGGGCTGGAGCACCTCTCCTATGGAGCCAGGTTGAAAGAACTGGGCTTGTTCAGCCTGGAGGGCTGCTCTGGGGAGACCTTACAGCACCTTCCAGTACCTAAAGGGGCTGCAGGGAAGCTGGAGGGGGGCTGTTTACAAGAGCATGGAGTGATGTGACGAGGGGTAAGGGCCTTAAACTGAAGGAGGGGAGATTTAGATGAGATATAAGGAAGAAATCCTTCCCTGGGAGGGTGCTGAGGCCCTGGCACAGGGTGCCCAGAGAAGCTGTGGCTGCCCCTGGATCCCTGGCAACGTTCGAGGCCAGGTTAGATGGGGCTTTGGGCACCCTGGGCTGGTGGGGGGGGTCCCTGCCCATGGCAGGGGGTGGCACTGGGTGAGCTGGGAGGGCCTTTTCAACCCAAACCATTCTAGGATTCTGTGAGAAAAAAATATACTGGCCCTGCCAGGCTCTCTAGCAGTGCAGTCAAGTGACAGAGACACATACCCCATTATGTCTCACTGAAACACTTACAGGCCAGAAAAGGTCATTTTCCCCTATGCAGCTCTGTACGCGTATCCCCATGAACGAGAGAACTGCATTCTCACTCCCATGAAACATCACAGAGAAGAGCTAATGCTTTTCAATCCCAAAAATTAGCAAACAGGTAAGCTTGTGCTATCCCTTCCCGTTTATATTTTGCAGATAAACAGAAGAGTGCAGCCTCTAGTGTTGTCAGTATGGTTCCTTTCAAAAGCCACTAAAGTTTGCAAAAAATTAATGAAAGAATCTGAAACAGAGCTCACATTCTGGTGCCACCTGTCAAGCCTGTCCTTGTGTGAAACTGCTGAATAAGTCAACACTCCCTAGTTTTTACTTTGACAGCAAGGCATATTGCAGAGTGCTGTACTTGGGGCTGCACCTTAAATCTATCTGTGAACTGAAGCTGGTATAGAATGCGGCAGCCTGTTTATTAACGGGTTCGCCAAGATCTATGTTGACAGCCTAGTGATTTATATGCCGGGTTTGACAATTTGGTGTTGACCAATAGTATGCAGAAAAACCTCATTTCCGTTCACTTGAGAAATCCGGTCTCTTCGTATGCTGCTGCTACAGATATGGGTGCTCTGGGGGTGACACTCCTTGGAAGGATCCATCCTTTTCCAAGGTCCAAAGTGATAGGTATTAGATGACCTATTAGGCATGCTGCAATGCGTAGTAGAGTAAGGTTTAACTCATCATATGGTTACTTATCAGAAAGTGCAAACACTCCGAAGCGTATGGAGAAGCCGTGCTGCTGTGCCCTCACTGATTTTCTATGCTTGGGGGCTCAGAGGCTGGCAAACACAAAAGGTCTATTGGCAGATGGAACATGATTTAACCAGTGGGATGTATTTCAAGTGGTAGACAAGGATGGGATCTTTTCATGATAAGGATAAAAAAGACTCTAAATCCCAGTCCTCTGGGATTTCCACTGTCTATTTGATGACCAAATGGTTAATGGCAAGTAAAGGTGTGACTCCTATGCAGTTTTACAGGTAGTTTTACATCAGGTTTAATCTTGCAAGGATAAGCAACAATACCCAGGAAGATGCAAATATTTAAGCTTCTGTACAGTAGAGCTACCTGGCCACACACTTGGGGTTCTTGTCAGAATTTTACAGACCACGCTGACATCTCTGTTACTGAATGTTCACTGTGGTTGTTACTCGGTCTAGCTTGACCAATGCTGTTACGGACTTGCATGTAATACAATTGTACCTGCATGCAAGGACGAACTCCTATTGATAACTAACTGAAAATAAAATGGTAATGCTGGTCAACATACAATGTATTCTTCCACTGATGGTAAAAAAGAAGGAAATAGATTTACTGGTCAAGATCTCCCTCTCACTGATTCTAGGTATCAAGAAAGCAATAATGTCATGACTGGAGAATCTACTGTCATGGGGAGGAGGTCAATCATACTAAAATTCAAAGAGGAACAAAAATTCAGTAAGACAGAGGGCTCGCTGACAGGAAAATATTTGCAAGGAGAGTAGAGGAGAAAGCCTGCCTTCTCTACCCTCAGTTATCATACCCACAGTGGTCATTAGCAAAGTAATAGGAAAATCAAGCTACTTTACAAAACAGTATAAATTCATTCTGAACAGGACCCTGTAACTTCTGCAAAGACACAGGGAATACATTAATTAATGGCTTTAGTCATAGTACTGCTGTTGCTAGAAGATGTTGAGACAAATGTGTAAATAGAGGAGCCTTGGGAATGTCACAGTAATTTAAAGTACATAAACCTTCAAAGCACTGCCTGTGATAGAGTGATACATTGTCTTATAATTGGGCAATTGCTTTCATTCCATGATATAATTAGCACACAATTATGGTTATGTGAAAAATTGTTCCATCTCCCTCCCTTCCAATTTGTGTCTGCTTAATCTAAGTAGAGAACGTATCTTTTTTTCTACATTACCAGTAGGGCTACATTTTCCTTACTGTTCAGCTGCAGTAACAGTGCCTCTTACCTGACCAACGTAATGATCAAATATTCAAGACAGGAACTGAAATCATGCTATTTGTATAAAATATTTGCTCTTATTTTTTTCCACATCCTAAAAATATACATACTGCTGCAACAACATAAAGTTAGATGACTCATAGCACAAGCACCAGTAATCAAGGCAGGCAAAACTGCAGTAGAATTTATATGCTGCAAGCGCACTGCATGTGCTCTCTATTCAAGGCTGTGCTACAAAGGCCGGTTTTGGCTACAACATCTTTTTCTGAGGGCTAGTGTTCAACCAGCAGTGATTTGCTGTGAAGCAATGGGAAAAAATTTGGGGCTCCTAACAGCAGAAATCTCACTTGGTACACTGATTTCACACTCTTTCTGCCATCTCAGTGCGTGAAAGTCTGTAAAGCGCAACTCTGCTATTTCCATTATATCTTCCCTCCACTTTGAATGAAATACAAAAGACAAGCTGTATTGCTACTGCAGATTGATACAGTACTGGAGGTAGTACGTGTCAGAACTGAAGTTGAAACTAAGAGCTCCTAGGTTCCAGCAAAACACTCTACAAAACTATCTATCTTTCAAAATGCACATGTTTTGATAAGCCTTGTGAAAAGCGTGTGGCTTTAAATCAACAAACTATGCCCAAGCTACGGCACATACGTTATATCCTTGTTATTCATACGCAGGTAAGCGGCGTATTCCATTGTTGGTCTGAAGTTGTTTCTGAAAGCTCTCACTTGACTCACCACCTCAGAACATAGCCTTCTGTGGGGTTTGTTTTCTGTGTTACTGTTATCAGCAGAGGATCAGAGCTCTTCTGGCATAGCTCAGACAGCACACAGCGCAGAAAACAATCCTGAGCTTTAATGTAGTTATCGTCTATTTCCTGCAGCTTGAAAGAAATCCTGAGAGTCCTTCACTGCGTGGAGCTCACCTCTCTAACTGCCTCAGAAGGAATTTTTATCTTTAGTAGAACTGGCTGGATTACTCTTAATCAAATCTTAAAGAAAAAAACTTCCTAGTGTGTCTGTTTCTACTACAGAAGAGATTAATGCCCAGACTCCTTGGACTTTGCTAAGCAGGAGGGATGGTCAGGTTATTATCTGATTATAGTGCTGAAGCTATGATTCTACATCACGGTACTATCTGGTATCTACTATCTCCCACTCTGGTTTTGGTCCCATGGTCTAACTTCTAAATTTGCAGAATTTAGAATACAATTTTAAAAGTACAGCATAAATACTGCAGGACAAATCCATACTCAAGTGAAAATCTTTCAAAGAAGCCTAGGGAACAACAGAAAGAAAAAGGGTGAGCTATAAAAAAGATATTTTTATTTTGTCATGCTTATTGACAAAAAGAAAGCAACAAAATTCTGCATCATTAAAATGTAATTTATGAGAAGTTTTGAAGAAAAAATATGTCATAGTTGGGAAAAAATACTTACATTTTAAAATACACTTTTAAGTGTTTCTTTTTTCTTTAACTATCCCTTACTCTCAGTAATGCTAGATAGACAATATGAACAGATCTTCCACTAAATTGTATCCCAGCTGTTGAGCTATCAAGTCTAGTCTTCATTTTTTACTGCCCAACCTCTTCAAGCTGTTACTGCTCATAAATTGAACACCAGTCAGAAAGAAAGCGCACCTAGCTGGGCAAAAGGACCCTTTACCCTTCCGTAGAGCCAGACCCAAGCTCCTCTCCTTTTCCCACTGTGAAAGGGCTGGGATGGACCTTCTTACGTCTGTTTGCTAACAGAGAGAAGTTTAAATCCTTTGAGAAACAAGAGTTTTTAGCTATATATGTGGACTTTGATAAAAAGAAAACTTATGACTCTTCTAAGGAGATTTTGTTTTGTAAGATTTAGTTTTGCACACTTAAAGGGGTTAAATCATTCACGTCACCCTCCGAATGTATAGATGCTCTGCCAAACTGAACAAGATCCTGTGAGAACGTTTGTCCTCTCATACTGATGAAAAGACACCTCTGACTTTCTGGAGATGTAAAAGTATGTCTCCACTGATACCTGAAATTCCACAGCGACATGAAAAAGAAGCATCTTGGCAAAGCACAAAGCAAATTAACTGAAGCCTGTATGATTGTATACAGGATATAGGTGTTAACTGGGATGGGAATCAGACTAGTATAGATCAGACTAGATGAGTAGACACATACTTTCACCCGTTCCCATTGCTCACATGCACAGACAAGTCTTTCTCCATAATGCATTATCCACAGATATTCCCAAAACTATCCCTTTTCTCTGCAAACACGTATGGATCTATCACTAGAAACTCCTTTTTTTTCCTCTAGCAGTTACTTCCCACATGTATCCATAAAGAGAGAGCCAGCATGTACATAAATTTAAGGGCGAAAAATGCACTGCAGATGGAAAAGAACAACCACCACCACCACCACTCACATTCTCTATAGTCAATCCTGTGGGAGATATTTATCTATGGAAAAAGCTTTACAAACTCTAAGTAAATGAAAAAAATATATATTTTCATAACATTTGGGAGGAAATGCATCTTAATGGAAAACAGCTAGAGAAAAATAATAGCAGCTAGTGAGTTGAAGGGACTATATTCTCACTGACATGCAACAACAATAGAAGCTAATGTGAGTCATTTGTAGAAGGAAAAGTGAATAGCTGTGGCATATTTGCAAAGAATATATGGCAGTTTACCAAAGGCAAAGCTCCAAGGAATACCAGCTGGGACATAAGAAGGGAGCTATCAAAAGAGGAGGGAGGTATAACAGCATCATGGAATGGTTGGCACCACTTCTTCAAAGCATTTCATGAAACGAGACATAGCTGTTCAGAGACGGTAAATCAAGGTGTTGGTGTCACCAGCTCTGGCTCACGGCAGGCGGCCAAGGAGTGTACAAGAGACACATACACGCGTGTGTTTTTAGCATGTTGCAAGGTGGCAAATTTGCCAGTTAGTAAATCAAAGGACTGAATTAGATTTTATTAATAACTAGTCTCTTATTTTGATCAGAAAGCATTTACTTCAAATACTATTTAAAAAAAATCGAATCTTTCTAACGAGGACATATTCCATTTGTGGAAAATTACATCCTACTGACTTTGTACTTTGACCTTATTATCTGAAGACAAGGATGGCCTATTGTTTTCTGCATCAGCCTTGCATCTTAGCAACACAGGGCTAAAAAGCTTAGTAAATAAGAAGGCATCCAAAATGCCATAGTAACATACCATTTATCCTGATGCTTGCAAAAAGTTGCTTTCCATGTTTGGATCTGTCTCACTAAGGAAGCTGTCTCTGAAATAAAAAAAAAAGTACATCCTAAATTTTGAAAAAAAGATTGAGAAACTTATTTCTAGCTGAATGCATGTTTTAAGGAACACAAAACAAATTGTGCATCATTTTCATATCCCAAATAGCATTATCTTTCAATTCCTTAGTATTTTGTTTTCTCTGTGAGATAACCATTGCAGTTATTAATAATGTGAAGTTTGAAAAGGGAACTGCTTAGATTTGCAAGAGAAATTTCTCATTCATTTATGTACAAAATAATATTGTGAGAAAATACCGGATGACAGCTAGCATCCGGGTGACTTCACCTTTAGTTTCACTTTGAAATAAACAGGCTGTCCTAATAAATACAAGAGTTCTTGAACGCCTGCCTATATCCTCGGAGGCCAGTTTGTCCAGATTTAATACACCACCTGTAAAGTGAGAGGGTATTGTGAGGACAAGTCTGAAGGGCTAGTATCACCACTTCTTGAAGAGTCCTGAATTAAATTCACAGACAAGACAAACTGGAAGTGTTTTACAGTCAATCCCCTGCCCTATATTCTTCATGAGTTCACCTTCATCACAGAGCAGCACAGAATCTGGCCCAGGGACAGCAGCTATTCAAACTCCAATTATGAACACACTCAGGTCCCCTTTCAGAAGTACAAAGGGTCTGGATTTTATACTCCAAGACCTCTGTGGCAGTATTTTTTGCCAATTCTTAAAGAACATTAGGCTACGGCTCTGAAATTCCTCTTTTTTTGAAGTTTCACGAAGGGGGTCAAAAAATGCAACAAATAGCTTAGAAAAGAGAAAACAGAATCCTGTGGCTCTCCTTACTGGAGTTATGGTGCAGTTCAGTATAATGTGATAATTAGTCTTCTGGAAATCATTCCTCAAATTCATACTGTGATATAGCATGAAATAAATCTGAGCCAACCACACAGTCCTAATTCCAGTGTGCTGCCATCAACTGGTATGTTAATTCGATTAAAATGAGCTTGTTGGTAAGAACAGAAGTTACACTGTGGGGGGAAAAAGGAGGGGGTAAATTTCGTAAGTATTAGTAGAATCCACTTCACATTCACATCTACAGCTCTCTAAATTACAGATACAAGATCTTTGTTCAAATTACTGACAAGGTTACCAGCTGGAACTTTACACTCAATTCAATTATTTTATATTGTACCTTCAGGCTCCATTCCAAAGTGACTCTTAAAGAATAATCAGACTTATTCAATAGGCAATCAAAATGAAATTACTTTATGTAAGTACAACAAGGTTACAGACTTGGTGCAGTCTGTAAGTTATATGCTACTAATTTTCAGTGCTTTAAAATTTTTACTCTGATTATCTGTGATGTACAGGCATTAGCAACCAGGACAGAGTTTCTTCACAATTTCAGCTTAACCTCTTTATCATCTTTACTAGATCTTGGAAAAATAGGTAGAAGCTAACAGTGCAAACAAAGAAATTATGAAGCAGCTGAAAGTGGTGCTTTATACTGTAACTACCTGGAGAAGCCATCCTTGATGGACTCCTTGTGATAGACATTACAGAAATCTAACCCATACCTGTAATTCCCAAAAAACCCCTCAGAGTAATTGTTCTTTAGCTTAACCTTCCAGATACTGCCATAATTTGAATAAAAATACAGAATTAAATTAATTGTAATACAGAATTAAGGTTCAAGTCTTCAGAGTTTGATTTTGAGCCTTTTCAGCTGATGTCTATGGTAAAACTCCCCCAGAGACTGCAGCATTTTGCCATACGCTTTGTTTCATCATTTTCAATTGCACAAAAGGAGTATAAGAAATTAATAATAAAAATGTGAATTCATCTTAGAAGTGCCATTTTGCATTTGCTTTGACTAAAAAAAATAGGACTACACAAGATATGTCATAAAAAAGTTCTTGATTTTTGGATTAATGGGATTAGAAGTCTGAATTTTTGTGAAACTTAGTAGTTTAAACATTTGATTAAATCCATGAAGCTTTACTAAAGCTCTCATGGCGCTGAGACACATCTATTCCTGTCGAAGGCTCCAGGATATGCAAACCCAGAGCTTGATATGGTTATTATTTCTAACCAAAGTACAAGGATAATGAAAAATTATTAATTGTGTATTATTGTGATATAAAATCATTAATCTGACTTTGACAGGGGCCGTAAATAAGCTGAACAGTTTTCAAAGACGTTGCCTGTCCTCCTACACAGTGCTTTCCTTCATGACAGCAGCTGAAAAAACCACTCATCTTCCTAATACATTTAGTCTTTGGAAATGCATTTTCAATTATGTAACTCACTCTTCCTGTTGGTCCACTGGTAATCAAGTTTACCGACACTGAAAGATCCACTTTTTCATCCAACTGGTTGCCTGCAAAGAGAAGCTGGGTCAATGAACTGGAGAATCTGATTCTCAGCTGTAGGAAAAAAAGGAGCGTTTGCATGGGGGCTGGCAGATGCTGATGCTGCAAACAAGATTTGGTTTGGATAAGGCTGAGTGTCACGTAGTTTCACCAGCGAAAGGAGAAAGCAATCATGCAATCGGCAATTCTGTCACGGTGCCAGAGTGCAGTTTACAATGCAACTGAGAATGAGAACGGGGAAAAACTACCTTGGAGCACTCCAACAACACCACTGCTCTTCAGCAGCACCACCCAGTACTGTGCAGATTACACAGCAGGAGAACAATGGAGATTGGAGGCAAAAAAAAAGCTCTGAGCAAGCAATGTGTCCTCTATAATCATGGAGGACAAAGAAAACAGTCTGTTTTAATGGAAAGAAGAGATAAAAGTACACAATAATGAATGAAACTGATCGGCTGAGATAAAACATCCTGTGTTACTCATTCTCATCTTCTCCATTTTGCTGTACCTTCCTCGGCCTCAAAAGGTTTATTCCAGCTTTACATCACTTCAAGAAGTGCTCTGGCTCTCCTTTTTTCCATTTTATACAAATATCAAATCAGTTTTCTATCCTCTTGTACTAATCCCTTGGCTGTAGCTTCTGATTGTAACACTTGGTCTATAAAAGATAGTTCTCCTTAAAGACCTGGCTTCTCTCTTTTAACAGCTATCTCAGAATTCTCTTTTGCCATTTAGCTACCTCCACAAAACAAAAAGTTAATGGCAACAACTTTTAAAATTGTGGATTTTATGATTTTATATATGCAAGCTGATTTAGCAGGAGAATAGCAACAAATGAGAAATGGCAATTAACACTCTCAGAGTAAAGCCTGTTATTTCTCATGTTCTTCAACCCTTCTCTCACAAAATGCTTTCAGAAAGAAGGCAGCTGATTCTAGCAAACAAGACTACACATTTCATAATTCCACTCCATTGCTTTTCCAAAAACAAAAATATGTAGGAAGAACATTTCAGTATAACTAATTAGCAGGCTCTGTGTCCTCATCCTTGTTAATTCAAGGGACATCTCTAAAAGACTCCTTGGGGAGAGCTTCTGCTGTTAGAATTTTATCCCCCTGCTCAAGTCCAGACATCTACTTTGAAGCTCTGCAAGGAGTAATCCCCAGGAGCACAAAGGGTGAATATTCAGGTGTTATTTGAGAAATTGTGTTTGTCTTCATAGTGGAATTTAGCACGTACTCTAAGTAGTAAGTCAGGGTATGGAGAGTTGCAAATAATTAGAAAGAAACGTTCCCATCAGCCTGTTCACAACTAACAAGCTCAATGTTGTGGCTTCATTCTTATAAACCCCAACTCGTGTAACGGGCATAGAAACTGAGCCACTCAGCACCATAACCCCTAATTCTCTCTCAACTTGTCCTTGAGTCATCACATAACAACTCTTTATTCGAGTGCCATCAACTCAGCTGTCGTACAGCTACGGGGAAACTGAGGAATGTGTTCCCTGACTGTTCTGGGGGAATACTGAAGGACCTCCTTGGTGGTGGGCAAAGGGAGCAGCAGTGGGGACGCCTTCAGCTATTTTCACACAACAGAGGGAAATAATTTCCCACTTTTGGAGCGAAGGTCCCTTCTGGAAGGCTTCAATAGCAAGACCTGTCAATGTGCAAGAAGAGACGGACTGTTGCTGAATTCGCTCGTTTTCTCTGGGAGGATAGAGCCTGACACAGAAACAAACTGGAAAAGCAGTTTCCTGTTGATGATGCAAAGCACTTACTGATTAAAAAATATGCAGGAATCATGCACAATTCACTTCTTTATGTACTTCTCACTGTGCAAACTTCACTTTCCATATTGTCTTTCAATCTGTTTTATTACCTGATAGTAGGAAAGGGTCTTCATCACATGTATTGTACATAGTTACTTAAAAATGACTGGTTAAAAAAATGCTAGTTTTCCAAAAAACAATTTTTAATTAAAAAAATAAAATAAAATCCACTGAATTTCTTTGTATCTTCTCAATACAAAAGAGAGATTTTTCCTCACTTTTTGGTAAGGTCACCCACTTGAAAAATTCAGTAGTCATCCAAGTCTACTTCAGGTAATAAAATGATAATGTTAAAAGATTAAATTGCATTTTTTTTATTCACTAAATCAGAACCAAACTGATTCTGGAAAATGAGCATATGTTCCTAGAGAAGATAATTCTCTGAAACAGTTTCCCTCCACAGAAGTCATCATCATAGAATGGCCTGGGTTGGAAGGGACCTGAGGAACACCACTTGTCACCTGTCTCCACTTCGACATCGAGCCATCGACCACAACTCTTTGAGCGTGATCATCCAGCCACTTCCTTAGCCACCGAGTGGCCCATCCGTCAAATCCATTTATGTGCTTGACTAACTTGTATCCCTTCCGCGCTGGCAGGGAGTCGAGGGCTCCCTTCACTGCTTCAGTCACCTTTGGCTGTTAGTACAGTTCCGCTATGCACACAGAGTTTTGAGAAGAACCAAAGAAGCTTCACCGTTGCAGGAGTTCCTCCAAATCAATTATTTGCAAATTTCAAACCTTTTGAAGCTTGTCCATCATTAATCTCTGAGATAACATGGCATGGAATAATATCTGCTTCACGCAGATCACACACACGGGGAAACATCTGTGACTGTATGCCTAACCAGTCTTTCTTCACTGCTACTTTGAACAGAGCTATGAACACATTTGGGTAGGAAAGAAGATCTTCATTAAAAAAAAAAAAGAAAATCTTTGGTAATGCAGAGTATTTCTGTAAGCTCCAAATCACTAGAGAGTTCTGGGGCCATTGTCGTCTACTATCAAGCAAGCCAAATACTCATTTTTGCGTGCAGTTTATCCATGCTATCACAGGCAGGCCAGCCACCAGATGCTCAGAAATACTCATTCCTCTGCAAATTAGTTCACCTCATTTCATGGCCAAATCATTCACTTCTCAATTTCCCCTTTGGCCTTTACAGTTAATGGGATCTGCTATTAGTCAGTCCGGGGGGATTTCTTACTCCCATTATGAAAAAAAATAATAATAATAAAATCATTCTGAATTCAAATGGAATTCATTTTTCTAAATATACAACCACAAGTTGCCGCTCTTTTGTTGTAGACTAGTAGATTCGGGAGTGTTCTGAGTTGATTACAAATGAAAGATGACTTTAAAACTCAAAATGAAAAATGTGCTGGTTTTCTTTTTTTTTTTTTTTTCTTTTATCCCTCCCCTCTATATCCAGGGTTAAAAAGGTATTGTGTACAGTGGCAGACAACTAGCAAATGCAAATGCAGTCTTACAGCCATTTGTAACAGCAGGCAAAGATCAAACCTTTATACTGGTGCAATGTATCACCCTCCACCGGCTATAGCTGGACGCTATAAGCCAAGAGGTCTGAGCCCTAGAGCTGGCACTGTCACTCCGACTGACCTTGAGGGATATACTTCAAAGTATTGAAAGAACCACTGATACAGGTTCCTTCTGTTTTCTAGGCACATTACGCTGATTGCTTAATATAGTTCACTGTCACTTAGGCCTTGGTTTCCAGCTGTGTAAAATGTGACATTTGCCTTGTAAATAGAAGCCTCAAGGGCTTCTTTCAGTGGCACAGCAGCCTGCGCTCTACTGAGAAACACTGCTACAGTCTAGGGCCAAGAGACACCCCCCATGTTAAATTTGATGTATATATGCTTTTGAACTATTTCATGAATCGGGCCCTATGTTTCATGCCAGGCATCTTGCCATGTGCCTCATTTAGTTTACACAAACCTCTAGGGCTGGCTTTAATCTGCCTTCCCAGAGTCCCTAGGTTTGAAAATGTATACACCAGGAAGAAAGAGAGGGGAAGGAAAAAGAGAGAAGAAATCAAAGCACAGAGTTCACTTCTGTAAATCTCAGTCAACACTGATATGAGGGCTTATTTAGTCTTTCAGTGCTCACCCCTTCACCTCAGGTGCTGGGATTAATGGGGGACTGTTTTTCCCCTTTTGATTGCGTAAATGAGGAAGCTGTTGACTCGCATGGTACTGGAAAGACATATGTGCTTCATTATCTGGATTCCTTGTATTGTTTCAGCTTGTCATTGCTGGCTGGGAACATGCTGCCTTGAGCTGTTCCCATTTTTAAAATGTACTTTTTTCTGCCCCGGATTATTGCCAAGTGGAGATTTAAGTACACTACTACTTTTATGGAGGACTATTAAGAGTTATTAGATCCCATTAGAGCAGACTATGCTCTTTAAAAAAAGAATCTTTTCCTTTATTTTTGAACAACCATTTATATTCATTTAAATCTGACAGAACGTTTGCATCAATGCAAACACAGTTAATTATATCTTAGATCAGTGAGAACATTCCTTGTTTATTTTAAAAAATGTTTTACTAGTCTCCCCTAAAGACTGTGTTTTACTTATATGGCTTTAAAGCAAGTCTGAGCCATCATGGGTGCTAGGAGCAGTGGGTGCTCTGGCTTGGATGGCAGAAGAAGAGTTGGAGAAAAGTTGAATTGGAAGTCGAATCCCAGCACAACCTGTAACTATTTTTTTTATTAGGTTCAGATGAAGTCCTCAGCTTAGGGACACTGAAATATCAAGGGGAATCTTTGTATCAATAGAGGCGGGATCAGACCCTACGTTACAGTAGGAATACAACCTAATATTATTGGCAGAAATCACTACCAGTAAGAACTGCTCACAGCACCCATTCCTGGGTGGTTGTGATTTTTTTAAAGACAGGATGAATGCCTGGAGTAATTGCTAGTCTCTTCCAAGTTTAGTTCGTGCCTACTCCTTTCCTTACAGTTTACATCCAGTTCTCCAAATTTCTGTGTGTTACTAATTTGTCTCAAGCCAATTTCAAATAAAATGAAAGAAACATGTCTCAAAGGAGGATAGAATTATATGTGCTGACACTATATTTTCTGAAAAACATCTGAGAGATTAGCTCTGACTTTATCCCTTCCCTTACAGCATTTGTTGTAAGCAACATTCTCAGTAGCCGAGACCTCTGGGTTTGATCTGCTTAAGCTGCAATTTGTACAACCCACTTTGGGAAGAATGATATGTTTTCCTAGAAAACACACCATTTGTTCCTTCCCCTTCCCTTTCCCGTTCCCCTTCCCCTTCCCTTCCCTCACTGAGGAGATGACTAAATGCTGCCACAGGAGGGAGAAAAACAAACAGGAAAGAATTAAAAGGGCCTCAGATAGGGTTGTGAAGCAAAAGGCATAAATTATTCAGCTCTTCCCCTCCCTGAACTCTCTTGCAGCCAGCACATGCACACCTCCCTTCTGGCTGAAACTTTGGCATGAACGGCAGATCACATTAATGCTCCATCACAGCAGAGCATCGCTTGGCAAGATGATGCAGGATACTCCCTTAAGAAAACTTTGAAAGAACAGTGCTGCACGGCTGAACTAGGTAGTGGAGGGGAGGGAGGGAGAACGTGGGAGGGGGAAGAAACATCTTGGTTATGTGGGGAATGATGTTTGAAATGGCATCTCAGAGTATAAAGCACATCTAGGATTAGAAGTAATTGTTTAAAAAACATATACGCTCCTGGAAAACTACCTGTAGGGAGTTTGTGCAGGAAAGAATGTGGTTCCTCTTTTTCCTTTCCAAGATTGGCTTAACAAAACAATCAGACGCATGAAAAGGCAGAGAACAGAATTTTCACATATGTTGTTTGACTTTTTTTCATTATTATTCTTAAGGCATGCTGTCAGGAAGGCGTTTGGAGAATAACAGTTATGCCTGAATCATAGCTGTCCTGCCTTAACTTGGTCCTGTCCTAACTTGGTCCTTATGTGCTCGGTTTTTAGAGCCCTCAGGTTTTGTCTAGACTAGGAAAAAAGTTTGTTTTTTCTCAAGAATTATAGCTCAACTGAACTTGTTTTATCTAAACAAAAGCCAACACTTGAACAACATTAGAATCATGGTTTAGCAGCTTTATCTCGGTTCAGGAGATGGAATAGAACTAAATTAGGTAAAGTGTGCTAACTTCTTCGGCTTTTTTCCTAATTAGACAGGCTTTAAAATTTTGCTACGAGTGGCAGATTGAAAACCTTAGGAAGCTTCTGAACACAGATCAGGCTGAGCATTAGCAGGCTCCTTCTACCCAGTTCTGTCTGGAAGAACAGGAGAAGATCTTAGTGGATCATTCAGCCTTTATTTACCCACCTATCTATCCAGACACTCGGCTTTTACATACACTATTTGGGCATTGCCTGGCTGAAAAGCCACAGAGGAAGTAATAGTATTTTTCCAGGTGATTACAAAATATACTGGTATATATATGTGGGCTGAGACCCACTTGACTTCTGTTCTGTTGGAGTCCGAGATCTGTGAATCATTCCATTCTTCCCACGAGGCGGGACAATGCAATAGGATTAGTCTTTTCTCCACTGTTCATTTTTATTTTGATATCTTTCATCACATACAAACTAGTGAAATATTTTTTATGGATTAATATAATTGGTTTTGTAAAACTAGAAGATTTACATAGATTGTGACTGTTAGAGGACTAAGGTTTAGGAGACCATCCTAAATAGTATGGTAGAATACTTCTGGAAGGGTTTCAGAGAGGCAGAGAAGAATTAAGACAACATGGAAAATAGTTTGAGGAGAAAGAAAGAAGCAAGGAGAAAGAACACCATCAGCATTCTGCTGAAAATCTTGAAACTGATGTTAGGTGGCTGCTTGTAAGATGACACGCAGTAACCTAGTTGAAAAGCTGTGGGAAAAGAAAGAGAACAAGGACTTAACACAGAGGTCAAGAATAAGATTTGGGAGAGTCACAAGGCCCGGAAAGAATGTTGGATGACGTGGAAAGAGATAAAAATATATTTATTTTGTATTCTAATTGGGTATGAAAGTGAATATGTCACTGTGTTTGATAGCGTGCCTACATACGACAAGAAAATTGGTTTTGCCTTAGAAAAGATTAAAAAATTATCATCCAGTATCAGACTACAAGAAGATAAAACAAGCTAAAGTAGAAATCCAGCAGGAAAATAACACGGCACTGAGGCAAGCCCAGCACTGCTTTCATCTGTCCCCCAAATTGTACAATGGTCTTTTTTAATTTTTCAGATTCTTTACTTTCCTGACTAGCAAGTGTGAGCTGAAAGGAACACCATCTGGACAGGTCAGTTCAGCAGCAGTGGTACTTTACAGAAACTGGAACAAATATCGGAATTATAGTTGCTCTTTTTTTCCAAGGGAAGGAGGGAAATGGAAAAATGTCAGTGAAAAAACCCATATAGAGCCCAAAACTCAGAGCCGAGGAAGTCTGCAATGGAGAATCTAGTTGAGACAGCTGGGCTGAGGCTTACCTAACCTCGGGCTGACCAAGCAACTTCCATGATGTCATACCTTGCTCTGATGGGCCATTAAATTAGTGTGTTGCTCCAGTCCTTGCTCCTGACACCTATTAAATCTACAGCTTTTGAGTTCGGAGTTGTCAAGGTAGCACTGCATCGGACACTAACAGAATCCACGTGAATTTTTGGGAATGAGACAGGCCCTGCACATAAGTTCTTTGCTCTTTTCTTGGCTGTCTTTTCAGGATATTTTTTCCTATGCGTATTCTAGGACTGGCTTAGAGAACCAAATAATTAACTATCTGTCCTCTGTATGTACTGTTTAATGCCAGATGAAACTAGGAAAGATGGTTTCTGGGCTTGGGCCTATACTTTTCCTCTGCAGTCTTGCAGGAAATAGTCCTCTTAATTTCAAAAGAATAGAGAAAAAAATTAATTCTATAATGTTCATATTACTAAAAGGTCACACAGAGAATTCGTTCATATTTAATACAGTCACAAGAACTTGCAAGTATTTAGCGTCTTTCATCCCAAAGGAACTCACAGCTACCTGCTCCACATCTGCACTGTAGATAACAGAGATCTTAATACAACATTCTGAATCCCGAGTCGCCTGTAAGACATGGCACTTACTGGATGCAGATCCCATCTGCTTTTCTTGCAGCAGGCAGTTGTAGGATCTTCTTAAGGATGCCAGAATCCTCACAACAACAGGCACAATACCGTCCTGTCTACTTCTAAGAAACTGTTCCCATCGGTCATCATGAGTCAGTGATGCAATCATCCTTTTAAATTAATCCAAAATGGTTGGTCAAATGCACACTTTTGACTTTTATTTTGATTATCCTCAGTAAAGTTTTCTTTGGGGGATCCTCTGAATATCTCCTTAACCCTCATTGAGTTCCTCAATGTCTCTCATTTCTAGTCTTCAAGAGAACAGCTGCATGTTCCCTTCTGTTCATTTCTTCCCACAAATCTAAGCTACATGTGGAGTCTGTCCCCCACACGCTCCTTCACCTACCACCAGTCTTAAAGTCCCAGCATCTATTTCCAGCAGCACATCCAGATAATGCAACATTCTACTTTCTGTGGCTGGAGAAGGAGAGATGCAGTCTTGCAACATGCATTCCTCTTGACAAAGGTCAATTATTTTGAGGAAGTCTTTTAATGAAATAAAGGCTGACTAGCAACTAAGAAAGAGACTGACCAATAAGGTGCTTCTCACTTCCACCAGGAGCCTTGAAGTGCAGACAGAATCCAGGAAAGCTTTTCTGGAAAATGAAGAGAGATCCAATAAAGTCTCTAAGCCTGGGCAAGTCAATAAACTGTCACAGTTGCCCAGAAGGGATTGGCTTGTCTTAGATAAACTTACAAAAGGCCTTGAAAAAACAGAACTTTTTTAAATGGCAGAGATTAATTTTCCGACTTCAAAGTAGTATTAATGCAGAGCTTGGCTAAGGTTTCCTGTGCAAGCAGTTTCCCCCCGAGCAATGATTTCAGAATCCGCCTTGTTTTAAGGCTGGCATTTGCTGCAGCTGCAGACCTGGAGTATTTTCGATCCCCTCTGAGTGCTGGAACACTATCCAACAATTAAACCGCAACCCAAAAACAATCAAACATCTGTTTGGAGGCAGGCTGCTCAGTGACTGACATTCTCCTGCCAGCATAAACACTAGAGCTGCTGAGTGATTCCTGTCTTTTGTGTATGCCTGTGTACGTATGCGCTGCTTGTGTGGTTTTTGTTCCTGAAAGCAGTGAGATTTTGTATGTGTAAATATGCTGAAGAGCATTTTTATTGCAATATATGAATGCACCCATATAGTTTATTTGTGGAAGTATTTTCGTTGACATGAACACACGTGTTTGAGCGGGACCTCGAGATTTGGTTATTTGTGTGCTGGAGGTGGCTTTGCAGAAAGCAAATGAGGATGGGGACTGTGAGCCTGGAATGGCGTATGTGTTTATGCAGTGCTCCTCATTCACAGATAGGTACTTGTTTTTATTTGGGCAAAATTAGCATTTATGGCTGCACGTAGTTTTATGTAAAGACAAGTATCCTGAAGTGTGTGCATGTGTGTGTATATATTAAACTGTATCTGTTAAAGGGGTTGTGCTTGTTGATGGACACCTCCTCTACCCCTCATCTTCACGTTCTGCCTTTGAACTAATCAACTACTCAGGCCAGAGGAGTTGATGTCCCTTACTGTAGGTCCAGGAAGGGAGATAAGGGACTGCTGGAAGCAGTTCAGAATTGGGTTCTAAAGAACAGCTAGATCTGGCCCTGATGTAACCTGAGTCTCTCTAAAGCTAAACCCTGACTTCAAGACCTCTCTTGGGACTATGACAGGGAATCTGAGGATGATTTGACTCAAGGGCTTTGGGAACAGGGATGGGGTGATGAAAAATGGATGTTAGGTCTGCCTGCCTAGAGGAAAAATTACTCTCTTTCCTAAAAGCAATTACAGACTCCACGTAGGTAGCTGGTTTTGTCCTGTTTTATTTATAGACTTCAAATAACCATGGGCTGTTGATGGCCAGGGTAAAGTAGCATGCAAATGGCATTCATTCCCAACAGGAACTCCCTCCCTAGAAAACTAAGACTGGCTTTCAGAAAATACAATTGTTTCCACTCTCAGTCAAATGACAGCTTGTGCTGCTCCTACCAGTTCTGCCTGAACCCCCAAGGTCTAGAGACTGCTGCTCACCATTTGTGGTGTCTTTATATACCTAGCAATATATGAGTCACCGCAGTGAGTGCTAGCCATAGCCTGCTTGCCTGAAAACATCAGTATCACAAGTGTCAGAATCTGGGCCACCCACTGGCTGTATTTCTGGACCATTCCTCTATCTAGGACAGAGCAGCTAGAGTTTTTTGCCTTAGACCATTTCTCAAATATCCTATTGCTGAAGCATAAGAACATGCCGTTACAGGACAGAAAGATTTTATGATCTTCCCACTGTATGCCCCACAGCTTAACTTATTGTTATAATCTATTCTTTTGTACCAGCCGTATTTTTCCTTTTACCAGTTTAAGCTGAGAAGGTTTACTAGCAAAGAGCTTTGGCTCAGAAGTTACAGGAGGTTCTACTGCTTAGCAGTGGACAGAGTGTAGTAGTACAGCACAGAGTCGGTATTTTTCTGTCATGCCTGCTGCCCAGGTGCTGTAGGACATGAAAACCATTTTATCTTTGTTCAACAAAATTTTCCCATCTGTCAAATGGGGAAAGGACTTACTGTGGTGGGAGAGCGCCATGCAACATAGCGCTTGCTATCTGGAGACACTTGAACTCCAAAAGCTATAGAACACTACTGTTGTTGCATACTGTACTGACTACAGCGCACATGTGTACACCTGAATTATAAATGACAGAGAAAGAGAGCTCTGTCCACAACAGAATGCAGTATCGCATACGTTCCAGGATCTGCCTTGATCTCTGACTCCACAGTGGTTGGCCTCCACACTTTAGTTAGAAGAATTAAGATTCTTTCAAGTACAGAGCTTGTGAGAAGTCACAGTCTGGAACTCTGCCCCTACTTATGGCTAGGACAAGCTGCACGGTCAGTGAATTTGGAAGCTCCTGTAGGTGAAGGTGTGACATTCTCAAGCCACGCATTGCACAATATATGTCCACTTGCTTGAGGACAACAGAAAGACAGCTCTATAATGTGCAATGCCATTTTCGTTCCTCAGCTTTTCTAGCACAAGACCTCTCAAGAGGGTATAACATGATGATTATGACAAAAGGCCCTTTGTCAACATTAGCAGCTGCTCAGTTGCTAACTCTCGTTTTCCCACAAACTCGAGATCCAGAAAAATATGAAGTGCAACTTAAGGAAGCTCTCAGCTATCTATCACTGTGTTCATTTACAAAAGAGATGTGAAATAAAGTTTGGTCTCTCTTTTATTCCTGTCTTGTCTGTCTCTAAATTTTGATTGTAAGACCTTGGAACTTTAAACTGTTCCTTTAAAATTTATTCCTTATTTGTTGCAGGAGTTTTGAGTGGTATTTGAAGCTCTTTTTCTTAGCGGATCAACTATTTACCCTCTTACTAATTAGTCCAAATCTCAGAATTCCCCAAACTTTAACTTTTGGGTCACTATTCAGCCAACCAATAAATAATGTGAAAGATGTGAAAACAAACAGTAAGATATAAATTTAGTAAGTGTGTAATGTCTTTAAAAAAAAGGAGTGGTATTGCTCAATGAAAACATAACAGGATAAATTCAGAAGCAATGAAGTGACACAACACAATATGAAAACTCTAGTCACTTGAACAACTATGGGCAAACTAATAAATGATAGAAATCTTGTGTGGAGAAGTTACTTTCACAAAACCAGCCTGAAGATGCTAAGTGTGGTTCCTTGAGTCAAGAAAAACAAGTACAAGTTATGTGCTACCAGGCATTTACTTATAAAACTCTCTGATTTCTGCCTATGTTCTCAGCCACAACTGTTTGCATTACCCTGTCCATGTAAATATTTTTTTTCTTTTTTAGTCAATAACCCGGATCAAAAATCTGACATATATTTCTTTTGGAAATAACTTGCATTAAAGAGCACCTGACTATCTCTTTGAGAAAGTGGAAGTTATTCAGATATCAGAAAGGTATTTGCCATGCAAAGTCTCATTGAGGCTGAAACAGCCATACTCTGTCCTGGTGGGGGGAAGGGGGTGTCAGATCCTCACATCTGCCATCCCAGTGCACAGCTGTGAGTTGTTCAGGGAGAACCATCCCTGGTTGCCCAGCTGCCCTTCCATTCACTGTCATTCCACAAGCAACTATTTCACAGTCCTTACTGAAAACAAAAGGACCTTTCAGGGATGAAATCAGATCTTGACTCTGATAGGAAGGCAGCTGTGAGACACATGAAAGCTTCTGCTTGCTGTCTCCTCCTTGTCTCACAAGGTTCAGATCCAAAGAAACCCAGTAAAACATCCACAACCCCTTCAGAAAGGTCACTGTTACAAAGGAGATTCTAAACATTCTGTACCCTGCAGAAAGATATATAGCCAGACAGACAAACAGCTCACTAACAAATCAGATGGGTAGGGGAGGGGAACAAGTACACATGGAAATAGAATACAAAAAGAAAAAACTAGACCGAGAAAGTGCATTGACTTTCACTGCTTTTTTGGTCCCAAAAGACAACCACGTGCTTTATAAACTTGAGGGATCATTTCTCTCATTACTGATATTTGGTCGCAGAAGGCAGAAGCTTTTAACAGCACTCAGTAACACTACACACCAGTTTGCCACAAGGTCCCCCCACATTTGTAGGGCATTGACTAATTTATAACCTTGAAAGGAAGACCATCACCTGTTAAAATAGTACCCTTTATCAACTATCCCTCTAGTTTCCCTTAAAGACTGTTTTCTCATCTAAGAACTGATGAGGTCCTACACTATTTTAGCTTTCTAATTATTCTAATTTCAGGACATCACTGCTGCTGCTGAGGAAATACACTGCATCCAGAAAATGGATTAATTTCATTCCTAGGGGTGTGTCAACCCACCAAAACAGCACACTTGGAGTTCACTGTACAAGCACAGCATTGAGAAGCTAGGAAAATTAACCCACGTGGAGCTTCATGGTAACGGGGCTAGATGTCTTCCAATACCTAAACTCACTTATTTAGAAGCACATTGAGTGTTTGCACTTTACTGCAGCCTGCAGTGTACATTATTCTGAGAAAACCAAGTGTAGGGGAAGAGCTACTGTTCACACAGAATTATGGTCAATAAAAAGGCTGCTTCTCTTTTATTTCGAGAGAATATATAGACTACTCTTCAGAACAGTACAAAACCAATACATACAATGTTTTATCTGGGATTGGCCAGTCTATGGTCTCTTTTTCTCTTTCAAATACACAGAGCTGTTTCCAAGCACCAGCTCAGGCAGCAGCACACAATGCATGCTTAGCCAGCCTGAAGATTAGCCATGTTACCATCCCCTACTGCTATCTCTTCACCTCACCCTTATTCTTGCAGGCTCTCTTGCTATTCTCTTTTTCTCCTATTCTGTCTTCGGTGCGCTCCTTCCTTTACTCATACATTCACCTGTCTCCACCAGCCTAAGCCCCATTTCAGTCAAACAAAGGCACAGAGAGAAAACTGAAGTTTCCTGTTCCAGGCCACAACATGACTTTAGCTACTAGCTGTCTCTTTAGCATGAAATGCCTTAGTCCCCTTCCTTAGATGCTCATTTGCCTGTCCTGCCTACAGATGTAACATCTTCAAAACAGAGGAGACTATAAAACAGATTGGAGCTGTGATTTTACTGAGGCCCTTCAGGACCTGCCTGAAGGACAGTCCCTGGGGCTAGCAGGAAGGTGCTGCAGACTGCCGGTGCACTTGAAGTGTGTACATGAGGAGAAGTAGATTTAAGGCCACAAAAAGGGGAATTTCTGCTGTACCACATGCAAGTATCACAGCCATCCAAGGAAACCGTGAGACTATTTCCTCCCTTATAACCAGACAGCTTGTTTCCCTTCATAGCAAAACCCAAAATACATGTTCTTCAATTCAAAACATCTTATGTGAGACTAAGAAACATAATGACAATAAAGTAGGCATAAAGCCCCCAGAGAGATTGCACTTTGTAGGAGAGTGGCCATATATGTTTCTCTTCTATAAGAACATACAGTAAGTTATGGAAATGAACCAATTATCCACCAGTACGGCATTCAGCTGTGATATACAGAAAACAAAAGACATAGTGTGTCTACAGCCATATGCAAACAGTTCCTGACTGAGATCATTCCGAGCGGCGATGAACAAAAAGAACAGAAATTCTCCAGTTGAATGCTGATGGCCTGTGTTGGACAGCGAGGTGACGAACAAATAATACGCATGTGATATGGCTGACTCGTTCCTTGTATGGTACTTTCAAGGACATTGGACAAAATTCAGAAGCCACTGATATGCTTTCTCTGTTTAGAGTATTATCCTGCCCGCAGCTAGTAGGTCATATTTCAAGGCTTATCCAGTGTGATGCCAGTTCTGAACTCACATTTTCGTATCGCCTTCCTGCCTCTTACCACAGCAGTTGCCAGCTCCTGCACTCAGCCTGCAAGCTTCGCTACTTTGCCCCCCCCCCGCTTCCTCTGTTGCCCACTTTGGGCTTAACTCAGAGTAAGTCTACTTATGCAAGAGCGCCTGCTCGGAGTAGTTAGTTACATGACAAATAATACACATCGTGTGTTCCTTTGTCTTTCCACTCTTTCATTTCTCAATTTTGTATTTCAGTTTTGATTTGCTGTTATGTTTTGAACAGATTCCTGTTTTCTACTCCTGAGTAACACTCCTGAAAAAGCACTTTGCTTGTACAAATGCTACCTGCTCCAGTACAACGAGCATCCTGCAGTTACCTTACTGTTACTCTGCTGAGGAGGGGTAAGATTTTACTACGCTAATGGAGGCAACAATTCTTTAATTCATGAGGTAGGGATTTGGGCTTTCAGCTCTGGAGCTCAAGAGCTCAATCCCATTTGTGGCCCATGGGAGGAGCTGTTATACAGGATCCCATCACTGATCTCCATCACGATGGCACTGCCTTCTCATCGTCGTGTATTTGAATTGCCCTGTATATCGTATTTCCCTTTACTGGGGAACTCACAGTTCCTCATATCAGAGAAATAAATTTCTACTTCTTAAACATTTCTTTGAAATGGGCACGAAAAATGTATTACAGTGAGCGATTGCAATTTTTGTACTGTCTGCTAAAGGTTTCACACTGCCAGAATCACAAACAAAAAATTATTCCTGTTTAGAAATGATACAATCATTTTCTCCCTCAGAAACTATCGTATCTGGTATAGTAAAATTTCTGAGAAGTGAAGTGTATTTAATAATAAAAAATTAGTGGTGTTAGAATATTATTTGATTGTATTTGCTTTGAGAAAATAAAGGCTGAATCAATAATACACATACTTGCTGCTTTAAAGGGGGCAATTTCACCATGACAAAAACAATTATAAGACAAAAAACCTTAAAGGAGATAACAAAAGAGAAATGTGAATAATACCTGCAAACTATATAAGAGCATTTACTCATTGGGGAAAAATACAATCTCGCTAACTGTAAAGTATGTTAAGTTAGTTAAAAACAGATAAACCATTTATAAAACACTAGGGATGCAAAAGTAATCATACAGCTAATTCTACAGAAAGCAGAGATGAAATAAGAGAAACTGATACCAACAGCTATAGAGTTAGAAAGTTTAGAGAATTTATAACAGAAACAAAAGGAAACAAGGAGAATAATGGACTGTACTTATCACCTATAACAAAAAATATAAGTTGCTCTGTAAGGCTTATATATTGGGAAACAATAAGAAACAGTAGAAGATGAGCACTTAATGCAATACCACATTTCACTTCCAGCACCACCACCGAATCTGAGGCAGGAATGAATAGAGAGAAATTACACAACAGACCATATTAGATGATGACAACAGTCTTTTCTGGTCTTAAAATTCATATATCTATTAATTACTAGGTAGCTATCCCGACTGTGCTGCTGCTAGCAAAAGTGCAGCTGCATCATTACTGGAAAATGGGACAAGCTACATACACAAATAGTGCTAGCGTTCAAGCGTGCCTGCCCAAACCTTCTCTGCTAGTCCATTTACTGCATTCTTCTGCCTTTACCATTCAAAAGGCTGCACTAAAATCTGCTGAGCTTCACTGTGTTTTGGCTCAGGGCTAACGCAATACCTCAGTTCTGATAGCAATTAAGCATAGTACTTTTTTTTTTTTTTAACACCATGTCATGCATCTGAAATGCAGCATGCTGTAGTAAGCCCACTCACAAGAAAACATCTCTCCCGCACTGTTCATGGTTATACCATGGTTGGCAGGAGCATTATAAGAGCCCTTGAAAACTGGCTTGACTGTAAATTAACTTTGCATTTTATTCTTTTGGCTACAGTTCATTCCATAGAACTAGTCCACAACAGTAATGTATCTTTGGTCATCTTAAGCATTAATGAGGTAGATGAGAAGGTGGTTACTTGATTTGTAACTGAGGGAGAATTGGAGAGTCATGTGGGGCTCTCAAATATCCTTCTGACAAACTGATTAAACATGATTTTCAGCTGATGTTAAAAACCCTGCAGTCCCACTGACATAAGGTGTTCTCATTTATCCATCTCCTGCCATTATTCAGGCTGTTGTCACCAGATGCAGATTTGTCTTCATGACTTGCAAGGTATGAATGTTGGGGTAGGATCTGGGCAGTGGGGTATTATACAGAGGTGAAAACAGAAAGACCTAAACATTTCTCTAGGAATTGCAATAAAAGGGCACGAGGTAGATGTGAAAGCAAAATTCTTGCAATCCTGTATAACAGAAACAAATACCTTTATTTTGGGAAAATTGTTTTATACCCTTTCCTTATAGCAGAGCAAAAAAAATTTTCTTAGAAGACCTAAGTTTCCCCCTCCCCTCACCACCCAAACCTGAAAACCTCCCAAAGTGCAATAACTCCCAAATCTTTTTAGCCTAATTCACACACAAAAACTGGCCTTCCCAAGACCACGACCTGATGCCTTGCTTGCAGTTTGCTCTTTCGGGCTTGACCGCTACGCTAGTTAAACAGGACATTGGTCAGGTTTTAACACACCATCTTACGATTTTTCTACTTTGCTTTCAGCTTTTTGAAAGGTTTCCAAGAGTACCAGGCAAGGAAATTAAATCTTCATCCCAAGGAAAAGATCCCTTTCCAAAACTGTTAATCTTTCCTTATGACATGTTTTGGAACACAAACATATCCAGAGGGAGTTTATTCAGCAATATGCTGTGTTCATGTAAGTGATCAAACTGGGGGTTTATTACAGTGGTACATATGCTAACAATAATTCAAACTTTTATTCACCCTGTTTCACCACCACAGCTGCTCTTGGTTTTCCTTTTGGCCCCACCCAGTGACACTTGGAACACAAGCAGATACACGTATGTATTACAGGGAGTGATGGTTTACACTGTTATTAGAGAACTAGGCTTCCTTTCGCGTGCAGTATTATCATAACAAACTCATGACTACATGCTTTCGAACTGTCACTATATTACATGCCATATATGCTGGAATCAGCAGAATTAGAAAGCAGATCTGCTTTCTACATATCACTTCTGATTAATTTTTGTGTTACAGAGACTGAAGACAATTACCAAGCCTCTGGATGATGCAGATTCCAGGCATCTGTAGGTCTGTCCCACTGCCATGTTCAGTGAGGCCATTTAAAGGTTCTAACTGAACACACGGATAAGTGCAGACATCAAGGACTTTAAGTTTAATATTAGAGTGGCTTATAAGTGATGAGTATTTGCTACAAAAAGTCTTCTATAAAATTTTAAGCTTCATTTCACAAGACATGTTGATAAAGATTAAATGGAAAAGAGTTCTTGCACTTCTCTCTTCAGTCCTCTCTCATGTCTTTCCTAATGAAACAACAGCAAACACAGCTAATGGGATTATTGCATGTATAAATACGGAAATAGGCCATAGGACAACTTGAACTTTGCATAGAGCACTGGTAATCCTAGCATATCTTATAAAACTTTCCAAGAACCTCCTCTGAAAAATTAGAAACACGAAGAACTAATGCAGGATAAACATATTTGAGGTCTGGAGAAAATAGCTTGTACTAAGAAAACTATTAGACCAAGAAAGTTATTTAATATATCAAAACAAAGACTGACAGGTGACTTAAATACAGCATGCAAGATGAAAAGATTAGGGGTCAGATGACTCTTAAGCCTAGGAAGAAGCAATGGCTTTAAGCTGAAGCCAGAAAAATTCCAAGTTTGAAATACAGTGTTTGGGTTAAGCCCCTAGGAGCCCACCTCTTACCCACAGATACACACATTGCTCCTGAGCTGAATGCTGAAATACAGATTGCTACTTTCTCTAGTCTTTTACCTGCTCTCTGAGCCTGACAGACTTTCATACTGGTTAAGACCTTCATTATAGTAAATAGTTCAGGATTCAGCACTTGGCTGATGGCTCACACTTGCTCGTGTATCCAGGCTTACATTCAAACTTCCTCCCACTACCATTTCCTCAGCTGAAATCCCCAAAGAAACATCAAAGGAGGGAAATCTTTTTTTATTCATTCAGAGAGAGAAAGCCTCAAATGGCACTTGTTTTCTGCTTGGAAAAGTAAAAAACTGAAACTCATTACATGGGCAAGCACCTCCTGGTGGCTCCCATGCCTTCTACAGTCTCATCACCAAACTTGTGATCTCTCTCCCTGCTCCTTCAGCAGACGCGCTTCTTCAGACAGTTGAAATACACTTACTTTGCCCCCAGGTAACACTGCCCCATCCATAACGCTAATGGCTCAGAAACAGAATCCAGAAACTAGGCAACACGCCAGTGGCTGAGTCATCTTCACTGTTCTCCATGAGATAACTGGGTTGCACTGTGCTGTGGGATGGTGGATGCATTAATAGGGAATGAACTACCATGACAAGGGCGGCATGTCTTACTCGAGTCTTGATTCTACAAATGCTTGAGCAATGCACAGAAATGTCTTCAGAGGCATTCCAGCCACAGATCTTACTGATAGCACAGGCTTCTATTATTAAACAATTTAAGTTAAACTGAAGTAAAAAATAATACACTAAAATGTTTACAAATGCTTGCCACAAAAAAAAGTGTACCCCGGAGGTTTTACAAAACTCTGAGTATTCCCCAAATGGTGTAATTATTCTAATGCATTTGCCTACAAAATAAACAGCTGCTCAGTAGGAACTAGCGAAGCACGAAGTTGTGAAAAAGGTGTTTTTTCAAGTGTGATTGTAACCTCATGATGCCAGCTAGAAAAGATTCTGTAGGTATACAGAAGGACTGTATCATTGCATTGCCAAGTTGCTGTCCAGGCAAATTACACATGCATGTGTGCTGCGGGTTGTTAGAGAGGGTCACCACCACGGGAGGCAGGATACATTGGCAGACACAGAGGCTGAGCAAATTCCCATTTGCACAAACCCATATATAATGCAAGAAAAATTAACCAACAGGATATTTTCCTGAAAGTGCAAGAGCATGCATGTGGACATGGTAAGAAAGCTTTTCGCAAAGAACTGTGAAATGAAATGGGATGATCATAGGAATATTCGAGCACAGGATAAGAATGACCAGTTGCTGACTTGGTAGCCTACAAGAAAGGTGCATAAAGTGTCACAGGCATCAATACTCTCACAATACATTCACCTCATACACTGACAAATACGCTTTAGGGAAGTCTTATTCACAGAGAAGACCCAAAAAATCTATCATCCATCCCAACATCAGTATTTTCCACCTATAAATTAGTACTATTACAAAGTGACAAGTGACAAATGACCAGCTTTTTAATGAAATCTGATGAAAGGATCTACCCTTCTCACCCAGATTCTTACTCATCAATTATCTTCGTAATTGATTCTGTACCTAGGTATAAATCCCTGGCCCATGCTTTGCAGAAAGTCAGACCAGATGTTGATAAACGGGTCCAGTAAGTACAGATCTATAAATCTGAGTTTCAGAGCCACATTTACCACAGCAAAAGGCAAGGTACTAACTGACATACAGTGGGTAAACTACGTCTGCCTGCAACATACGAGTATGCCGATGAAGTAGAAACCACTCCCTCCAGTTAAGAAATACTGAAGATCAGCCTGAAGTTAGGGGCTTGCTGACTGAGATACAAAGCAAGCTCAGTTGAGGTACTTCCAGAATGATCTACATAGAGCATGTAGCCTGTCTAACAACAGCTGAAGAGCTACAAAACCAGCCAATAGCTGCAACAGCGCGGAGACCGGTGTCCCACCGAGTCTGGACGAAATCATTACAAGTGAGGAGAGCAGTGTTTGTGCTAGAGGAAAGGATGGAATTCATTAGAAGTGCAATGACAGTTCATATTCCTGACAATGAGTAACCAGTAAAATGGGGGGTTTGTTTGTTCATTTGCTAGAAAGATCTTATAGCAAAATAAACACTGAAAATTGAGAAATAGCTTACAGTGATGAACTCTGGTAAATCCAACCTCTTTTACAAGGGAATACCAAAGTAGGTTTTAAGCATTTGGCAGCTTACCAGAAGCCAGAGGAAGATTAACTATGTGAGTGAAAAATCAGGCTAAGAAACCAAAACCAGCTTTTCACAATGAAGTGAAGCCAAGGAGGAACAGAGTCTAAAAAGCACTTGGAAAGAAATGTTAAGACCATTTCACTCATAGGAAATATATCACTGAAGCAAGAGGAATTTGAATTCCTTTTGGAAGTGTGCAGGTATTTATTAAGTTACTTGTAAGATTTAGGGAGAATGTCAAAGTACTAACAGTATCAAGACTCTGTCAAACAGAATAGGGCCACTCAGAAACAATAACAAGTGTACTAGTACTCCCGCTGGTACCATGGCTGGTGTTATTCACAGACAGCACAAAGGCATGAGATGGTTTATACAAAACTCACCAAAATGGAACGCCTGGCTGATGTTTCCAAGCTCCTTGTATGCTTTGGCAAATCTACGAAGTTCCTAACAGTTGAAATAATCTCTGAACTCCAGCACCAGCTCTGCTACTGACTCCCTCTGAGGGCTCAGACAGACCACACTGCATCTCCTGTGCTGCTTTCATGTTGTAAAAGCCACACAATATTCCTTTCTATAGCCTCAAGCTGCTTACTGCATTGATAGCACTCTGGTGATAAGAAGTGCAACTTCAAGGTTGCACATTATTTTGTTTGGAGTGGAGTACTACGTGGGGCACTTGGAAGGTATATACAGTCAACTTGGGCTTTTAGTAGGTTGCTAAAATTGTGACCACCACAGTTTAAGAGTGTATGTGCATGAAGGAGAAAATTAGAGCAACAAATTTGTCAAGGTACTAGCAACAGGATTAGTTAAAAAACCATGTAATGGCTTCAAAAAAGCTCACGCAAGAAAAAAGACGCCATATAAAATTGGTCTATACCTCAATACTTCTACATAACTGCTACTCCAAAGCCCAAGAAAAGGTAATGTGGGAAGGTTTATTACTGTATATCTATTTTAATTGATTTTTATGAAGCAACAGCAGAGACTACCATCTCCTGCTCCCAGAATAAGCCAAGTAACAGCGTAAATCTCCCAGCATCTCATAGCTACAGAACTTTAATCAGCACAGCTACAAAGAAAATTACTAGCTAAACAAAGAGAGGGAAATTTGGGTGAGCAAAAAGAGTAATTTTTTTAAAATGCAGTTTTGGTGGAGATGAGCAGTTGCTGAAGTTTCTTCTGTACCTGAGAGATTTCCAGCAAGGCTATCCCTTAGCCGTGAAACCCAGTTATACACCTCAGACCATTCTCTTTCCAGGAATATATCATGGCTGAGAATCCCCAAACATAATTTAAAAAAATATCCAGAGGTCTGCAGCACCTACATTCCAACAGCTTTATATGCCAACCACAGAGACTGCAAAATCTCACAAAGTTGAGTCTGGGGCAGCAAAACTACTCTGTGTGGAAAGAATATACAGGTGAGGACTGCACCAGGAGGCAAGACAAAGATTGTTACCGAGAATTAGTACAGTACCTTGCACTGTGAAAATAACTGAGTAACCACAGCTAATGGAACATAGCACAGAGGGCACTGAAAGAGTGTTTAGACTGAACAAGACATGGTATTATTGAAGAGAGGCCGCTCTTCCTTGTTGTGGTATGTCATACAGGAGCTTTGGTTAGGAAAGACTTCTTTCTGGGTGCAAAGAACAAAAAATTCATTACTGCTTAATGTTATTAAAGAAGTGACAGCATGGCCAGTTGGAATGGAATACAGAGCCAGAAACCCAAAATGTAACAAACCTATCCCATTTCCTACATTCCCGTGGAAATTCCAAAGCCTACAGACTCTTCACTCTGTTCTAAACTTTTGTTTGAAGTGAAAAAGCATTTGCCTTGCCCTTCAGTGGTGGATGATCCCTGCATACCTCTCATACAACATGGTTCGTGTTTTCAGATCTGAACTGCCATGGACATTAAACTATCACCGTGTCCCAAAGACGGTACGGTGTAACAGCTTTTAGAGTCCCAAAGACAAAGGGTCCTAGTAAAACCTTGAACTTACTGTATTCCTTTTAAGTAATTTCAAATTTTTCAGGAGAGTAAGACTAGGCATTACACAAATTTCAGACACACTTCTTCACATAGTAGCAAAGAGACAGAAGGGAAAGCCAAAACCTCTCCAATTTTTTTTCTGGCTGGTCTCAAACCGTAGGAATTCCCCAATCACGAAAGTGCCCTGCTCTAGCTAAGGAAATGCTGTTGATTAGGGAAAAAAAGTTCCAGATGTTAAGTGAAAGCAATTTTGAGACGAAGGGAAAGTGGAAGAGAGAGAAGGCATGTGAAGTGACCCCACCCTAGGCAGGAAACTCAGTGAGAGCCTTGTACCCTCTGCGCTGGGATGCAGCCAAGTGCTAGATAGCTCACACACACTCACACTATTTATTCTCCTACCCCCGCCAGGCAGCAATTAGAGCGTTTCCAGTTTAACCCCATCAATTCTTTATATCCATTCTGATTTGCATTAGTAGGTAATCATATAAATAAACCAGAATTAAAGTTACAGTAGAAAGAAGGGGTTTTTTTGGGTTGGTTTTTTTTTTTCCCTCCTCAGAAACAGCAAAGCCATCTATTTTTCTTCAGAAACCCCATGGAATGTCTTCTTTACACCCTTATTAGGGTAGTATCCCTAATTGAGACCCAGAGGTACCTCAAAAGTCATAGATAGGGTTAAAATAGTAAGTTCTTCAAGAGAAGACACTGCAGTCATAGCAAAGACAAATGTTCTTTGTAAAGTTAAGGCGATTTAACTCTTTGTGGGTTTTGGACAATGGCCAAAGTAAACCAGCTCTTCATTTCTCTGGGGGTGAACTCCCAGTCCTCATTTAGAGTTTTTCTGTTCATCACATTTATACTTTACTCCCTATCAGAATGCTGCTGCTTCATTTAGCGATTTAGGAAAAAGAAAGAAAAGGAAAAAAATGACAACGCTCTGGCCATAAAAGTCTACATGCGTCCCTGAGACTGAGACTTGTCTTATTTTCTTCCTATGGAAAAATGTTCATTATGGGAAAAACCTGTTTCCTGCTGCGGAGGCTATTGCACTGACATTAAGTCCAACCAGAAGCTAAGCTCCTGGGACAAGCTCTCACCTACTCATTATTCACAATACCTATAGGACAGCTTTTTTTTTTTTAAACAGTGCATTGCTCCACTTTCCAGACCATGAAGACTGCATGACATTATTATTACATAAAGGCCTCCCAAAACCACCTGAATCTGATAATTTACTACTTCAAAATGACTGCTTAATGAGAACATAAAGGACTTCTAATGAAATAAGTATTTACTTTATATATTGCCTTACCTTCTGCAAGATCCTATAATGGATGCACAAGCTTTATGAAAATGCAGTTGCTACTGAGCAGCAGCATGGGGTTGGATTTATCAGAGACTTTCTTCCTCCCTCACTTTCTTACTGTGTAGATGTGGTTTCACACAACAAAGGGAATGCTGATAGTGGTCCCTCATGACTGGTTGCACCACATAGAAGAGAGCAGGCTCCTGTAGATTAACAATTACTCTGCAATCCCAAGGGCCTTCCTGAGAAATGAGTGGCAGGTACAGGAATAACTGAGGATCACTGCAGCCCTGTATGGGCAGTGCCTGTTTCTTTAGAAATTTAAAGGAAACTTATGAGTGGCAATGACTGGGCTTCATGATGAGACTGAAGAGTAAAATCAAAGTAACAAGGGCGTTATATTAGAAATGCCAAATTTTAATCTAGGACTTAGCCAGAACATTTTTCAGAAAGACAAGTACAGAGGATCCAAACATTGACGTTAGCTGTCTTAAATATGGATAATCCTGTCCCTTTCCAAGAGAAAAATCCTTTTTTTTGCCAAGTTGGGGGCCTTTCTGATAACCACAAAGTCATTGTGCTTGGAAAGAACCTCTGGAGTTCTAGTCCAATCTTCCTGCTCAAAGCAGGATCAAACAGGGGAGGTTGCTCAGGCACTTGTCCAGTCCTATCTTCAGGATCTCCAAAGATAGATACTTCATAAGGAAGCTCTCGGAGCAAACTGTCCCACTGTTCAATGACACAGTAAAAATACAGGAAATTCTATGTAACCATAAGAAAAAATTATTTCAGTGTCCATTGCCTCAAAAGCAAAAGCTGTATTTTTTTTTTTGTGTCTGAAAAAATTGACAGATGAGCCCTATATTCACAGAAGTGATGCACAAAGATCCCTAGGAAGGAAATTTGCATACCCTATGAAAAAGGCATTTCTGCCCTACTCACAGAATACGCGAAGATTAACATATGGCTGCAGATTGAAACAAGGGAATTCATAGGCCTGTTTTCTCCAAGTCACGAAACCCAAGTCTTCCATGTCTTACAGAAATCTGCTACATTTGAGTCTTCTCACACAGTCTGCTTGTTTCTAATATGCAATTGCTACACTGGAACGAAGCTGTACAAAATTTTATCAGTTCTTGTTTGAGCGCAGTGCCCTATGTATTTCTATGGGCAGCTGTCAAGTACTGCAAAGTCTGGTTTAACAACGATGCCTAGCTGTTTGCACTGCAGTCCTCTGCCAGCCTCCTCTCCCACTCCTGCTTTCCAACCCAGTGGATGAGAGGGACTGTGCAGTTCCACACTCTACTCCGACCTCCACGTGGCCAACACAATAACACAAACATGCTGCTTAACGCGAAGGCAGAGAGAGACAGCCTGATACAAGGGAACATTTGAATAATGGGCAACTCTCACTTGTCAGTCTGGGGAGCAGCAGCACTCGCGCACAAGATTATAGAATTTTTCCTCTGGCACTTAAGCAGCAGAGTGGAATGTGGAGATGCAAGTTTTCAAATCCAATTGAGTTTAAGTTATTAAATAATCCTTACAGACAATGGTGATGATCACGGTGGTTCTTTAGCACCATTCCTCCAGGAATTTCATAGTCTCCTATACCTTCACAAAGGCTTACTGAGAAAGGTAACTCTGCTGTCATTTCATCTTCTAACAGTACTTACATATCACAAGCTGGGGCACGAAGAAGTGAAATTATGACTCAAGAGCATGGCCAGGGTTAAAAATGAGACTTACCTCCTGCATTAGTTGCCAGACCCACTCCTTCCCTGCTGCCATGTTTGTCACTTAAACTGTGTTAATTTTAACATATAAGGATATATAAAGTGTCACATACTTAACCAAACCAGTTGTCATTTCAGTTCTGGGTCACTTGAAGTTGCCTGTGAAAGAACAATAGGCCAAGAACTATTTCTAGAAACAGTTCAGCAAGTTCCCAGTAAGAATCACGAACTGTTTTTAGAAGATACAAGAACAGGTGAAGTTTACTGCAGAAATTCTTAGCTGCCATTTACTTTCTCAGCCTGTTACCCAAACCAGAGGATGCAGGCTTGGTCCTAAACCCCAAACAATTTATTCAACAAAAAACCCGCCAATTTCTCCTCTGTAATTGCATGACAGGAGTAACATGGATACAGTCTGGCCCCTTCATATAAGACTAAAAACAGAAAGTGAAAGACACTGAGCATCATAGCAAAGGCTGTGCAGCCCTTTCGAAAGAACTGTCCAGAACTAAGCCAAACAACTCACATTCTGCAGAGGATCATCAGGAACTGGCAGAAGAGATGGATGAGATGACCTAACAGGGTTTTTCCATCTCTGACTCCTGCGATTACATAACTCCATCCTGATATGGGACCAGACGGGTTGACAGTTCCATCTGCAGTCTCTCTTTAAAAGTTATTGACTCTACACCCATGGAATAAATCAAAAAACTTAAGGGGAAAACATCACACGTGTATTAGGAATTGAGGATGTGGATCAAACTTGGGTGAATAATAGGTCTTAAAAACCACAAATGGGAATGAAGATGCAATGAAAGCAAACATTTGTTTTAGTTTAAAAGCACAGTGAAGATGTCACCAGATGATATTAAACAGAAAGATGGCTTAGTCAGTAAAGTTTATCACTGCTACAAAGCCTTCCAAAGCATCCCACAAGTGTTGTGTTTTCTTTAGCATGTAAAAGAAAACGTCTCTTTCCAAAGCAGAATTAGTTTCCAAAATTTCAGAACTTTTCTGCTCCTGCAGGTGTCCTTGTGTAATATTTTCTAAAGCATTTTTAAAATTAAAACTAATAAAAACTCTAACTGTGCTTTCTTGGCTATGGAAATCAGAAGAGTTATGTAAAAGCAATAAAGCAGCCTTTCTCTTTTAGCTGACGACCACTCCAGAAACATGTTTTCTGGATCTCCAACCCCTTACACAGAAAACATTAAAACAACTGCAACTTGATACAATTAACTGGTATTAGATTGAACATTGGTGAGGCCAACTGGCTTTTATGATATATTTCTTGGTACTTACATACTAATGGAAACACTCCAAACTTCTGAAAAATATATTCCAGTTAGGCTGACTGTTAGCTCATTTTTTAGAGCAACTGCTTTAGCAACACTCATGCTGTCTGCAAAGAATGAAAACCAGACAGACACAGCATCTCTGCTGCTGTACACCCAAGAAACAACTTCTATCTGCACTCAGCTCTTCCTCAGAATATATTAACAGTGGCGATATTTGAAGTGGTGTGGATAAAGCTTTCATGGCACTTCTCAGGATACAAGTATCACAGTTGTAACATTTCCCAATCCTTCTCTTCATTCCCTAGCTTAATATGAAGAGAGGTACATAAATCTCATCCTAAACCAGAAAGTCTTTCAGCTATATCCTGTTCTACACGATACACACCCTCTTTCCATATGAGAGACAAGGGGAACATGGGCCAGAGTAATAACTGTGGCAGAAGGATGATGGTTTGAGATTGTGAACCTCCTAAAACTAGTTCCTATGCAATCCTTCCACCTGTGTTAGAAATCCTTCCTCCTGGCTATCGATAGCCACAGAATTAAAGGAAATAGAAGGTTGAACTGCATCCCACTAGCCAAAGGACTGAAAGAATTTTATCATGGGTATTGCTGCTAGTTAATATTTAAAAGAGATTCAGTAACAACTGAAATGGACTGGCTTCTGCTGGATGTTCAGTGGACTGTTAACAACTATTCGGAAAACTCAACCCAGCTACTAATTAAGAGGTGTTTCTACCATACTGGCACTGGTAAGCAGTCCAGCTAGCAATTTCAACAGCAAAAGCAAAGTGAACTTTCCAAGGTGGAAATGACAAGTTTACTCTGCATCTGCTCTTGAAATATTTCATGAAACAGCGTCCAGAGCTGCCACCCTTGCAGTACACAGGAGCGTGCATCAACTAACACTGTTGAACGCTCCTGCAATTACAATTATACAATTAAGACCGTTTCTATGAATAGATGTGTGCATTCACACTGCAGTTGTTTCCTGTGCGTTCAGATTTTTCACACTAAGCCCATACATTGATTCATTTTCTGTATTGTTAAAAACATCAAAAGTTTCACTCGATGTTGGTTTACTTTGAAATCAATTGAAAGGAAGCCAAGGAAATTAGTAAAGCAATAATCTGAACATAGTGTAGAAAACAATACCAAATAGTTTGATGAATAAGAGTGTCACTTACCTCACTGATATACAGAGCACCAAAGAGAAAAATGAGAAAATTACTGCTTAGGATCATTACCTCAGGTACGCTACTGCCACAGCATACGATCGCAAAGCTGCTAACAAGGTCAGATCTACATGCCTATCTCCACAAGGAATTAATCTGTCCATCCATCTTATTTTCTCAGTTAGTAAAGTATCCACCGTTATAACCAAGTGTAAAAATTCCTTCCGCTACAGGCAAGTTTTCAGCATGGCGTATCAGAATGAGAAATATCACTGGAAAATGTCAGTAGGCCAGAAAGCGAGTGCCAATGAGTGCTCCCGAACCTTTTCAGTCGGTGCTGCTCTGGCCTCAGCAAGGCTTTTCTGGTTTAGCTGTTAATTATCTCACCCTTTTCCTTCAGCAAGGTCCCCAGGAATCACACACAGGTCCACTCTCCATTTTCCTTAACTCCATACGTACATTCTGTTTTGCAACAGTAAGACAGCCAAGACGCTACGCAATTACTACTCCCATAGGAATGTAAAGATCTCTTCAGCCTTACCTTATTGCCCAGGCTCTACTCTGAGCACCCAGCGACCGACAGCTTGCAAGGAGAGCTTTTATTTTTTTGTCATTATTATGCTGAATCACAGGACATTCTCTTATGTGCAACTTTCCTTTACAGTAGTGGAAAAATATTTCTTACAGCTCTGGACTACTCTCTCTGATACTAAACAGCAGCCTGACAGACAATGGAATTAATTCACAATTAAAGGTGGTGAAATTGAGAAAAGATCTTGTCTTTAGGACATTTTTCCCCCAGGTTTTCCAAAGCATCCCACAAGTTAAAGATCACAGATTAAGGTTGGAAGTGACCTCTCGGACTCAAAGAGGACATCATCTTTCCATGTGTGTTTTCTAACAAACGGTATTACTAAGAACAGGATCTCTCTGCTGGTGTGGCTGGCTGTACTGCCATGTCATGCATTAAGTGGCAGGCTGTTTTCTTCACTTTTCAAAACTTTACAGGGCTGATTAGGCAAATGTTTCCGTAACAAACATTTACAGAATTTCCTACGGATGTTATAGAACTGACATAATGGACAGAAAATCCAGGTCTGCCATGTTTACCAGTGACATCGGAAAATTTAGATAGTAAAAGTTGTAACTGGGGAACAGGGGGTAGGGGTGGGTGTTTTAATGTTTTTTTTTTTTCAGTCCTGAAAAATTCTTCCCACTAGGTTGAGATGATGCCATATTTTTTAATATTGACCGAATCACACAGGAAAACGAATACAATTCTTTGTAATCATCAAAGAAGTGTGGCTACAGCATCAAGACACTGTAGCAGTGTCAGGAAAGGCTCACTGCAATTCTGCCATTGCTTAGAGCAATCAAGCTGCAGCGTTATGTGCTACTTGTTAATGCGAGTGGATGTGGAATTAGTCTGACAACAGTTTCTTTTAAAGTTCAGTTCAACTTGCACACAACTTCGCAAAAATCCTGGTTTAAACCTTGCATCCATAATACTGTAAAGCCTGACTTGCACACAGTGGCAAGGACAGGCCACATGCACAATGTCAACATGAGCTGTAGAAATATTTTGCATTCTTCACCCAAAGATCTCAAAATGCTTAGAAACACTGAAAACTTAAGCCTTTCCATCTCAATACAGGAGATCTTTTACCCTGTTGTGCTGCTTTTCCTTCTCAAATATAGATAACTACTCACCAGCAGCACATCTGCAGCAGATCTGGGTACAAAGATCATATATTTCAAACGGTTCTGGTCTGCATACGCCTACCCAGCAGTCTATTCTGCTTAGGTCAGGGATACAGTCTGAGAGACCAAAATCTCATTCTGTCACTTAAAATTAGAAGTTCAGAAATACTTATGATTTATGAGAGAATGACTCCATGTGTGGCAGACGCTTCCATCACAAACACACACAGATGGTTGTCTTTACGCCCATTTGATTTACCACGTAAATCACCACATAAGCCTTGGTGACCATGACCAAAACCCGCAATAAACACGACAAGAGCGGCATCTTCACTTACACTTTGGGCCAGTGAGGTGACTATTTATAGCATCCATAACAAAACACGTACCTTACCATGGCAACCACAGCGCCCGTGTGCTACCACTGAGACAAAAAACATTGCCTTACACAAAAGCACTAACCAGTGTCAAATCATGCTTCCAGAACAACTTGTTTGCCAGTTCCAAGCACATATCCCTCATCATTGATCATTCTGGAACACTATTTATTGCTTTTCTCCGAAATGCATTGGTCTCATTTTTATTTTCTTCATGGAAACAGAAAAGGATCAGAAGCAATGGTGGTTCCCATTTGGCAAGCCAAGTATTCCAACCTTAGATGTAATTTCCAGATATGAATTAACAAGGTTATCTGTACTAGGAAGCCAAGTGAGAGGTTTGTATTTTGAAACTTTTGCGCTACAGCCTCATCTCGACTGAAGTCAGCTGAACTATGCCAACACAGCCAGCTGCAGCATTGAACATTCATCTTTATACTTTCATCCATCAAAAAAATACTACTCCTTGCCCACCTCATTTTTTTCATTTGAAGTTGAAAAAGCATTTCTGAGTTAAAGGACATGGAAGTTGCATGAATTTAAGATAGGTAGGTCAGATCCTCAGCAGATGTAAATTGCTGTAATTCCACTGAGTATCATATACTAGTAACTTAATGCATGTGAATAAGAGCCAATCCTCACTCCAAACAAAAGGTTTCATACAATGCCATTAACTTCAGTAAAATTCTATCAGTTTAATCAATTGAGGAAGGATGCGCATTCTGAAACCGTAATTCCTTACACCTACTTCAATATTTGATCAATATAGCATATACAGATTTTAAAAAAAAAATTATCAGGATAATTATCTGTTCAAAGTATGCACACTGAAATTACCAATTCTCTTCAAAATCTTTGAAAAGTCATCTGTGAGGAGTGCTTGTGGGATAGAATGGGAACAGAGTTATATTCAAGTACACTGAAGAGCACTCTTCACATTAAGAGTACAATTTCTGTTAGTAAAAACAGTAAAAGTTAGAAACAGTGAAACAAACACTGTAATACCGTAGCATTTAGAGACTCAAATTAAGAATGAAGATCCCATTTTAAATAATCATTTATACAAATATAGAATTCCAAGTGCAGATGGAACTAAGTGGACAACATGAACAAAAAGCAAAACCAGTGAGATGAAAGGTCATTTAAGTTGTCTCTAAAAATACGCTCGTTCCTTGAGGACAGTGTATTTAAGATTTCACCTGTGTCTGTACAAATATAATTACAGACAAACAGATTACTTGGAAAGCAGATGTTTTACATTATCTATTTTAAACCCCAAAATCTATCTGGGTGGAATTTAACAGATTTCATTGACCTCAGAATTTGGCTCAGTACATTTTAATAAACTAGAAACCTGCAGTACAGTTCACACAGCAATCGTCTGGAGAATTTATATCAAATACACTAGACGATGTAATAGACTTACTTCTAAAAGTACAAAAACGCAGCTAGTACAACCTATGATTTCTGGATCACCACAGCCCAGGAGTGTGTTACAAGATTAGCATAAGTGATTCTCTCACTAGCTGTGGTCTGTTATTTTGCCACCACTTGGGGTCTGTACATGAAAGGAGGCTCTGGCTTCAATCACACATCCTGTAATCCTACAAAATCACTGGAAAGTAGGAGGGTCATCCTTTTTTTTTTTTTAAAGATCACAGATTATTTGTTGTATAACCTCCCCAGCCCAAACTTTGCATTCATTATGACAAACTAAACAAAGAAAGAAGAATAAAAACAATACTTAGTTGTACACCAAAGATTGTATATTGATGCCAAAAGACACATTGACTGTTTGCATTACCGTGCTCTAAAGGACATTTTAAAATGTGACATAGCTGTCTCCTACGTATCTTCACTGGCAATATTCACTTTGAGTTTTCTCCTGAGTCTTCAAGTATACTGTGTGATAAAAACCCATTCTGCACATCTACCACACTAAGGAGAGATTTGCTGCTTCTAAGTATTGTCAGTCTTGAGCAAGATAGTAGTCAGCAGGAGATTAAAAAAAGTTAAATTAAAAAATTTGTCTTGATATAGGACTAACGGCCAGCAACTGCTTCTCATCAGGGACTCCCTCGGGACATTATGCAAAGCGCCTAAGCTTTACATGAAAACAAAATCCAAATCTTGTTGCTAAAATTGTCTGTATGTTAGGAATTTTCAAAAAAGGGAGTTCACAGAGTGCCACACAGTAAATCAGTACGTGAATGGCCAAGCCACTATTCTTGTTTTGCAGAACTTACTGTTCCTTCTCCTGTCCCCTCAAACTAAGTGTTCCAACGTAACACATAACAGCAAGCAGTTTCCATAAGAAGGAAACAGAGATATACAATAAAATATCAAACCAGCTTATTAATTGTTACATTTTGAGATCTTGTCTCTCATAGAGAGTCTCCATGATCCTAACAGGTAATCAACAAATGTCACCGGGGAACTATCAGGAATTTCCGTTGTCTTTGTTTTACTGGGCCGGTGTCTGCATGGTAGCAGGCAAAGGGATTGTGATCTAGCTGGGTTAAATAACGTATCTGAAAATTAGACTTCTAAACAGCCTGAGAAAAAGAGAACCCTGTTTTACTAAGAGACATAGAATAGAATCGAATCGAATCATTAAGGTTGGAAGTGACCTCAAGGATCATCTAGTCCAACCATCCCACCACCACCTATTACCCACTAAACCACGTCCCTAAGTACCATATCTAACCTTTCCTTGAACACCCTCAGGGATGGTGACTCCACCACCTTCCTGGGCAGCCCGTTCCAATGCCCGACCACCCTTTCAGAGAAGAATTTTCTCCTCATCTCCAACCTGAACCTTCCCTGGTGCAACTTGCAGCCATTCCCCCTTGTCCTGTCACTAGTTATCTGCGAGAAGAGGCCAACCCCCAGCTCGCCACAACTTCCTTTCAGGTACTTGTAAAGGGCAATAAGGTCTGCCCTGAGCCTCCTCTTCTCCAGACTAAACAAGCCCAGTTCCTTCAGCCGCTAGTTTGTGTAGTTCTCATTGTCCCCAGAGATGCAATGTTAGAGTATGTAGTTGTTCAAAATTAACTAACTTAGAAAAGATCTACTGTCAAAACTTGATTAAGTGAACTGAAAGCACAAGACTGATTCTTCATAGTGGAAGCTGCCATCACATCAATAGCAAATGTAGCTCATTATCGTGGGGTCTCAAAAGAATTCACAAATGCCTGGTTAACAAGGTCCACTGGTACAAAGACTTGATACTCCTGGCTGTCTATTCATTAAAAAGCGTATTTCAGAGGGCAAATGAAGAGATAAAATCTGGAAAGTCCAGAGAAGGATGAAGCCTTTTTGATTACAGAATTTGATTTATCTTTTTGGTCAATATATAGCAGTTATTCATGTATCTGATAAAAGGCACAATACATCTTAGTTCTGGCTAATAATAAAGACATTGGCAGCTGTGTATTTACTGGGGACAAAAGCAGCAAGACACCTATGATACTAAGCAGCTCATACATTTACAATACTTGCAGATAAATCACCTTTTTTTTTTCCATAGTGAGGTTTTTTTCCTTATAGTTGAAAAAAGCATGCAAGAATGCTCAGAATCAATGACCATCTCATGAAAAGGAGATGTAGAATAACACAACTATCATTCAGTTGCATTGCAGAGGACTACCAAAGTCAAGATTTCTGGGTTCTACTGCCAAGGTTTGAGATCCCTTGTAGTACTTTAACCAAGTTTCTGGCTCTCCACCTGCAAAACTACAAAACCACCCTTACAGGGAGACTGAAGTGTTAACAACTTCACAATGATAAGTTGTCACGGGGTTATCACCTTAGCTCATTCACAGCAGTCACCCATGTATGCACTGAGCAGGTGGTAAAACGCTAGGTAATTCAACTTATTTCATTTATCCTTCATTCAGGTCATTAGTCCCAGGCCTGAAAGATCCACTGTGATACCAGAGTCATGTATAATGCAGCTGCATCAAACCTGGGACTTCACAGTGAACTAGTGGATCTTGGTGTGTAAGTTTGGCCATAACTTCAAGGAACAGAAGGTCAGAGATTCATGAATGAAGATGGTGAAGTGCTAAATAAATACTGCTGTTACCTGTAACTGCTAATACTATTCCAACAAAATGATTGCATTGTAAGAAAATGTGAAGGAAACCACAAAGTTCATCTCCAAAGAGGTAGCAAAGATGTAGATCAGATGTATTCCGAAGGTAAAAAAGTCAAGATATTAAAAATTATGGAATGCCATGGGCATGCCTTGCAATGCCACAGCTGCATTTCCAAAGCTGATTCCTACCTTAAGAGGCTGTTGAAGGAGAACTTCAAGTTAAATTTAAGACATTTTATTTGCTTTTACTTTGACATTTTCTATTTGCTTCAACAGACATCTAAGATAAGGCCTAGCTATAGATTTTGATTAAATGATGTGAATTAACTCTAGTCCTCCCCTTCACAGACTTTGTCAATCTCTGATCCATATGCAAAGGCACTGGACGTAAGAGGTGTTTAGAAAATTCCTACCTTATTCTTCAAGGGAAAATTTCTTCATACAGTGAATACATGGACATTAACGTATATGAGCAGATAAGTTCATCCGCATAATTTTCCTAATGAAAATGTCCTCTGCTGCTTGCCATCATTAGATAAATGTGCACAAAACCCAGTAAGATTTAAAGTTGATAAATAACCCTTTTGAAAATTGGTTGTTGGAAGCAGGTAGATTCTCTGTCAGTCTGAGGAGAGTTACTTGGCTGTCCTCACGCAATAGAGGCACTTTGTGAACAAGGATTGTGTGAAGCAATCTCACCATATTATTACAGATGTGATTATAATTGTAATAAGTTTACTACATTATCTGATCAGATTCTTAAAAACAAACCCCCAAACATGTATTAAAGAACAGAATTGGTAAAAATTTTTAATCTGTACCTCAAATCTCTACAGAGAATATCTCTATTTTCTTCTAAAATGTTAATAGTAAAATGACGACCATGACATGGATCTTTAAGTCAATTCTTTTCTCAGCTTTATAAGACTAGTTTTCAAAATTGAAGCCCCATTCCTGCATAAAAAGCCTTACAAGGATGACTGGGATGCAAAGACTGAATCCAGCTTCCACTGCATTCAATGGGAAAAATTCCATCGAGCTCAGTGTGCTGTGGATAAGGGCCCTGGCTGTGGGGTTTGATCCTTTTTACTTGCTGGTGGCTTTGAAAGAATCTTTGTTCTTGGTTTTGGTTTTCTCTGGAAAAATTCAAGAGTTTGAAGGCAGGTGTGAGGGTCTGGCCCAAGAATGGGGGCATGGTCACTTCATGGACCTTAGGCACATAATGGCCTGAAAAAGATAAGGGAAAAGTCAGGAATTAAAATTTTCAAATGGGGCAAGAGTAAAGCAAAACCTCCCCCAAACAAAACAATTTCAGTACACAAAGAGGGAGAAGTGACAGAAAAAAAATTTACATTCATAACAAGCGTTAAAACAAAGTATGAAAAAAATGACAATTCCAATGCCAAATTCTGTTATATCTGCTAAATAACAAATAGAAAGACAACCACAATCATTGAATAGACAGTATGACAATTCGTGCTACCAATTAAGACTATATAATTTGTTGGCATATATAATAATCTCCCAAGACAATATACAGTTAAAGTAGCAAGACACCCCAGTGGTAATTTAAAGAGTGATTTATGATCATATATTATTTTCATAATAGCTGGTGTATCTGTAGGATACTCTCTCTCAAAATCTCTCAGGTAATACAGTAAACAATAGGCCGAGTCCCACAAGCGTATATACGTGTACTCCCTTTATACACGTGAACAACATTAATAGCTCCTCTGGGACTATTCACATATCTGAAGCTGGATGAGTACCGAGATATAAACACACAACTCCCATGAAAAGCTGCCATGACTGCGCAGGACAAACACAAACAGGCCATCAACCCACTACAAGATTTGTAATAAGACAAAGTATCAAATAGATAAAGTTCAACTGAGGACTCATGAAAACCGCCCTAAATCTGTAGTGTCCATGCATACCAGATGTACGAGTTCAAAATCTTCTCGAAAATAATGACAGCCTTCAAAATACTGCCAGATAGATGAGAAGACAATCACCATTCTGCCTTAGCAGATGGAAGGCTAAGCTCAAATAATAGAAATGCATGGTGGCTGTGCAGTGTAAAGAGCCATAGCTGGAAAGTCTGAAAATCAAAGTAGATATTACAGAATGGAAATAATTTTAAAGGAATATTGCTTTCCCCCACAGAATGAGATTGAAAACACAAGACAGCGCAATGTCTCTGAAGGAGGTATTTTTAAGATACTACATACATTGCACTGACACTAGGAAAAGAAAATCCTAACTTTGAGATTGATCAGACTCTGACCCTGAAGTCTCTTCACATGCAACTCTAATGAGATGTCAGGCTGCAGCTTTTGGTGCTGGTTCTGAATTATCAACAGAAAAGGCATTTCTTACAGGAACCTATGAAGATGTCAAGTAAAACAGTAACATCTCCTAAAACTCAACATCTCCTGCCTGTATTACGTGTTACTTTACTCTGCGCATGTAAAAAGGATCAGAACACAGGGTATTCACTATGCACCTTACGGAAATAGCTGCTGGCTGGTCTGTTTCTGGTCTATCACATTATCCAGACAATAGTATTTTAAAATATCTGTATGCCATGTACAGTACAGTTCTTGAACTACCATAGAGGTGCAGATTGGTTTTTCTCCAGTATTTTTTAAAGACAGCATAGTAATTTAACTTCTTAATCTGACCTGTTTCTTACTACAGGGTTGTTGTTTGTTTTGTGTTTGTTCATTTTCCGAGGTTTTTGAGGGTTTAAAAGCTCCTATAACAGGTAAGCAGGCAGACAAAAAGAAATTAGGATCACTCTAATCAGACAGAAATGTTTTAAACCCTTAAAGAAGTAAAACTCAATGAAATTAATGAATGAATTACTATAGCTCTTTGAGTAATCAATTCCAATCACTATTAATAATATAACTTTCCCTTCGAAGAATTACTTTCACCTTATAAAGTCAAAGCTTGTAACCTCCTTAATCTTTAATAGAGCCTGCAACAATTACTACAAGGCATAGAGGATCTACAAATTGAAGCCCCGTGCGATTATCTCGCTTTCCAACAGACTCTTTTGACGATCATAAATAACAGTAAAATTACCATAAAAATTAATAGTACTACAGTTAAAGAAAATCATTATGTAAAGGTTTATGAATTTTGCAGCCATTAATAGACATAACTTAATGAGCCATAGGCTTTCCAGAATATGATATCAGATATTTTTCCACCAATGAAACTTTCAGAGTTCCAAATCCTTCAGAGGTCACCAACTTCACAAATAGAATAGAAAGTTACTGTTTAATACTAATGTGAGTAAAAATGAAACAGAAGTCTGATAGCAAGTGTCATGCATGGCAATTTGAACAGTACAATAAAACAAGATACGGAAATCTTGTCAACAACTTGGAATGAAGACAGATAAAACTAGAATATTCAACATTAATAAAATGCATTTTGAACACTTTGCATATTTTTAAATTCACATGTACGCAGATTCATAGCTTTAAGCTAGAAGGGAAAGGCAGGATCAGGGCTTATAGATACCAAGTGATGGAGTTTATCGTGCCCCCTGGAAATAGGTTCCAAAAAAGGTTATTGTAAAGGACGTGCATTTTGACAAAAGCAAATAAAGCTGATCTTCCACTCCATTACTCTTATGCTGTACGCATGGGATGCTTCAAGTTCACAGTAACAAAAGTATCAAGGAAGCAAGACTCCTACAATTACAACGGCCTTTGGTTTTGTCTGTCATGTTTTTAAAGAAACAGCAAATATCTGAGGTTTTTTTAATGACTAATAAGATTCACTACAGCAAAAGAAAGAAGTATACATGACCCATCCTAATGAACTAAAGAATTTTTTCAATCTTTTCCCTCCAGTTAAGAGATAATATTTCTCCTTGGACAGCAACTGCCAATTTTGTGACAAGTAGGTACAACCTCAGTAGCATAATTCAGTGACATTATTTGATGTGAACTGATGATCTGAACGCAGTGGATAGCATGTTGCACCTCTATTCTCTGTAGCCTTAAGAACAAGCATTTATTGACACTTTATCATGCTATTGCTACATATTTATTTTCAAAGTAAAGTTCACTGAAAGCTTCCTTCCATATGCGACTCTGCTTTTTGGTGTCATAAAAGCAGGAGACTGAAGGCTCCCACAATCTTGTTTATAATCAAGTACATGATAAATATAATGGTTTTAGAGAATATCAGAAACAACAGAATCTTAATTAAAAGTAGCACCCAAAATTGTGAGATAAATGACATATCAGACACTTAATCAAGACACTAAAGATAAATGTTTTGAAAGAAAATGTTCTAGGAAAATTTGATTGGCTTTCTTTACTAATCCTAGAAGTAATTTTAGAATTGACATAATCTTCACGATCAATACATTCAGTCCTGAAATTAAAACCAGCTTCTATAGCTTTTCAGTTGATGAATACGATAATATAGACAGTGAAAAAAAAGATCTTTACCTTGTAATGTCTTAGAATTCTTTATGACATGCTGAACCTTTTGTAACTTCTACTCTTTGGATGTCAGGTGAGATCTAAAGATTACAAGAAACATACTGTTACTACCAATAGTGATGCTTGCTTAAATGTTGACAAGAGCTTGGTGTTATTACTCATAAGACAGTTCAAGACTCTTCCTCCTGTAAAATGTTTCCTACTGTTCACTTTAATGTGAAAACTCAGTCACTTTCAAAACAATATAACAACAAGCTTCAGACCCTTTAGGCTGGATTTTCAAAAGCATTTCGTATGCTGAAGCCACATTGCCTTCTTTATGAAAATAAACCAAATATTACCAATTGATGTAATACTTTAAAGAGGTGTAAATATATTTGTGAGATAAAATTATACTTTGAAAATTATAAATAGTGTGTATCTAGTACTACCCGAGTCAGTCACAACCATGTTACACGGTAAATTACACAGCCACTTATACTAATACTGTACATATTATTCACAGTTATAATATACATGGTGATACTTCAGCATACGAAACTCCTTGTACATAAGAAAGCTTAAAAATATAGCAAAAAGCTAGTATTTAAATAGTTATCCTTGTATTTTGTAAAAATAAACACTTCTCACTGCTGATGAGCAATGAAAATGAAAAAGGTTCTCTCTTCTTCTACCACTTATTCACTACTTTCCTACTTGAAAGTTATTAGGAGATACAGACCTTAATGCACACAACAAGAAGATTAGTAGGAAGCTATTGGTGTGCTTATGTCCCATCACAAATAGACTGATATAGGGGCACTACACTATTTCATGGGAAGCTGGATTTAAAGGAGATTATATGTTTGACTTTTCATTTACCAGCTTTTCAACATCATTGTTAAAAAATTCTTGGCAATGAAAAGATTTTGATCCTAGAGGACAAAGCCTCAAGACTGTTCTATAACATGATATGAGATAGTATAGGAATAGTATTTTTTAAAATACAAATCAATTTCAAATCCCCAATTAATGCAGGTGATGAGTAAGAATCATGTGCAAGTAAACATAAAATGGTTTATACAACCTAGTTACCTTGCTACACTTAGGATTACAATTACAAAAAATCAGATACCTCATTTTAAACATACTTACACATGGCCGTTTTTTCTGGTAAAACACTAAAGACAAAAGAAAAAATGGCTTCACTTTAAGGGGGAGAAGAAAAAAGATAAGTCCCAAGAGTCAAGTTAAAGATTCAGAAGTCAGGGCTAGGAGGGAAAAGGAAGATAAATAATTTAGCACTAAGCATAACTAAAGCCTGTCAGTCTGCCAGCTTTAAGAGAAATAAAAAGGTTTACAAGGATCCTGAGAGTTTTTACAGAACCTCTAGGGTTTTGAAAAAATAAATCCAGAACAAGAAAGGAGTTCTGAAGTATTCCGCATAAATAGATTTTAAAGAGACTTATTAGACTGTGAGAATAATGGCATGGAAAGATTCCTTCGGTTCAAAATTGGACTGTGTTATGTTTGCCCTCCTGTACCATCACCAGCTGCACCAGCAGCAGGGCCGTCTCTTTTCACCAATGCATCACCTCGTCAGAAGCCAGGGAAGATGTGCGTATGGAAGACCAAAACATACCAGTATCATCTGAAACACTACGGATACACCTACATTGGCATTAAGTGTCCAGGCACTGCACAACATACACACTGTTTTTCTTTTAAGATCAAACCACATGCTCATGCTTCAATACCAGTTCTGACTGCCTTTGAGGTGAGTAATTCCCTGGGTTTTGGAGTGTCAATATTCATGGCTTAATCCAAGACAACCAAACAAAAACAAACCTTAGTAAGCCTTGGCCACTCACTCTTCATGGGAAGGGAACAGTGCAGAAAGGGAAAGAAAGGCAAAGCTTCACATCATTTTCTTCTACTTCAATTTTATTTCTTTCTCTTTTTTTAATAAGAATATATAGCGAGGTATTTTGAATGGCACAAAAACGTAAGTTAAACTGCAAACCCTGCACCTATGTAAAAAAATAAATCTTAATTCCGTATCATCACTTTTTACTTCTAAGAAAGATGTAACCTTGTACTTCATTGCTCAGACAATGTTAACTGTAGGAGAATCACAGAAAGGAACCAAGTTCATTTAAGACATAAAGCAATTTTGAATTGCATTGATTACAGTGATCAGTCTATCACTTTAATGTCATCTCAGTTGGCATTTATTAAAAAGACATACGTGTGACAACCCATTGATCCTTAACACTGTAGCTGAGATAAAAAGTCTATTTGCAAAGGAAAATTACTTCTTTAATTAGAAGTGGAGTATCATTTTCTCTTTTCTTTGTTAGAACTTCAGCAGCCACAGATCAAATATATCATGGGAAGGGTTGCAGAACCTGCCATCTAGTTTGATTTAAAAGTCTTCATAGTTAAAGTTGTACAAATCAGCACTTGAGATAGGAAGAAAACAGGTATATCCCACTGTGTGAAGGCACTCCAACTCGCTACTGCCTAGGAAGGGTCTTCAAAGGCACCGCCTTACGCCTTGGTGGGCTCTGCCATGAGACTGAAGTTCGGGGACAGGCTCACTGCTGCTTTAAGTCCCTCTCTACAGAGGCAGTAAAGCAGCAAACAAAAATTGCTCCACAGACTTTCTGTACAATTTTGAACAAGTTAATTATGGCTAGGCGTATACCACTAACAAGCACGCAGTTGCCAAAAAAGAATCCGGCAAATATTTGTCAGAAAATATACTGTAGAAATGACTGAATCTTGCTGGATCTTTAACGTATATGGAGAAAATACATCTCAGTCTATCAGAAGATACTCCACAAGCAGACAAAATTATAAACGTTTGAAGCACTGTGAAGCACATGCTTTTCTATACATTCCAGGAGGATTCCTTGCTGGTGAAAAGAATTCTGAAGACAAATAATTTAATCTGTGGACCTATAAAATCCTATGTCTAACGTCCTGTTTTCTCTTTGTACAGATCCAAAATGACGTATTTGGCAAACCGTACATTTCATACAGCGTCTCTTTTAGTTCTAGGGATAGCCAGTAGGATTCTCCGTTAGAGGTGAATCTTTCTACCAATTGAACTGCCTTCTTTTTATAAACTGTATTAATGATTTCTTCTCAATCTCTCTCAGAAACGCAACGGCATCTCCACACACTACAGTCATGCATTCTACCACTCCTCCTACTCTTCTGCAGTATCATGACCTTTGGGAAACAAAGACAATGGTACGTTTGCAGGACTTACTATGAACTGCTATTCCAGTTTCAACTTTGGCTGCTACGTCAGTGCTACGCTAACAGTTTCATTTTGTTCTCTACTTAAAGTGGGTAACTCAACAGATATGGGTGTGATTTCTCTAAGTTTTCAGGATGAAAATCCCAAACTAATGCTAAGGTGGACTACACAAGTAAATCCACACACTCTTGTGGAATAAGACATTTTATATCAAGTGGAACCCCATTTTCGCCAACAATTAAAATCAGAAAAATTCAATGCAATGATGATTTCATAGCTGAGTACAGAGTCTATATGGTAAAAAATGTCCAGACTGAATGATTATTTACAACAAAGGTCTTTGGGACCTTGAATTATTTAGATTCTTTTGTGCATTACCTAACCTTTAGGATTTACTTAAATTGCTGCCTACAAATAAACTACCAGTAACTCATCATCTGGTCATAAAAATAACTTAATTGGCCTGCTGTTAGATATTTAATTGCCTTCATAATGTTTGTACAGTATTTGTCTATAAAGCTTTAGATAATATTGCCTTAAGTCATCTGAGTAAACTATCAATTCCCTTACAACAACAGACAAAAATCTGCCTTCCTGTTTTAACTTTCCCCAGGGTATGGATTAAAACTTTCAGGTTGCAGATCTTTATGTTATTTTGCTATGAACTTTATGGCAATGCAAGTCATCACAGGTGACAGCTACTGAAACTCTTAAGTGTGTATTTCCAGTCATTATGCAGGGACCAGGAGCTGTGCAAAAATTCTCTGCACAGGCTCTGAAAATTTACCTCTCAAACATCCAGAAATGCAGAACTGATTGGCTGTGATCATTCCTCATAGCAACTAATTTTCATCTTTACCTAGACTCAAATGGTGAAATACTCAGCTGTTACCACCAGTAGAAGGAATTTCATTACAACCAGCTATTTTACACAAGATACAAATATGCCCCAAATTGCAGTGTTCTGTTTGAAAGAGCTCTGTATGAGCATATACAAGTGTAAATCAATAATTTACCTGTTGCAAGGTAAGGAAAGGAACCAGCACATGTAGAATTTGAGGTTTATTCTCTAAAACTGGGCGGGAAGATCTGAATTAGTATACTAGAATCACAACTGTCCAGCTGAAATGGAGAATCTCGGCTCCCGAGATTAGGCTGAGATTAAGAGAACTCCTAGTCTCAGTGTGTGCTGCTGTTTAAGTGGTATTTTGACACAGAGCTACATATTTACAAATATAAATAAAGAGCCTAAATTAGCAAATTCTCTGTAAAGATATCACTGTGTCTAGAAGTTGATGAAATGATTCCAAATACTTTAGAAGTACGAAAACGTTTCTATTCAAGATAGTGGAATGATGTGGATTGGGTGATTTTTATATTATTAGTTTACAGAAGGTAAATTATGCACAGGAGATTAGGAGCATGCAATATAACCACAACCAAGAGTCTCAGCATCCAGAACTACTGCTCTAAATACAGGATACAGTTGCTGTACAGAATGACTTACATTGAAAAGTTAATGGATAGAACTCATATCTGCTCCAATTCTAGAATCTAGTGTAGGATGATGCTAATATCATCTAATAATATCAGGATCAAAGATGAGTGGAATAAAACTTCCAATTTTAGATGCTCTTTATCTGCAGGTGTGAATGTATAATGAATTCTCACCACTGGCTCCCTATTATAAATCCAATGATTTTGTACTCTGTGACAGCAGTTTCTACAATCTTCTTTTGGCACAACCTGCTTGGAATATATGACAAAACAGCGGGGTGCCAAAACGTTTTTCTAAATTATCTACTTTGCAAGACAGCTTCCAAGCGTGACCCTGATGAATCTTATCATTACTCTTGGAATAGAATAAACGCGAAAGAACAAACCTACAATATCATTTACTTAAGCGGGTATATCTTTGCTTCTTTCACATATCACTTCCCATCCACGTCAAAGTATTAATTCCAACATACAAAGTTTTTTAAATGCAGGTTAAATAAAAAACCATTATTGGGTAGGATAGACCTGCACTATGCCTATTTTTGAATCCTGCTGTCTCAAACAAGCGTAATGAATCATTTGATGTCATCTCAATTACCATGTTAGCGCTAATCAACTGAATTGCTCTTCCTATCCATTCCTTGTACGGAACTCTCTAAATTAGATGGCAGACTTTTTCCAGTGGACAAACCCATTCTCTGGCAGACTACACGGGGCAGGCTTTGACAAGATTCAAGCTACAGAATAAGGCTGGATGAGTCAATACTTTAATTGAATATCAGATCATTTTAATGGCACAGAGGCGCATTTCATTGCAATTTATAGCGATGATTCAGTGTTTACTTTAATTGGGAAGAAACATTTATGTGCAAAAGATACATCAAAAATGGGGAGGGGATCATTATACATCTTCCAAAAAAAGCTCCAAATTAAGGTAGATTCCAGTTGCAACAAATTTCCAAAGACTTCTGTTTTTTTCATCTTAGCATGACATGCCTTGCTGCAAACATCAAGAAACAGACAATGAGGATGAACCAAATGCATTAAGAAAGGTTCCCGAGGTATACGTAACAAGTGAAGGAAAAGGAAAAGTGCCGTAAAGAGAATTAGCCATGGTTTGTTCCCTCCTCCTTTCTCAGTCTAGGAACCCTTACATATGCTGTGTTCTATGTATTATTTCTGCATTGCATCAGGAGGGAAATATTCACACTGAGCCACAGGGATTAAAGACTGAAGCTCTAGAGAAGTCAGATCACATCCGTCATATCCAGCTGTTTTCAATTCCAACACCTCACACCTGCTTTTATTTATTATTCTTGGGTTAGACAAGACAGGGCTCAGTTTTCAGTCTTCAAAAGCTTTCTTAGGATGCACGTGAATGAGTCTATGCCTTTCTCTTCTGTCTCTGCAATAGCCCACCAAAACAACATTAGAACAAGCTATGGCATGGCAAGATGTGACCTAATGGGAAGCCACTCCACTCCCGAGGCTGTACAGCTCCCACACCTCCCAACACAGCCGCAACAGAGCAAAATGGAACAGAAACACCATCAACTACAAAACTTCGCTGTTAGTGTAGGCTCTCAACCCCATTTACTCCCACAGATTTCAATTGCCTTGTCTTTAATTTACATTGGAAATGGAGGTTCAAGAGGTTTGGCTGGCAGTGAATCAGCAAAATAACTCACATACTACTTTATGCAGTGGGATCTCCACTTTTGCTTCTTCCAAGCTATCATTCCACAGAGCCTCTCTGCTGGCAGTCCAGCTGAACTGCCTTCCTAGTCTCTATTAGGAGATCACACTGCCTCAGTGCTCGGTCGTCCTTTTTTATTCAGTAATTTTTCCGCACAGGGACTCATAAGTCATTCTTTCTACAATCTTCTCTCATGTCACAGGCTAGTCTTACATGAGGATCTTTCTAATTAACTGCTCAACAGTAATTGTTCAGCCACATTTAAAATGCAAACCAAATGTACCAGACCTCCTTGTACTTACTGCACACACACTTTCCCATTTGCAGTTCATTTCATAATACCTATCATACCAGGTTATTTCACAGAATACCAGGTTGGAAGGGACCTCAAGATCTGGTCCAATCTTTCTTGGCAAAAGCCAATGGATGAGTATTTGCAAACTCGTATCTTGCTTGCACTTCGTTTAGTTGTTATGTGCTTCTTCCCTTGTCTGCAACCTGACAATCAGGACATTCAGAGCAGCTAGACTATCTGACTCTCCAAGCACTACGCTCCAGATAAGCATCAGCACCAGGAAACACAACCGAATGTGGAGACACACAGGTAATAGCCGAAGCTGATGGGAAAACAGTGAGCTGCTGTTGGAACTTTTACCCTCAAATATATTTTGCTTTCTTGGTAAGTGAAAATATGGGTGGAACATGGAGTTGGCAGATGGAGTCGTAATACTGCTTAAACATAAGCACAGAATATAGTAATTTCTGTTCTACACTCCTGAATATAAACAAAATCTACTAAAACTACTTTCTGTACTTTTCCTGTACTACTGAAGATTTTCACTGCTCCAGCCCTACCTTCCACAGGTCTGCTGAAGTCATACAAATCAGTATTTTCACAGTCTAAGCTACTTTTGCCTGTGTCTACAGCATGCCATCCCTGAAAAATCTCTCTTTAAAGCTAACAACGTTCAAGCAGGTTTTCTCAGCCAAGGCAGAGGCTGCCTTAGCACTTTGCATGACTCCACAGTGTTTACATGAACTGTAAGAATCAGTTGGCAGCAAGCATGACCACTGCAAAGGAACACTATGAAGAATCAACTGAAAGGAGAAACAAGGCAATTCCTTGTTGAGGACAAGAGCAGATCTATGAAATATATACTTACTGTATACGTTAGTCTTATCTTCCTCTGATCAGTGTTCCCAGATGCAATACATTTTGGTCCTTTTCAATATGCTAAATCCTTCCTTCTCGTGAAAAGCAGCACTGTGCAAATAATGACCTGAAGATTAAAGAATACAGTATTGTGGTTTTCAAAACCATCATAAAATTACCATTCCAGAATTCCATAGTAATTACACTTTGCTTTAGAAACTCAGAATTACAATCTTCCTCCTTTTTCATGGATATCTTCACATACAACAACTTTACGCCCCATTCTACCAGGAAGTGCTTTCTTTTGTCCTGCCAGACACAAACCTAGACTTAGTTCATTGCTGAACTTAGTTTGGCAGGAGCGGCAAGGGTGCTGATTCAAGACAACACTTCTTTTAAAAATTTATCTCATTTTATTTTCAGTTTTATCCACAACATATTCTCAAGAAGAAAATCTGGAGGTTTTTGTGGTTTTTTTAAACAGGGCAATAAGATCTCAAGAAACGCACACCCCTAGAAACACGCAATGCTGCTTTATGAGCCAATATACAGAAGTCAATTAAAACATCATGGAAGTTGAATCAGTTTGTGAATATTCTCTGTATTTAATTGCTTGTAGAATGGAGATAAAACTTGCTGTGTCTTTTTTAAACAAGCTTTGATACTCTTTTGGAGTGCTATCTGTTAAAGAGAAGGTATATCAGCAAACCACAACAGGGGAAGACCTATTCTAAAATTGTTCTAAAAGACTAAAAAGCTACAAGACTTTTATTCTGTGTCCTATAAATGACCAAAGACTTTGATCTACAGGCAGTGAGTCACTTCAAATATTGTTGATCTAATGTCAGTGGTGATCACTTAACTCTTCTTATGATTCTTAGCAAGTCTTTTCATAGCTAAATGCACTTCATTTATTTGAACGAAGGCAACTCTGCCATAATATTCTTTCAAAAATAAAGGATGGTCCATAACAAGAACAATCATCAGTCTGAATTCAAAACTGAACTGATTCATTAAAATCTGGATAGCGTGTAATAAAACATACCTATAGTTGCCATAACACTGATGTGCTGTAAATGCCACCCAGTTTTTGGAAGACTAATGTACACTTGCTAGATAGACATCAAGGCAATTGCCCATGATACAATGTTAAAAAAAAAAAAAAAGATTGTATGGTTTGCAGTAGCATCAAGTCTCTATTCAAGTGTAAAAAAATTAATTGACTCCATCTGTATTGGCCTAATGACTGATTAAATGACTAATCACGGAAGTCTTAATTAAAATCATTTTTCTGTACAGAAGAGGATGGAGGGAGGAAGGCAATCATTAATGTCTTATAATGTATGTCAGATTCCATTTGTGCCATTTACTAACAGCCATCAAATGAGTAATTATGCACAAGGTCACTCTGTAAACTTTCTGCATACATCAGGCTGATTGGATTAGGGCTTGGTGCTTGGCTAGGTTCTGCATGTGGCTGCTTTTTTCCAATCACAAAACAGGTAATTAATATTGCTCAGACTAAATAATAAAGGAAGTTGACATCTCCTCTTCCATCTTTGCACCAGCCAACCCAGTCAAAGATTTATCTACAACTTTCATACGGTGTTGGGTAAAGTCCCATACCTTACACATTAAATCAAGCCCATCCTCCTCAGCTTTTCAATACTCTTCACGAATTGACAGGGATGATCTCACACAGTGAAATTCTGTAATATGCAACGAATTTCTCCCGCTTGAATAAAATGACCAGGCAATTGAAAAAAACGTTTTCAAGTTGATGGTAATACGTTTTCAAGCAAGATGGTAATAAAAAATTAAATTTTTAAAGTTTTGTTGCCAGCCACCTTACTACCCTGCCGCATAGTGACCTTTGCTGTAACAAGCTGCTTCTACTTCAACAGCTGAGACTCATCTATTTAAAACAATCTATTCAAATGAGTAATGGAATAAAAAGTGTGTCTCGAGATTAGATAAACCAACGTTCTACTTGCATGTAACTCATGCACAGGACCTACACTTTCTGATGAAACGTTGCATATAAAATGCTGAAGTCCAAAGTATAAACTGTAATACAGAAAATATGTTGTTTGCTGGCTGCTATCCCGAAATTTCCAGAAAAATCATACCTGCAGCCACAGTAAGTCTGCCATATCACTAGCTGCAACAATTTTGCATCAGGGAGGAGAACTGGAAGAAAAAAGTGAAACTCGTGGGTTGGGATAAGGACAGTTTAATAGGACAGCAAAGGAAGAGGGAAATACCAGCAATACTTACAAAATGATACACAACACCATTCGCTCACCACTCAGAACCTGACACTCAGCCTGTTCCCAAGCAGCAGGTCCTCTCCCTGGCCAGTTTCCCCCCTGTACACTGCACAGGACATTATATGGTATGGAATATCCCTTCACCTAGTTTGGGGTCACTGTGCTGGCTGTGTGCCCTCCCAGCTTCTGGTGAAAATTAACTCTGTCCTGGTCAAAAAACAGGACAAACTTGACACTACTTACCATATAGCTGAAGAAAACAAAAATGTGACAACAAATCTCTGCTTGCAATAACTGTCAATGTCACATATGAAAGAAGTTCATTTTACTAATAAAGGAAATAGAATTGACTGATAGATTTAAAATGAAAATGCAGCTATTCTATAAACGTAATTCAGAGTTTTAAGGTGGCTCTGAACACTTAAAGTCAACATTGAGACTCAAACGTGCCACTCTGAGCTTCTACAGAATAAATTAATCTTAGTTTCATCTTCATTTGGAGAGACATATTTAAAACCACCACACAATCCACTACCACCAAACCAGAACACTCCAAAATAACCAACATGCATATGCCACAGGAAATCTTTCGGAACCTGCAGATATTTTTATGGAATAATTCAACACAATCTGCACTATTCTGCTAATGCAAATGAAGACTTGCACAACTACCTAAATTACAGGGTGGTGTGCCAGTCTTAATCTTCACAGAAATGTAGGAGTTCCTGTTCAATCATTTCTATTGTTTGAAATACACCAGATGACAATGGAGTGGCTGCCACTGTAGGCAGAGACTGACTTCTAGGTGAAGCTAATTAATGACTCAATGTACGACTTACCATAGGTTTGAAGGAGTTCCTAGACAGTGGTGAAGATCTATGTGTGAGACAGCTGCAAGTACATTAAGTGACCTGTCCAAAACTTCAGCACTGTCTTTTTTCTACATACATTGACCATATAGGCTATTCTTCATCTTTGTATAAAATATTTAAGACAAAGTCAAGAATTTCAAGTACGTCTCAAGTACCTGAAAAGGTAGCTCCCCTTCTCAGCACACAAGTACGTACCCTCCATGGCACAGTATAAAAATCCAACTAAGCTTGCCTGAAAGGCAGCCTTCTCTCTCTAACTTCATCACGTATTTTTTACTAAATATTAAGGTATCTTATGCCCAATGCCAGTCCACAGGAGACAGAACATCCCATGTAAAGGCATCTCCAGCTATTTCAGATCCAGAAATCGGGGAGTCGGCAACTCTCTAAACCACGTAATAGGATAAAGCAAAATAGCTTCACACTAAGGGGTTGAAATGCAGCCAAGAGAAGCCATTTAAGGAAAAACACAACAAAACAAAAAAGCCAGTCTACACTATATTCCCTGGTCACACTGCAAAAATGAGGGACATTTCCTGCATGTGGTAAATGAAACATTTTTTGGAAGTGTTTTAAATAGGTACATCTGATTTCTTTTATTAGCCAGTGCACACTGCCCTGTATTTTAACATAAAAATGACTTGTCATATTGGTTAAAGATGACAACATACCTTGTCTGCTACAGAGAAACTATCGCAAATCGGTGGGACTAACCTTGATTAGCACCGGAATCACTATGCCTGCTCACATCAGCAAGTCCCTTTATAATTATTTTATGTTTTTCTATTTTATGCTTTACTAGTGAAAAAGGTGGAGAATTAGTCATCATGGCAGATTTGCTCAAGTTAGTATTTTAAAAAGCCCGTAACCTACTGTACAGCAAATAAATTCAAGCACTGGAAGTGTTACCCATAAGCAGGCTACGGTAAAAGACACTTTCATCACAACCCAAATAACAGGAAAGGTAAAAACTACTTTTGTCTTACTGTTGCAACTGTCATCCGTCTCAGAGGATCTCTCTATACTCAGTTTGTCGGTTAAGAAATGCAAATTAGATATCCCCTATTCTTCTATTTGTTTTGTACAGTGAGCACAATTTCTGCATGAACGTCCAACTGTATTTCCATCCTCTTTGTGTCACAGAAACCTCATTTGCCAGTCATTCTTCTCCCTATGAAAAGATCTATAATGAGGAGTCTTTCTGTCATTGCCCTGCTCCTCTGAGTCAGGAATTTTCATTTCCCCCTAATACTTGCTGCTGTAGCTGCAATTTCATTTACTGTCATCTCATACCACAGCCTTAATGCGAGCACATCTGTGGCTGGATCATGGAAAAGATTCAGTATTGCTTTCAGAGTTGCATATCGATTAAATGGTTATGAGAAACCAGAGATTTTATTTACTATGTTCTCGCGTGGTACTTATAACATGCAAAGCTTATTCACTGTACTTGAAATGACAGTTTATTCTTCCAGTTAGTCATCTAGCAAAAATATCTGTACGAGAACACTGAATGTAAGAAGTGGGACTAGGACATCTAATTGCACATGCATTCTCTCAGAAAACAACTGAAAAAGCATAAAGTTATCAACTATCTAAGCAGTATCATGAAACAGATTACTGTGAGGAAATACTGCTGTTCAAAAAAATTTCTACTATTTTCTTCTTTTTAAACACATACACAAAGCAATTTACACATGATGAGCCAAAATTAGGGGGGTTTTTGTGCTTAAATAAACCATAAGTTTTGTGTTGTCACAGTTGTTCAAGTCATTCTTGCAAAACTTGACTAACCTAGTAAGCAGAGAAGTTTTTCTTCTCTATTAATTCTTTCTTTTTAACTATCCACATCATATGTAATGCAATGATGAAGGTTCATTTAAACACACCAAACAGTTTTAAACTAGCAAGGTTAGATGTAACCACTCAGTGTAATCACAGCACTAGAGAAAACAGAGCAGACTGCAAAACTAAGCTGAAAAAGCAGATAGTAGATTTGATAACAATTTTAAAGGTAGTGAAACCTCCCACCCTTACTTCATTTGACAGAGAGGAAAAAAGCTCTAATAAAACAAGAAAAGTGCTTAGAAAAACCTCCAAACACCCAAAAAACTCAACACCAAGCACTCTCCAAACTGAGACTGAGAAACACTGTTCTTGCAAGCACAAACCTGGGTTATAAGGAAATAAAAAAAATGTATTGGCATAAAATGTGAAAGGCTGTGTTATATTACAGTGGTCAGCTAAGAAAAACACATGGCCATTTGTCCAAGCGAATAACACCAGTTCGAAGTGGTGCATTGCAAAGAGATAAAAATTGCTTTCGGCAGACAGCGTTCTCCAGCTGAGCAGTAGGAATACTGATTCACACATACCTGCTGTCTTCCATTTTCTCCTGCGAGACTGTCATCTTCTCAGCTTTCTCAGCAGATATCCTGCACTTGGCTTTTTGCCTCCTTTCTACAGGGAAAAAAAAAAGGAAAAATATTTCTGTAGTGCTTAAGCGCCAAAAATGGTGTAATTTATGATGTGCTAGTGTTTTTCCTTTGCATTCATAAGTTAAGAACAAATGCAAAATCATCAGCACTTGAATATGGTGGATTTTGATTTACATATATTAAGATTCTCTCATGATTTCCTATTATTTATTTCTGCAAACAAAATTGAATCCTGGTCACTAAACTATTAGCATCCCCTACAGTAACTCCAGCCAAATCATTGAAAAGATAAAAGCCAGAATGTACAACTCAAACAGTCAAAAGAATTTCTAACCAGAAGTTGTATCACATTGTCTGATCTGAAACTCTTATCTGCTCTCCTTTTTTAGAACTAAAATCTTACTGGGAGCGAAGTAAACAGTGATCTATACCTGACCTTTAGGAATGGGCACATCTCACTTCCTCAGTTTTACCAACAGTAGCCAGGCTTTTCCCTAGAATTTCCCTAATGCAGTTTTAAGCCTTCAGTTAGCAGACCAAGTTATTTTCTAGGCTATTCCCTGGAATTTTTAAATGGCCACACCATTGTTTATTTTCGTGTACCGTATCCATGCAAATACAGTATTTTACATTAAGGATGGCATAGATGAAAGTTTAAGAGCTTTTCCTTTTCTTCCCTTTCTGAAATATTCTTCAGGTTCCCACTGTAAGAAGTACTGCAAAGCCTGAGAAATTATGTTGACAGCATTATAGAAACAGGATTTTTTTCCTCTTTTCATTCAGGTGTAACAGAACTGATGCCATCTTGTATGGGGTTTGTCATGACCAACAAAGCAAGCAATTACATAATACTGCAATTATTAATGATAATTTTATACTAATCCATTCTGCAGGAACTCATATTTCACAATTAAATACCTCCTGTTCCCTGCAAAACCTGCAAGAGGGCTGTTTTGGTCATGTTCTTAATGAATGGAAACTTAAAGCACTTCTTAATACAAAACAGAAGACAGGAGAATGCTTTGGTAGGTAATTTCCCATCCTGGCAGGAATGATTTGTGTTGGAAAGCTGCTGTTGAATAATTCAGGACAAAATTTAAAAATAGTAGTGTTTGTCTCAAATTCTGTGGGGTGAAGTGTGAAAGAAAGATAATATTCTAACTGTAATACTTCATCCTAGCTAGAACACCTTAAAGTAAGCTCTAGTTGCAAATGCTGCCGTTATCTCCACAGTGCCGTAACTTTATCATTATATGGCAAGATAAAAGTTAAGTCTCTGCCTCTGCAAGGACATTAAATAACATCTTTCTCTCCATTAGCTTTTGCTGTAGTAGCAGTATTTATTCTCTGGGCAATGAATGAGAACCACTCTGCTTACAGAATAACTCCAGGTTCTTAATGCACTAACAGTTTCAGAAAGGTCCCTGTGTCACTAAATTTAACCTTTTATTATTATTATTATTATTAATTGATAGCTCTTGTACCACACAGTTTTGAAGGAAAAATTTAACACAAAGACGACACTTTTAGCAGTGCACTATGGTCACAAGGTTAACTGTCATCACAGTCGGGAAATCAAAAATAAAAGGAACCCGATTCAACTTTTCTTTAACAGTACAAGGAAGGAACATCAGTGACCCTTTAGGGAAGAAAGAAGAGAGGAACATTTCTAGTGCAAACGGTTCCGGTTTGACACAAGCCTTCAAGAGGTTTGCTCGTAATGTATTTATTCACACAGTGAATGTGGAGATACTTACAGTAACAAGTAAAGACTACAGTCATGTGATCTGAGGAAGCACTAGAAACAAAGAACTTGAATTCACACCCTGATTCATTGCATGACCTTGAGCAAGTGGCCCTAAACTGATGCACCGGGAAGTAACAGTACATACCTGGCTTATAGGAATGACAGTTATTTAATAGTCATTAAGTCTACAGTTGTGACCAGCCTTTAAAAAAAGTAAGTGCCATAGCTGTTAGGTCTGCAGAAGGCCTACTGAGTCACCTAATCCTTCTCTACTACAGTTGGAAGTACACAAAGCAAATTAAATATGCCTTTCATAGCAGACAGAGAACCCAGCCCCTACATTTATTTATAAAGTCTTCGCACCTTCTTCAAGAGAGTCACTTGCAGGATTTTGCTCCCTTGTTTATTTAAGAGACTCTTAAACATCAGTGGAAGTCTTACATTTAGATAATCCATTAATTAAAAAAATTCATCATGCCAATGTTTAGCTGAAATAATCTCAAAATAAGCAGCTGTTCAAAGACAGACGTTTAAGATCAATGGTTTCAAGGCACCTGATGGGATTTCATATTGGTCCTCTCAGAGACCTTACACATCTACAGTCATATTTCTGTTGTCCCACGTTACCGGTAATAAGGTACAAAGAAGGTTTAGCCAACAAACAAGACAGTATTGTGCCAGGCATTAAAAACATACGACTCGGGCAACTACCTAATAAGGTTTATAAATCCCAGTTTCACATGCTTTCAAAGTGCAACTAAAGCATCCAAAAATCAGAGAATTACTCCTTAAATACCCCCTTCACGTTAATTTTAATTACAACAATTATTACTATCAGCAAGACAAAGATCACATGCCACCTTCGAGGGATAAGTGCCAGCAGGATCACTCCTTTCACAACAACCATTCAAGACAGGGCAACTTGACCTCTCGGAGTGAAATATCAATTATCATTTTACAGCCAATTCAATTACAGCACACTAATCACTTGTGCAGGACACCAAGCCAGAAGTTGGGGGGGGTGGTGTGGTGGTGTATTTGGGGGAAAGGAAAGAAAAAAATATTGGCAGTGAACAACCCTCAGTAAGGATGACAAGGCAGTAAGCCTACAATTGCAGATGTGTATAAACATCATGCAAATAGTTATTAGTTGTTTGCAGCAGACTAAATGCTGTAATATCATCTTCATTTAACCAAACTTTTTTAAAAATAAGGAGTTATTGGTCCTAATGCTAATAGACATTTCATTTAAAGGTGACCAGACACACTGCATTAGTCTTTAATGTTAGAGTCAATTCACCAAAGAGCTTTGTTCATTAAGGGGGAAAAAAAAAAGCGGAAAGATGATCTATCCAGCAGAAAGCAAAATATATTCAACTTTAGTTAAATAAATTAATATTAACTCAAGCTACTGAGGACTATTTCACTATTATTCTCCTATTTAAGACAAGTTTGTAAATTCTGTACTGCACCTTGGCCAGAGCTACCAGTACTTTCTATTCTGAAAGACTATTCTACAGGGTGGTTTGTTTTTTTTCTGCCTTGGAGTACTGATGTTCATGTCCATTTCCCATAAGGAGTTCTGATATCAATCAAATTTTGTCAAGAAAAGGGTTTTGCTAGCAAACCTCTTAAATCTGATACACAGTGAGAATCAATACAAAAGTAATATAAAAAGTACTATTTTAGAATCTAAAGAGAAGGAATATCTCCATAAGCAAATGTTGGTGTCTTTAGCCACCCAAACATTACAAATCCAGGTGGATTTGATGAAGCTTTAGTACTCAAAGTACTAGGATTGCAGATGGAACCAACTGTTGCTATAAAATAAAAGGTTAAAACCAAGAAAGGTAATTAAATCACATTACGGGACTACCAACACCTAAGGAGAACAACCAGTTAACATTGTCTTCTCCATGTGATATGGGAAGAAAAGTTGACACCACTCTTACTTGCTACTACAGCTAAGGACAACTGAGTTCTCAGCACCTTGTATGACCTACTCTGGACCTTTCAAGGTGAGGCAAGACACAAACTTCAGGGTAGATTGTCAAAAACCATATGAGCACAACACAAAAGCAGGTGCAGTCGCATCTCTTCCATATGTATACTTTTCCCCACGATACATCCTCTCCTGGTCATTGGGAACACATGCATTACCAGCCATTTTCAAAGAGGCAGTTTAGTTCTACTGCTAAATTCCATTCATCAGTGCTCAGTAAATCAGTAAAACACAATGAAACTGAGGAACTATAAAACTGTATTTCCATAGTTAACATCATGATTGTTAGAATCAAGCATGTAATTTTTTCCTCCTTGCAGCAGAAGCAAGCATCAGCTTCTGATAATACTGGCTTTAGGTCTTCTCATTCAGTTTCAAACCCTCTCTTTCCTTACAGTACATTTCAGTAGATCTTATACTAAAAACTACATAACATATGCAGTCATACAATTATGTCATTATTGTTAATTGCATAAATATATTTTCATGTTCATATTTTATACAAATATTCCTTCTTAAACTACTGTTAAACAATGTGGCTGCACCCGGCTGCTAACACACAGGAGGCTGTTGTCATTTGGGTTAAAACTCTTAGAAGAATGTTACATTTTGCCAATGTTTGGAAACAACAAAATCCAAGTCACAGTTCAGCTGTAGGTTACCTTTGGGACTGGGAACTGGTTGATACTTGGTGACCAAGTCTGCTGGTGTAACCTTTCAGAATGACAAGTCTATTTCTGCACAACACTTTATATCAATCTAATACAATGTCACCAGAATAAAATTCACACGTGGCACATGTAGTGGCTAAATCAAGTGTCCACTTCTGTCAGTTGAAAGGGCTCCATCAGGTGTAAATTGCACAGGTACTATGATAACACAGTATAGTTGGGTGGGAATCTCTGCCTCGATGTTAATACTGCTGAAATAGTTTTGTTTCTTTTCAGCACAAATCCTGCCTGGGAAGCTGCTAACATTCCCAAACAGGTATGCAATTAAATCAAGCCCCCATTTTTTTAAAAACACAGACACTGTAAAACAATTACTGTGAATTTATCTCTCAGCACTGCTTTAAAAATACAGCCAATGTTAGAAAGTGATCTTCAAGTTACCTGTAACAAAAATAAACCACACACTAGACTGCCAGAGTTTCCATGAGGAAAACACATTGCATGTTTCCAATGGCAAACCCCAAACTTCCCTAATGTAAAATACAGACAACATATTCAAAAAACAGTTTGCTTTCACTGCTGGTTGAAAAACATGAAACCATGAGGGCACCAAGACTGAAATCAACTGTTAACTGAGAAAATTCTGTTCCACTATTATCTTGCAAAGCTAACATCAATTAACAAAAACACCAACAGTATGTCAGAGCAAGGTTTTAGGTTAATTTGACAAAACCCAAAACTCTTAAGAGCTAAGAGTTCTGTATTGTCCTTAGGTTACACTGTTGAGCCTGAGTTGTGTTGCAACAGGGTAAAGACCTTATTCAGCGTATCGATGCATTATAAAACTTGGAGAAGTAAGAAAACTGAACTTCTTAGCATCAGTATAACTGTAGTGGAGATAAACACAATCCCCAAACTCCTGAACTGGGAAGGCCGAGTCAACAGGAATTCCAAGTATGTAGCTCCAGTCAGAGTTTACTCCCTGAAATTATCATCTTAACAGCTGCATTTCAGTTTTCATACACAGACAACATGCACTAGAAGGGAGTTAAAGTACCACACAAGTCAGAACGTACATTCTTATGGAAAAGGTGCACCCATTTATACCAACAGGCTCATACCATCTTTGTTACTTATGCAGAAGTAAGATAAGAAAGATAATAAACTTTTCCACTAGAAGGACAGAAAAAAATCTCTGATTGAAAAAGATGCTTGGACAAATTTAATTTATCAGGCTACGACTGCAAGCAGATACTGCAACACCTACACAGCTACATCTCCACACCACCAGAGCCCACACCAGCCAGCCTGTCCTGAACCCTGAAACCCGTTCGGCTGAGTCACGCTGGAACTCCAGCCTACAGCAGTGATTTTTCACTGCTATTGGTCACTGCCTTTGAACTGTTAGAATACTTTTTCAATTTGATCTTTGGAAATTAATATTGAATGTAAGTGTTTTTAATTGGGAAAAACCAAAAAATCTCACAGTGAAGACTACAAAAAGATTCTATTTTTGACCCTAAATTTACCTTCTTTCTCTGTATAATAACTTCAGTTAACCAAAGATTTTTCTCATGAGAATGACTCTCATCCATATTAAAACGTTCTGAGGAAACAAAGGCTTCACTCAGAGGGAGGGTTCATCAAACCTACTAAAATTATAATCATTTAATAAAAGTAATGACTACTCTGTATTTAAAATATTTTCCCAGGCAGCACTTTAGCATATTGTGTATTCCAAACAAAGTGCTATTGCATAATCATTAACTGTGCACTATGTGGATCTTATGAAGAATATAATGAAGATTCTAGCAAAATAAAGAATATTAAGTTTTCTTATGGCTAGAACACACATATGCCCATTAAGATTACAGGACGGATTTTTGTTGGCTGCAACGTAGTTCAATTTAGACACAGTGTTCTGACATGTTTAAAGGAAAAGCAGCGTCATTATTTTATACTGAGAAAAGCAAGACTAGAAGGGAAGCAATCCGTCCAAAATCACCCAGACCATTTGGGCTCAGTACACAAAACCTCATTTTTTCTCCCACTCCTATGTCATATTCACTCAATTATGATGTTACGTCAAACCACCGTGTTTTCAGAAACTACTAGACAAAGATAACTCTAAACATTCAAAACCAAAGAGACTAACAGACATTTTATAAACTACACCATATCCACTGAACTTTAGGATCTGCCACAGCGAAGATTGTTTTATAAATGAGTATGTAAAACCAGCTTAGGAATGAAAGAAATTTTTTTTTTCATTATTGCAAATACAATGTAAGGTTATCTTCAACTATGGGATTTATTTTTTTTAAAGTGTTCTCAAATCCAATTTGGAAAGAATTGTTTGAGACATATATGCTGCAGCCAGCCAGACAATAACAGTTCTGCAATTATCGGCACCTGCATTACAATTCAATGGATTTAAATTACCAAGGGGCCATGGCAGATACCCTACTGACAACAATTAGCATAAAAATGTTCTACAGTTTAAAGCTGTGGGTGGGAATTACAAAAGGTTAACAGACTAAATATAAAAATCTTTTTGAATATAAAATCAATGCGCTTTGTTACCGAAATCTGGGTACTGTAATTTAACCAAAATAGGGTTTAGAGTATCTGGCAATCTTCCATATGTGTGAGCTCGGCTTTTCTCTTAAGCAAAATGCCAAGCAGCCAATCTGAAAGTTTAAAACAAAACAAACCAAAGACCCAAAGAATGGAAAGCTTTTTTTTTTTTTTTTTTAAGTTTTCTTAAGCTGATCACCAAGATGAAAACCACTCTTGTCAGGGTTCAGAATGATCCTTTTAAGTGGTCAGATTCAAAATGCTAAATTATTGTATTGCAGGATTTAAAGGGGGAAATACATTTTAGTGGTCAAAAAGTATGCTAGACATTTCTGGACTTGACTGAACTCTAATAACAGTTTTCTGAAAAGGTCATCACTGCATCACAACATCTATATTTTCCAAAGTGGCTTCAACTTCTGTGTAGCTACCAGGGGGAATAAAAGAATTTAAAAAATTTGTTTTTCATAATGCGTGGGACCGCAGCTTTGTTTTATTTAGATTGAAGATACAAGCAGAACAGACGATAACAAAGACATTCTGCTCGTTAAGAGTACTAAATCAAAATGCTGAACTGGACGAAAACACAGAAGTATAATAGGCATCAGCAAGAAGCTGAAGTAAAAATAAAATTTTAGACTTATCAAGTTTGTATCTAGGTTGTCCTTTGTGGGTTTTGTTGACAAGATAAATGGTCACAAAGGAAGTCTGGATCTATCCAAAGAACTTTGATGTGAAAGCTTATTCCTTTTACCACCCAATAATTTACCTTTTTAAAAGAATAATTAACAAGTCTCAGAATACCATAATTACCTGGGAAACATATCATAGGCCATAGAAGTTGCAGTAAAGCAAAGCAGATAAGAGACTAGTAAAGTTCGATTCTAACTCCAAACTGATGCCTCGTTAATTTGAGTTATCGTGGATGTGCTTGACACATGCTGGGATCCCTTTTATCACAATTAGTGCAACATCTCCAGCACTCCTTGCAAGTCTAATGGAATCAGCGTGGTTAGGGCTAGCCCAAGGTTTCTAATTGCAAAATCAGCAAACATGTTAATCATCACTTTGTTACCCTGTTGTTGTGAAATAAGATTACAGACACATATTAGAGATTATAGAGAGAAATCTAACTACTAGCTACTATTTCAACACAGTACTGTAAGATACTTTTCATAATTACTTTTTAGATATATTTCTGTGAAGCTACCAGTGTACTGACATTTGTCTAAAAGGTAAGCAGATTACCAACTTGTATACACACACTGGTACACACGGGACTTCTCTTCCTTTCCCCCCCCAAAGATTACAAAATATTATAGCATACTTATTTTAATGAATATTTTAATTATTAAGATTACAAAAGTCTCTCACAGATGAGAAAAGAACCTCCAAACTGCATAACCCTTAAGGAAAAAAGGGGGGGGCGGTTGGGGAGAAAGTATGAGGGTAGGGGTGAACAATGCAATGGGAAGAAGTGCTAACTCTCTTTCGAAGCTGTCATTATCCAGACATGCCCACCAATAGAAAAGTGGTTAGAGATAAAATAATTAGAGTGTTTTCAGGGAAGGCTGACAAACACTGAACCTTGAGCTTCCCTGTGTTCATGCAGAATGACTCCATTCAGCTATGGCATGCACTGGTTCTTCAGTGCTGAAAACCAAAAGGCTACTAGGCAGTTATGTTTGAGATTGAGAGACTTTAAAGTCCTACTTTCCTGCACAAGAGAAAGGGGATTCCTCTTGAATGAGGACCACTTGCATTTTGGGATCTTTCTCAATTTAGGAATCAACTCTGTAACACTGCAAAATGCAAAAATCAGAAAGTGGTCCAGCAAGAAGCAGCAAAGGCCTACAACACAAACCTACCTTATGATACAATTTTGTGACTGTGTATCTAACACCCCATGAAAAGTTCACCCTATTGCACCTGAACAGCAGCAGAAACGTACCTATCTGCTAGAGGAAAATCTTTGAGATCAGGTTCTATAAACCCACATACACATGAATTATTGAAACCTTGAAATTATTGAACTGACAAAATTACTAGTCTCAAGTTTCACATGGGTTTAGATGACCATGGCTTTGCTTTCTTGAACTGAATTTTTTCCCCAAGATCTCAGTCAACTGAAGTTCCCAGCTTTAGTATTCTTTTCTCACTTTCATCACCTAAATGATGAAATGATGACCTAATGGTCATTTGTCAATAGAGTGGATTCACTCATTTGTCTTCCTCCTCCTCAAAGCCATAAAATAACTACGGATAGTGGTGATAAGTATTTATTTTAGATCTAGTTCTACTTTTAGGGACATGAATAATTGTTTTAACATCTGGAAATGACATGTTCTTCCAGCAGAGGGAGAGGTCCATGAGAAGTGAGAGAAGAGGGCAAATAAAAGGTACAAAAATTCTCAGTACATAAAAGGATATTAGAGACTTGTACAGGGCTCAGGCAAGTTAGTTCTAGTCTCTGATTACATACAGTTCTACACAGCAAAATCTGTGCTCCTATTCCTGTCAAATGTGCAGGGTACTGCTCTAACTTCTCCCTTACAGTATTAGTTTTAAATTTACACACAGTTTTGTTATATAAAGTATGCCTCAAATTTATAAAAATTACTGTGCACATAGAGCAAATAAACACAGTAGTTTCTGTAGGTACCTACAACAGTGCTTTTGATACTTTTTTTTTAATGTTCACATAAAACTGGCAATACCACAAAGATTCTGGGATGAGCATTAGTAATATTTTCTTCCAGCTGCTACAGAGGCAACTGAGAAAACATTCAACATCTTTCTTTTAGGTCCATTGGCCCAATCTATTCATTATTATTCAAGTAGTAGATTTAAAATGCATGTAGATATTTGGAATGCAGATTTCTACTACTTCTAAAATATTGAGATTGGTCAATCTGTGGACTCAAACCTAAACAGCATCATTTTAAGCAACATTAAAAGAAACTGCAGTGGAAAAGGCAAGTGCTGCAATTCTGTTACTAGCATGACTTCAGAATCTCAGGAGACGAACAGTGAAATACTGTGTTTAAATTCACAGAACTTACGCACACTAAGACTAATTTGTTCTTTCAAGCAACCGCCTTGTGGCACTGAGAAATCAACGGGAAGCAGCAATTCTCAGGAAGGACTGCACGCACATCAGTGAAATGCCTGTGGGCTCTGACAGGTCTCATTACTAGACCTGTATCTTTTCAGACCTTTAAGAGAACTAAAGGCAAAACTGTTAAGAAAGTGAAGTTATTGTACGACAGTTTAGATACTAACTTTACCTACTAACGAAAAATTTCTTCTCCTTAGAAGATAAATTTACATGAGTCCAAAACCTAATTTTTCCATGTCATACATGGAGAAGTCAGGCTTCTTTACTTTTGAAATATGGTAACTACTACAGTGATGGGTTCACATAACAATCCAGATAAAATTATCAAAATTCCAATAAATATCTATCAGCTAAAAGAAGCTGAAACTGCTAGCTGAAAGACAGGCAAGATAAGAACAAAACTAAATAATAAAATGGAGGAGAAACCTAATTATAGCTGCAGTTTCCCTTTGCCCCCACCCAGGAGAACATGAAATGCCAGATTTAAAATAATCTGATTTTGCAGAAATTCTTTATTTATCACTGCCTGCAGGAAAGAGGGGGTAGAGTCAAAACATTTTTTTCAGCAGAATATTTGTCTGTAGTGGAAATTACTAACAAGTCTTCAAAGAAGTCTTTGATGATCCTCAGGCTACCTCTATTGATGATGTCAAGAGTTCTAGCACTAAGGGCTTCCATGGAGAAGTTAAGGCTTGATCGTGCAAACACAAATGTCAAAAATAAAACTCCTATTGACTTCAGATATGAGCAGAACCAAGTCCCCAACAATGAATCAAAAACATAAATTAATTGTTCTGAATCTTCCAGACAAAAGAAAATCCCCAAGTCTTAAAAAAAGAAACAAATAAAGGGCACCTGATAGTGCTGTCACCCCATTGTTTAATATGGTTGGTCAGCGGTCCAGAGTACTCCTTAATTAGATACCAAATCAGATATTCAGGGTTGGGGGGTTTAGTTTTGCTTTTAAACACACTTACTTGCTGCTGCTTCCATGATCATCCAAGAAGCATAATCTGATATCAAAATCATACTTGAGTAAGGAGGAAAAATAAAAATCATTCTTACCACCCATGAAATAAAATGTTTCATTCTTTTTAACTGAAAACACTAACACGCATGTGACTGACCCATTACATTTTCTTTTAAGATATTCTTTCTTGGAAATACAATGGTGAGTCAGTTGTTATGGTAACTATTTTTCTTTTAACTAACATATGACAGCCTGTGTGTCATCTGATGCTGTTCCTGAATTAAGTTACACATTCATTTTTGTCAAATAGTCTAAGGAGGACTTCTTGGATGAAGAAGCAGAGAGAAGAAAAAGAACATTCTTCCCAGGCACCCTGCTTTAGCAGGTATAAAATTGTTCCAAATCTTTATATTATAAAATGTCCAAGTATATATGAAAAGGTTTCGCTTGGCCCTTCCGCATGTTCCAAAGATGTCATATTTATGCTCCCCCTCCCCTTTTTTTCCCCCCTCTAAGTTTTAATACATAAATTCCTGTAAAAGAATCGCTCTCATGACAACTTTCTCATTATTGATGAATCTAAAGCTTCAATTCATCAAATTGAGTACTGCCAATTACAGAACAATCCCAAAATATTTATGCTCAAATTATTTGTTATAGATTAATATTAATCCATAATGAACTTTCAAAAAGTAGCTCAATGAGATATACTTCAGGTAACTCAGCGGAGCTAGCACATGAAGGAAGAAAAAGTATCAAATGGCGATAACCTCGAATTAGATGGCAGAATACTTAAGACGAAGCACTTGCGACCTAAAAACAGTAGCAGCCAGAATTTGAACTTTTTACAGCTCCAATCTTCTAGAGAATGAACCAGCGATTCGTTTGAGTTGGCTTACTATGTAAGCTCTGTACATTCCTAGCCCTGGTTTCAATTGAAAGCTTGTTACTCAGTCTTGTAAATTCCCCTAAATTGAAGACATGTAGCACAATAACGTTCTGTGATCCAAAAATATGAAAAATATTTTAGCTGATGCAGCAGAAATGTGATGATATAAAGCAAAAGTAAAACAGAAGGATTACAACAATCTGGACAACTAGCAACATTATGTCACTGATATCTGTGCCTAGAAATTTCTTTCTTTATTACACTGTGATGTCTTGTAATAACATCAAGAACATTAAGAACCTTCTTCAACATGCCTGCATTGCTTCAACTAGTGTGGCAAACTGAAGTAACTCAGATAACATTGCTACTCTAAATCCATTTAGTTACATATCTAACAGTACTTTAAGCAGTCATTATCTTTTTAGAAAAGTGTCTTGGAAAATAATTAATACCAAAACAAAAAGTGTTGTAAAACTACATCACTAGTAGTAAGAAGAGGAAAAAAAAAAAACCCCAAACCAACCAAAGAGCTGCATTGATACCAAACTTACTTGGCCAGGAGCACGAAACTACTAGAAATTAATTTCTAAGCATAAAATAGATGTTATTAAATAGCGACTAAAGAGGCTTTCCAGTCAAATTACACCTAATACATCTTCATGGGCATGGATCTCATTATCTATTCAAAATATGGAAAAACATCCATATTTAAAGAATAGCTACATATATGTTATTACTAAACCATAAAACCTCTTGGAAGGCTTTCTCTGACAGTTCATCAATACTGGGGAAAAACTGGATGATTCTCCATCACTGCATGATTATATGCACACTATAGGTAGTGATGCATGAAAGTCTCCAGGATTTCATGATTTACCCATCAGAAGTTATTCCCAAGATATTTTGAGAGTCAGCCAACATTTCTCTCCAAAAGCTGGTATGTGAAGAATCAGAAGCAAAATCAGTAGAGCAATGGCCAGAGAAAAGTCTTTCAACAGGTCTTCAGTGTCCTTCATTCTTGTTTTTTCCTTTTCTTTCTCCCCTCCTTCCTTTCTTCTAAGTCTCTTAATCATCTTCCCCCACTCTTTCTACCCCTCTGCCTCACTTCACCTAACCTGCCTTCCAGTACCAAGTACTGCAACATCCCTGACCAAATGCACAATCCATTCACTGAAATCAGTGACAATTTGTTAACTCTGAAAAGTCCCACTGTTTGTCATGAACACTCAGAAAGATGATGTTACCTTACGAAGAAGTCACTCTGAACAGAGCACTTAAACTCAGTTTAAAAATTCAAAAGTAAAAACCTTATTCTTCAAAATCCTGGCACCATAACTACACTGTGCTTGTAAACACAACTCAGAGTAGCAGGGTCCTCACACTCTGCTGCAGCTGACATTTTCTAATCCCTGAACCCCAAGTACAGAAAACACTTGTGGTTGAGGGATATTTAAGAACAGACTGGAATTCAGCAGTCCAAGAAGTCCTGCTGAAGTAACGGTCACATTAAGGGACCGGCACAAACAGGCATGCGGCTTTGGGCAAATCTGACCTGTGAATAAGAGTCTAAAGAAATATACCCCATCCCAAAGGTCCACATTTGCTTCCTCTGATCTCACATGAGATCAAAAGCACCTGAGCTTATAACCCTTCTTTTCACAGAAGACTGATTACTTAAATACATAATTATACAAAATATTTCAAGTTTAAAAACACATAGAAATTAATCTGTATTGTCTTGGTAGAGATTATAGAGTAATACTCCTACTCCTCCTCTTACAAATTGCAACAGGAATGAATCATCTACCTGATCTGGATTAGGATTTTTGTGGAAGTATCACATCTGGAAATCCTGTTCCAGAACTCCACCTGCACTCTGGTTTGGTGTCCCACAAAAGGAAGAACATTATCTGTGATCCAGAGATCTGGTAATGAAATGCCCTTGGAATAAGCCAACCAAAAGGAGAACATATTTATTTAATAACAGTAATTTTGTGATATCTTTAATACTTCAGGTTTATTTTTCATTTATTTTGGCGAGTTAAAAAAACAACTGAAAAAGAACAGAACTGCATGAACTAGTAAGTTTTTGCAAATTATGCATGCCAGTGTGTATCAGAATAACAAGGGTGGGACAGCGGGAGACAGAGATGGCTAGGATGAACACGTGTGGCTGTTGTACAGTCACTTCACTGTTCCATCTTTTTACAGGACAGAAGAAGGTTTAGAAGTAACAGAAAACAAAGCAATCATTTGTATGCATATTATTCCATCCTCCTAAAGGGCACAGCAAAATCGAGCAACTAGCACAAGTACATGTGCACATGCACACACACAGCCCCAAGTAGTGACACTAAGACTAGAATGCGATGGTTGTCTGCCTGTAGTAACAGGATGCCTTGAATCACCAAAACTATCTTTAGCTCAGTGAACTATGTAAAAGAATTACTGAGTTTTGTTTTGAAGTTCTAATATTTAACACAAAACACATTTTCTACATTTTCTTTGCAATGTCATCTTTCCAAAAACACTGAAATGCCTCCTCTAAAAGTGCTCTTTTTCTGTTGCAACATATGGCATCCAATCCAGAGAGTCACAAGATATTTTGTTTCTAATTGATGAAATCGCATGAGTCACAGACAGGATTTGCACATGGATTGCAAAAGGAACTGCTTGTTTTTCATTAAGTTCACCAAGTACCACATAGCTAGGACAGTTACCTTTGCAGTCACAGCTACCAAGTGGTCAACAAGAAGCCTCTTCAGAAGCATAAAATCTGAAACTTCACTGGCTCCTGTGACTTTATTACATGGCCAGGAGTATTTTGTGTTTTTTTCTTAAACCTCTTTGTTACAGTTAGGGGATCAAGAAAAAGTGTTGTATCTTCCAGTGTTACGGATACAGAGTAAGACTTTGTCAGCACCAGTTTTTCAAATCTCACAATATAAACAATCAGAACCAAATTCACCACCTTTAGAGTCTTAATATAATAACCAAATCAGGTCATGGGTGGTTTTGAAAGAAAAGTGGTTTTTTGACTCTCAGCTTCTCACTGCTTGGACTGGCAGTACTAGAACTTGCTACTCCATCACCAAAATAAGTCACAGGTTAATGCTTGTTGGCTGGGCATTCACCAAATCACACACAGCAGGAATCAGAAGAATATTAAGTCTTTTTAATATTAAGAATATTAAGAAATTTCTGCCTGCACTATCTGCTTGAATATTTTCTATCAATGGAAAATGGCTTTTGCATGGACATAAAAGCTTATATGGCTGAATATTTCTGATTTCCCTTGAAACTAACACTCCCACAATTTAAGATACTTTAACTGCTGCATTTATGGGACCAGTTTCACATGCCAGTCAAGGCTGTTACTAGAAGTACATGAAGTATTTCTCAACATTAGTGACAGGTATAAATCGAGATCCAAATTTGAGGCCCTATTTTATTCCTGGTAAATGAATTAAAACTATAGAAATTGCTTGAACTCTTTTGATCTTACTGCACATCAGTATGTTTTATGTGATTAAGATAATTGGGAAGAAACTCTAGGAGGGATAGATTTCTCTCATAAAATGGAATCAATGTCATGAAATTATTTTGTTTCTATTTATTTTGAGAAATTCAGCACTCTGTGCTAAAAAAAAATTCACTTAAGAACTGCCTGTTTGTATTACAAAGGCAGTTTCTTATATTCTCAAGTTATTTTACTGCTCTGCAAAGACAGTTTTTCATTTTTCAGTTACCTACAGAGCTAAGCAGTCAGCTGATCCACTGTCTACTTACCATGCTGGCTGCGTGAAGCATCTCCTGCTCCATACAGGGTGTCAGGTCCAGCTTCTGGCTCTATTTCCCTTAGGTACTGGTACATCAGCCAGTGCAAATCCAGAATTGCTAATGACAAAAACAGTACATTTCAGCTCCCATTTTCCAGATGCAAGATATGTCAAAACATAGCTTACACACTCAAACTCAGTGGAAGAAAATAGTTTTGACATCTCTGTTTGTTTGTGCTGATAGGTTTTAGAATCTTAATTAAGTCCAAATACAAGAATAAATTCACCATGACAGCCATTAGGTACTGAGCATCTTAAATTACAGCTAGGTATACAGCAGAAAACATACATTGAGCATAATAATGAGAACTACTTCTCTGACAACTTAAGTCTATTAGATTTTGTCAGACTGGAAATACAGTTGACAAATAGGGAAATATAATTAATTTACATTACTCCTTGTGTTTCCCAAGTTCTGTTGAAATGCTGCACAAACTTAGAGCAGTGACTTCCCTAGTGAACAAAGAATCAAGTTTCACAGCTTCAAAGAAATATTTCACTGTAGATTCTATTTCATCTGGTACTACACTTCAAATAATTATTGTTGAGTATTTACAATTCTGACATCAGCTATTATCCTTCACAGGGAAGAAAAGAAAATGTTTGCTATAAAAACAGAGAGAAACCAAATGCTGGGTGAGATTTTTGAACCAAATTTCAGTGAGATTTAAGGCTCTTGGCTTCTCAGAAGTGGTAACAGACTCAGCAGTTTCCAGGGACTTCAGTGGATTTATCTATATTTCAGAAATCACCATTAATTTAGGATTGCAAATCAGTATTCAGAAGGATGATTTTTAAGGTCCTATTATTTTTGAAGACAGAGTTTGCTTTATTTCCTTGATTACAGATTCCTCCCTTGAACAGTCAGAAGCCACCAGCTGGGGGCAGGGGAGGGCAGTAAGCAACTTGTATTCTTTAAAGGCTGAATACTACATTATAAAAATGTATTTGACAATCACAAACACACCTCATCATCTAAAATAGGTATTTGCTGCTATTTTCAGGGTATAACACTCATACATTCGCTGTAATTTATTAATTTGGCAAATTAACTATTCAGCTTTAGATTACTGCATAGACATATCAAGGGAAATAGATAATGAAATTGGCTTCCCCATACGACATGCACAAGAGTTAAATGAAGAAACTGACAGGAAAACAGTTAACTCAAATAAGTTGGTAGCAGAACTTCACAGGATATGGTGGTTTCTGATGCCAGCCCAGATCTCCAGACCATGATTATTCATAGCTGATCATCAAAAGACCAACAAATAAATATGCCACAAGTATATATTAACTATCTCTTGCTGTTACTGTGTCACAAGTTCAGGTAAAAATTTCAAGCCAGAGCATAACACACTCTCGCTGTACTGCTTATTCAGAAAGGCAATAGAATTCTCTCTGTTTTGGTCAGCAGCATGAAATAGGGGAAAGTAAATGGCTGATGACAACGACTGAGGGTAAAATTAAGAAGAATGTTAATAGTTATGACTCAAGTGGAAGAAAAATCTCCACCAAATTAGTATCAATTGAACGATCCATTGTAGCTTTGTTTTATCTTCCACTGCATTTGTGGTGGGTTGACCTTGTTGGTCAGCTGCCAGATGCCCACCCAACAGTGCACTCATTCCCTCTCCTCAACAGGACAATGGGAAGAAAATAACATGAAAGGGCTCATGGGTCAAGACAAAGACAGGGAGATCATTTAGCAGTTACCACCATGGGCAAAACAAGCTCAGGGAAAATTATTTATTGCAAACTAAGATAGGCTTGGATAGTGAAAAACAAAGATAAATTAAAACATCTTCCCCCCCCATCTCACAACCTTTTTTCCCCGAGTCTCAACCCCACTCCTTCATTCCCAGCTCCTCTACCTACCCTGAGTGCTGCAGGGAGATGAGGACTGGGGAGTTGCTGTCAGCCCACAGCAGTCCCTCTCTGCTGCTCCTTCCTCCTCATGTTTCCCCTGCTCCAGCGTAGGTCCTCCACTGCTCCTGCATGGGCTTTCCATGGGCTGCTGTTCCTCCAGGACATGTCCACCTGCTCTGGCATGGGGTCCTCCACAGGCTGCAGTCTGAATATCTGTTCTACTGTGGTCCTCCTCATGAGCTGCACAGACACGCCTGCTCCACCATGGTTTCTTCCGAAACTTCCACAGGCTGCAGAAGAAATATCTGCTATGACACTTGGTGAGCCTCCTCCTCTCACCTCAGTCTCCACAGAATTGTTTCTTGCATTTTTCCCTCCCGCCCCTCACCCCTCACTGTTGCTCAGTGTTTCACCCTTTCTTAAATATGTTTTCACAGGGTGCCACCAACTTCACTGATGGGCCCAGCTTTGGCCAGCAGCAGGACTGTTGCAGAGCCAGCTGGATCCAGCCGTGTCCAGCACCGGGTAGCCCTGGCCTCTTCTGGCAGAGACCACCCATGCAGGTCCCCATCATTAAAACCTTGCCATGTAAACCTAATATAGCATTAAAAGCTACTTCAATTACAATATTATTCAGAGGGAAAAATTCATGAAGAATGAACTTTTTTTGCTCATAAATTTATCTTTATGTTGCTTACTTAAAAGTGGACCGGGAACAGCAGGTTCTTGCACTAAGCATCTGTAAAATTTAGTCTCTCTTTATTGTTGTTTCAGGGAACAGGAGAAAGTGAAGGAAATAATTATGATCTTGACTGTCTCCTGACATTACTGTAAAATTGTAAGGAATTATATGTTCCAGGTAAAGTAATACAAATGCAGCTCACCAACTAATATAGGTAAAAATCACTTGAAGCTTTGGTAGATAAATTTGTTGCAAAGTTCCAACAGAAAGCTGGCAAAACCATGCAATTAAAATCCTGACCAAGACATCCAGTCTCCACTCCTCTAGAAGGTGAATGTCTCAAAGACAGAGCAAACAGTATCACCTGCACTTGGCTTGGGCAATCATGACATTAAAGCGAACCTGTCTTCCCAGCGGATGAAAAGAATCTATCCCTTCATTCCTTTTAATGAAGGCAGCTTCTTCACAAAAGCCAAGCTATCGTTCTGCCTGAAATACTTATCTAAACATTTACTTTAAACTGAAGTCCTGTGAATAACCTTGACTTCCACAAAAAAGCATTTTAAAAAGATTTTAAAAACAATTAAGTTTTAGAGATAAACAGGAATATCATGCTTTCTTAATACAGAATGTAAGTGATTGCACTGCTGAGAAAAGGGAAAATTAAGTCTTCTAAGCACCCAATGAACAGGAGTGGAACAAATTTTCTCTCTTCAAATATATCCTTACAGTAATCTGAAGAGAATACGTCCATGATTGTGTAGCGATTTCTTCAAAACCTATTCAATTCCTTATTGTTCAGCTTACAGTGCCAGAAAAAAAAAGGCCTGTTAAAGTTAACATCTGCTAACTAATCATGAAACAGACCATCACAAACCATAGGGTTTGAACATAGCTATGAATTTTGATTACTATCAACTTTGGCTGGATTTAGTTTGAGACTTATGAAACCCACAAACACTTAGTCCTTCACAGGAAATGCTTCTAAAAATAAACATTGCAAGTTCAGAAAATATGACCTAGCATTACAGGTATGTCCGATATTAAAGATAAAAATTAATCAGAATTATATTCTTCCATTTTTTTAATTAAATATTTCATTTCTAGACAATTAACATCCTACAGTAGGATATTCTGACGTGCAAATGATGGGCTGCTGCACAGATCTGTTCTTCTGAGTTCCATTCCATATGTTTTGCTGCTTGACACCAAGAGTGCATGCACATATGCTGTATTTCAAGGTTTTTTGGATCGTTTCCTCTGAGGTAATACATTTGTATCTGAGTGAAGCAATACAAAAAATTTACTTCTGAGCATCTCGACCAGCTGCACTCAAGTTGGAACTACTATATTCTGTGTAAACAGTCCCTTCATGCAGAAGTCAAATGGATTAGAAAAGCTTTATATTAAGCCACTGAGCCCGTATCTTTGCATTATGATGGGGTTCATTTCTGCTCTATGCTTAACAAATTACAACCTGCTGAGCAATTATTTACTATTTCCATGACATAACTGAAACTAACCGGGATGACTCTTATACACATGCACACCATGCATGCACAGAGTTTGTTTCTTTTTCCAACTTTTTAATTCCAAAATTCTTTCACTTTAAAATTAAAAATCCACATTATTAAAACCATACAACTCTCCTTCATTGCAAGAATAAAAATCCATTACAAGAACATTCGATACCTTACTGTAGTTCTGCATTTAATTTGCATGAACAGCTCTCTCCCTTCAGGAAAGGTCCATCAAATAGCTATCCCCCTTGCTCCAAAGAACTACGCATTCTAGGAGAACTGAGTACTCTGAGGATGCTAAACACTAGAGTCAGATCATATTAATCAAGAAGGGACAACCAAAGCATTATGTCAAAGACTTGTTAATAACTGGAGGGCATAATGAACGTACGTACCAGCGGGGTAGCCATTGATCCACAGTCCATCACAGATGTCACCAGAACAATTAACTGTAGCGCCCCGTTCATTGAATACGTCATTTCTCCACTGCCCCTTTAAACAGAAATACACACGGATTTTAAATTTTGACAACACCACAGCTAAATTATAAAGAAGGGATTATTTCAGCCAATTTTCAATAGCAAAGTGGGTGGTCCTCAAGGCTTTTTATAAATACCCTTCCAACATTTGTGTGAAAAGCTGAATAGGAGACCACACAACAACCAAGGATTATGTGGCACTCCTCTAAAGGGGAAAGGGGGGAAGAATTAAACATTTTTTGCCCAAGGTTTGTTACTGTGGGATACTATTATGTGAGGTCTTTCAATTCATATATTACATCGCATTAAATTACATAGCAAGAATGAATAACTGCTTTGTCACATACAGAATCACACATTATTTTGCTTTTTAAAGATTGTGAAAAGTGAAATAGTGTACCAAACCTAATTCCAAAAAGCTTTGGTTATTTAAATCTGGACTGCATTTCACCCAAGATACACCCTTTACATAAATAAAAGTTTAAATATTCCTAAGGCTGCAAAGTTAAATGCCACAAAAGCTTAGGTACAACCAATTAAAGTTTCTAGCAATGTTAACCTTGCACACGTAATCGTGTAGTTTAGTATTACGTCACAATGAACATGCAGTTTTTCTAGGGTACCCTTCCCTACTCAGTATAGCATAATCTTGAGATTATTAGTTCACAGACACGATTTTACTAACATTAACTGACAGCAGGCTCAACCTATTCCTCTTTGTGGTCCTATACTAGAGGGGATAGGGAAGTTTGTCAGACATTTCACAGGTATTTGCTGACAGGACGGGGAAGGTCACCATCAGGAATACTGGTTTCCATTTCAGATGCAGGAAGAAAGTATGGGTACTGTATACTGTAGTATGCACTTTTATTCCAAGATATGTGTACAAAACATCTGATAATTAGTCTGAATTGTTCCCATATTATTGGTAGAGTTGAAACTGATAAGGAAATAATCAGACAATGGTCAACATACAGTCAAAAGTCCAAGTATGGGAAGCAAAACAACTCTAACAAATATTTTACACAATATTAAATTCTGTTTAGATACCAGACAACATTCTTGTAATGTTAGAGTACACAATGAACTAGAGAGTAAGAATATTTAATAGAAGAATGATTGCTTTAGATTTTGATATCTGGCTTTTTGTACGACAACAGCAGAGGTACCAAATGAAGTGCTACTACAATTCTAAAATGTGTGTGAATCCAGTTGAAACTCCAGAAGGATTTAGCGGCTAAAGTTCTAGCATTTTGTTTACACCTTTAACAATTACAGATGTAAGCTAGAAGATAAAAGCAAAGACAAAGCAGTTCTTTGGAAACATGCTTCTGATACTACTTGTTTTGGTCTACTCCTTCCATCACCTTAAAGCACACAATGCTATCTCCAGCAGTTATCTCCATGACAGAAGTACTGCTGGTAACTAAAGCTTCAAGCTCCACTGGCATTTCCACAATCTTCTCTAGCTGTCTAGTGGAAGAGACCTATAAAGCAGTAGTCACCTAGTTGTACTTTGAATGTACATAACTGGACAAAGGTCTAGAAAAAAAACTCACTGTAACTGGAATGGTATCTAAATTATGTACTGAAATCATAAGGGCCTTCATCTTGCATCACTGTATGTAAACATGCGATCCGATTCAGCTGTGTACTGCTTCCTCTAGGGAAGGAAAAAGGACAAGGGTATAAAATATGCAACCTTTCTCGGTGGCTCCTTATCGCTACCTGTAAAAGCATTATGCTTGCTTTCAATCAATTCTGATGATTGCCTACTATTAATGTCACTCATTCTCTTAAGTAATTAAGCCACCTCTTTCTTAGATGTGCCTTTGTCTCTCTCTGGCACATTTCCTTGTCTAATCCTCTTTTCCAGATGGCATAAGGACGAGAGATAAGTGTTGCTAAAAGTTGCTTAGCAATGCAACACATGCAAGGTTTGGAAATGCTGACGTCCACATAAGCACTATCTATACATCACACATTTATGCAGAGAAACAAAGGCGTGAACAACCAGAGTGACATAGGGGCCTCCAGAAAAAGAGCTAACAGTTAGTACACAAACAAAGGGGAGCAGGAAACGGAGAAAAAGAAAAAGCTACACGCTTCCAGTGATGGGCTGTATTATGCTGTGGGTTTTTTTCAGTTTGTGTTCGGTTCTGTTTTTAAAGCAGAACAGGAAATTCTGCTTTGAACAAAACAAAATTCTTAAGTTTTAGTACGGTCCTGTATTTTCTGTGATTGAGACATACAGTGCAGTAGACACAGACTTTGCACTCAACTAACAGAGACCAAAACAGAAGGAAAGAAGTCAATGAAGAACAGTAACTGATGAAGGCAAAGTGGTTTACCATCAGCTAGGTATGAACCACAGAAATCCTCCTATCCTACGGATCAGCAATACGTTTATTCTGGTAACTGCACAATGTAATTGTGGATTGCTTCTAAGCTCTAAGGTAAATATGTTTATATCGAATATATTTAAACCACAATTAAATGTTACAGGTAATAAATAAGAGCATTTAGTACATGAGCGGTAGTAATTTCACAAGGTCATTTTATCATATTAATTCATTTCTGCAACAGCCTACTTAAATAGGTTAGCATGACTCATTTTGTGTTCAAAAACCTGAGATGTTATGAATTTATTCATCACTGGTGACAACTTTGAAACAACTAGTTCTAAGAAAACATCTAAACAGAAAACAACTAAAAAGTAGTAAATTAGCTACAGAAATTCACATGTAGCTTTACTTGGGGTAGTCTGTTCCTAAGATTTTCAAATACTAACCTTGGTAGATTAAATTTTGTCAACTTTTATTCAGGAATTAACAACATGTTTAATGTTAGTTACTCCCAACAGTGTGTGGTGGGGTAAGGTGTTCAAAGACATCTGTTTATCAACATAGAAAAACATGTTGTAAACAGGTTGTAAGTACTTATCACTTTTTCTATTTCAGGAAGCAATTTCCAGTTAATTGATACAGCTTCCATTTTTCAATTAGTGGCTATTATACTTTTTACTGCAACTAATTCTGTTTATTTCAAATCCAAACTTGTCTGCCTCTAACAGTATATGATTTCCACATGCTCTAATTTGGGCTTTTACCAATAATTTTCATTATTTGGCTTCAAGCATTCAATCAAACTTATTTGCATTGGCCAGATCTTAAATATCATGTTAAAATTACTTAACAGACTCGAGTAATGACAGAACTATGCTTTCCCTTATAAAAATCTTCAGCATTATAGCATACAGCCTCAGCTGACATTAATTTAGATGAGCACATCTATATTTGAATATCCAGAGTTCCTCTCGTATATCCTGACTACTTATCTGGCTGAATATGTTCAGATAGTTCATGCTATACAGCCTGTTTATAGAACTTGGGAGAATCTACGTCTATTCCAAAAACCATAGTCTCAAATGTGAACCAGTTTATGTCAAAAGACACAGAGGGTTTTACTTCCCCCCTCAAAGAGTTTCTATACAACATTTCAACAACTTATTGACACTCAAATAGTTTTTTTAAAAAAAATACACTGGCTTAATATATAGAAAAGACAACTTTTCAATGCTTTTGATCCTTGAGTATGGAAATAAAGCATTAATAGCATTTTAAATCAAGACATATTGGAGAATAACGTTTTGCCGACTTTTTTTTAATATAGGAATGTGAGTGATCTGATGGACTACCTTATTCTCAAAGCAGCATGCACTTCACCAAAACCTCCAGTTCTACAGGCACTTTTGCACCCGTTTTAAATATGTTTCCTTCCCGATCAGTTTTTTCATGGTCTGATAATTTTTATGAAAACCATACTTTATCCCTCCTGAAGGGCCTTCATTATCTACCTTCTAAAGTGAAGGCAACAAGCAAAGCCCTGATGATTTCTCTGTTAGGCTGAGTCAGGAAAGCATTCAACAACGATTTTCTTCAGCAAGGCAGACAAGATTTTCAGCAAAACCTCAGTGTAAAATGCTGTATATTATTGCAAGATCTAGATCAACTACAGAAACAATACTTTGGTGGGATTGTGGCTTTGTTTTGGGCTTTGTTTTTTTTTCCCATGACTAGTCTTTATTCTTACATGAAGACTGCTAATTACATCTTCCCACTCTCTTCTTATCACATCCCATTATCAAGCATCAGAATTATGTACCCGCTAAAGATCACTAAAACACACTCAAAAAGGCAATTAAGTATACAGATTATGCATTCCAAAACATGTTCAGCACACTTACAGGCTGCTACCAGGATACAGTCACTTCTAAAAATTAGTAGAGCTACAAGTGATGCAGTAACCAGTGGTCCTATCCACAAGCAATTAAAATAATACAGCTCAACATTTACTAGTGGGGAGACTCATTCATGGTCATTACGTCAGTGATAGCTTTATATTTTTATACCTTATACCATTATATTGTAATTATAATAATAATGAAGGTTTGGGAAGATTTATTGTCTCTTCAAATTTCATTTTACCCACTAGCATGCAGTACAATTCTGAGCAACTGAAATTCTAGTAATTTAAATAATTTGCATCAGAACTGAAACTATGACTCTTCCAAACAGATAACTCAAACAGATTCGGGGGGGTTGGGTGGGGGGGGAACAAAAGCCTGCAGGTGAAGAAGCCCATAAGGCTTGCCACCTGTTCAGTGTGGTTAACAGGTGTATCAAACAGCAGGCCTTCCTCTGGGAAAGACGACAAACTAAACACAGCCAAAACACACAAAGAAGCAGCAACAGGGACAGAATGGAACACAGCATCTGCTTACTGGGACTTAGGCAGCCGCCAGAAACAAGGAATCACAGAAAGAAAACACTTTCATGAAAAAAAAAGAGACTGTCTTCATTAACCTCTGCAAACTTCATTTACATGTCATTGTTTTCTTTCATTCTCAAACAGTTGCACATACAAATGCAGGAAAACCAGACAGGCCACCACAGGTCACTGGGGGGTTTGTTTATCTATTTTAAATCAACACTTTCAGAGGCTTCGTTTGTTGCACATTCCCTAGTGTTCAGTTACAGTTTCTATCTTGCATCTCTCAACAACATTTTTACTCAATGTGAAACCAGTTTTAAGCTCAAGCAGTAGATCAGAGTTGTTTGTTCTTACTGGACTCCTCTGTTGATATAATTACCGCTTGTTTACTCAACTTTTAATTGACCTGAACCTCTGAAGGTTCACAAACTACAAACTACTATTAACTGACAGCATTCACATACTAAAAAATTATTACTTGCAAAAGATTGATCTAAAAACCTAGCCCAGACAGAATTCCTATATCCTTGAGTTTTGTCGCTTGCCCCTTCTCGAGCACCGAACAAAACCTTACTATTTGTGTTGTAACTGAGTTTGCGACCCCTGCTCTGCCCATACATAATTCCTCTAAATAGTTTTCACATATTTCCTGTTTACTTCCATATTAAGTAGGCTCATGTTTTGCTGGAATTCAGTGTATAAGGATCTATTACCACACCTGCCAGGAATGTACTGGTATAAACCCAAAAAATACTGCGCTCACTAACCCAACGGTTAACCAGTCACATCGTTTTTGTCCATTTTTCACTGACAACAACAGATCATTAAAGCAGGTGGCAGATTCTGCCAGTTACTTGTACGGTGTCAAAACTTGCTGCTGACAGAACAAACAGCATTTAAAATTGTATACCCATTAAGTTCATTATTATTATCATTCTCAAATATCATTGTCAGCTTTCTAATTTGAAATGAAAGAAGTGACCAGGCACACTCTAAGTTTTGTCACAGAACAGCAGAGCCATAGAAGACAAAGACCTGAGATAGCATTTGGGACAGAAAGGAGAATAATAGTTACAATAACAGTCACACTGCCACCACTTAGGGGAACGGTTCGCTGCCGTTTCAGCAGCACACTGAGAGTGCCGAAACACACAGCTGATCACTCACCTGGAAGATGTAGGTCACAGGTATGCCTTAGACCCTTTCCAGATGGCTCGTTAACTCTTCCATAATTCTAGGGTAACAGGTTAAAAAATTATTTTGCCTGAAAAAAAGTATTTATATGCTTTTACTGTTTTATGTTGTTACACAGTTTGAAAGTGGTATGTGCTGAGTGAACACCTGCAATAATTGGTTGTCTTTTAACTGTGTTTACTGCACAATATAAACACTAAATCAATCAACAAGATACTATTGTCAGTACTTTCAGGATTATTGGGGTTTTTTTGGCCAAAGTATCTTATCACTGTTGAGCACACATTCAGTGTAAACTTAAATATAGTACTAAATGCTTACAACCCTACAGACAGGCCAATTACTGACCAAGTGTAAGCCTGAAGAATTTACTAATTCAGTCCCAAAACAGATGCTAGAGAGACACCCAGTGGTACAAAACCGTGTGCACACACTCGCACGCAAAGAGACATAAAACATCCTGTCAATATCAACTATACAAAATACTATCAGAATGTTAAAGAAATATCTAAAATTGAACTCTCTTCATGTGTTACTCAATTAAAAATGGGGACTGAATTGGTTAAATGAACTAACAGTACTAGTTCTAAACACAGACCTTTCTGTTTATCTGCCTGAAGCATCCTCTGCCATGATCCTTTGAGCTTTTTCCAAACAAATCAGTAGTTTCTCATAAATCCTCCGTATATACCTCATAGCCTGTTCCAACAGCACCAGGTACTGTCCCATGACCCTGACACTTGTCTAGAATCCAGATTGCTTCATAATTATCCTCACTCCTAAAGCAGTGAAAAACAAATAGGATATTCTTGAAGGAAAACAGTGGTGACCTGACACACCAGGCTATGAGAGAAAGCAAACCAGTATCAACAAACAGCCACAGCCAAATCTAGTCCACACTCTTACAGTCTGCTCTTGAACTTCAAGCAACCAGTGAACTAGTAATACAAAAGTGAAAGGGCTAATCTTACTCAGGGGTACCTCTTTTCAAATTTCAGAACAAACAACATTTATGTGAATATATTACTTTGCTTACTATTTACATTAACTTTACACTGTAAGGGGAACCCAGGCCCTTAAGTACGCACAGGTGGTTTTAAGCGCTACAGACTACACATGAACAGCCAGAAGCCAGAGCACCAGCGGCCACGCCACTCCTGCACAGACCGCTGGCACAGAAAATACAGCACACCCGCCAGAGGAAGCGCGTTCGTAGTTACGTTAACTTAACAGGACCGCGGGCTGAGCGCGTCTCCGCCTTAACGAGCGGCCGGACCTCCCGGCCGCGGAGACTCGGCCTCGCCCCTACAGGTAAGCGGCCAGGCTGAGGCGGGGCCTGCCGCAGGGAAGGCCGGCTGCCTCGTACCCGCCTCAGGTGGGAAGGGAACGGAGGCCCAGGCCCGCCCGCTGCCGCCCACAGGCCCCAGGCGCTGCCCGCGGCTACGGCTGCCCGCGGCT
>VWZZ01002499.1:909397-923737 GCA_013399095.1 Psophia crepitans
TGGGAAGGGCGGGAGCTTGCGTCTCCAGGCCGGCGGGCGCGCAAGCAGCTCGGCGGGCCTCGGCCGTAACAGGCCCCGGGGGGGCGGTGCCTTGAGTGAGGGGCCCCTCCGGGAGCGCGGGCGCTTCTTCGGCCTCGGTGGCCACTGCCGCGGCCTGAGGCCTCTGCCGGCCGCTGCCTCCTGGCTGCGGGGACGGCGGGGCCTGCTGGAGGGCTCCCTGGGACGGCCGAAGGGCTGGGTTCCTCTGGCCAAGCCGCTGCCTGTCCCAGGGTAGCTCCTGGGCCCCAGCGGGCCCCGCTGCTGCCCCGAGCGCCTCTGGGTGCCAGGGCCGCGCCAACCGCCCCGCGCTCGGGGTTGTTCCCCGAAAGGCCCGGTGTTGCTTTCGCCCGGCAGCGTTTGGCCTCGGGGTGCGCGGCGGCCGCGCTCGCAGGCACATGCGAGGAGCGCAGGCAGCTGCGGGTTCTGGCAGACCAAGCTACTGCCGTAGGGGGTGACATTAAACGGTGCTTTTTTGGGGGTGAAAAACAGCGTGCGCAATCGGTGGGTTATTTTCCTGTGCTGGTCCGTTCGCCCTGTTATTAATAAATCACTTCAGTGTGTCACTCTTCAAAGACATTTCCTCTGTGCGATGAGGAAACCGGTGCGAAGAGCAGTGTGGTTTCACTGCTGATGTGCTTCCTTTGTGCTTTAAATCTAAGGAAAAAAATTTATATTGTGATCAGAAAATTTATATTGTGTCTGAAAATTCTGTAGCTCTCTGTATGTGATGATGCGAGGCCTAAGTTAAATGTCTTTACTGCCCCAGGTCTTGCCATTTTTAAAAACTTGGTGATGCAATGGTGTTTGCAATGGTATTACCATAACGACTGTGGTAGAAAGCATAGTTGTCGAAGGTCACACATTTGCCTACTTGGGTTTTTTTTTCCCAGCAGGGACAAACGTTTTCATGTGGTTTACTTTCAGTAGCAGCCTGTATTCCACAGGCAGCGAGCTGTTCAACTGTTTGTTGTATTAATCTTTGTGTATCTTTCTGATTATTGGCTTTGCTGAAATGGCCGAAGGGTTATCAAAACTCATTATGCTGAACGGCAAAGTCTTATGTTACATGATGAAAGAGGGATTGCTGCTGTTTAGATTTAGTTATTCCCTTGAAGCACTTGTGTTCTTAACTCTAAACTACCTTCCAAGCAATGCCAAAGACCGCTCTTCTTGATAATTGTCAAATTACAGATCTTTAAAGTGAGAAGAAAGATTAACTTAAATTCTAAATTGTGGCATGTGACAACCTTCAGCCTGTGCCCCTTAAACTGTGCCAGTGAGAGGTTTCTTTTCAGTAGAACAGGCAGTGGTAGCTGCTTGTGTTTGCTGCTCTGCTGTGGAGGAACTGTATGTACGATAAACAACATAGCCTATCACTTTTTACACCTGGCAAAGGGCCTGCTTCACCATAAGGCCATCAATGGCTTTACCTACACGATTCTTAATTTGATCTGCGTAAGTTACCATTTAGGTAATGTTGGGTCTGCTTATAGCCTGTATTTGCTATGGACGTATCTGTAAATTTAATTTTAAGAATGAGAGGATTTATATTAATGATTTTTAGATAATTGCTATGTGGTCAGCGATTGATTATGTTTTTGTTAGGGCTTTATACTTCAGGACATTTATAAAAAAATCAAAAATAAAGCACAAAATTATGCTCAGGAAGTAATGCTGAGTAACTTCTTTCTCCTGCAGTGCAGTGAATGGAGAGAATAATAATTACTTCCTCTTGCCTGTGATGAAAGTCTGTATCTATATTGTATGGGTTTCTGTTTGATTTTTTTTTTTTTGCTATAGCTTGAATTAAAGTGGATTGCAGCTCCTGAAGCCTCATAACGAATCCCGTTATCTTTTGAAGTGTAGCAGGACTCCTTTTTTCTACTTACAAATTATTCCATTGGATCTAGTTTGTATTTTTTTTTTCTGTAAACATCTGAAAATTTCAGGTTCTGGCCTCTCCAGGTGGTCTTTGGTCTCAAATTATTTTTTGGGGCAGTCATTGTATTGCAGCATCTAAGATAAGTTATATTTTTCTGATTTAGTAATGTTTCATAGATTTTTATTATCATCTGAGGCTCTTGAACTATTAATACTGGGCTGAAAGTACACCCACTATCCCGGGGTTATGTAGTCCCACCCACAGATGAGCACTCCAGGAAGTAATGTCAGGGATTGCTTTTGGTGATGTGGCAAAAATGTTTCTTTCTAGAATCTGTTTTATTTTGTTTGGTTTGTACCTTGAAGCGAACTGTAAAACTTCGTTGAGCTTAACTGAAAAGAAAAATAAAGATTCTTTAAATTGGTAGCAGAAGCATGTGCTAAAAATAATTCCCATGGTTAATTCTTTTTTACCCGAGTTCAGAATCCTGGCCCTTGTAATGCACGGTTTTGATCATGTGCAAAACTAAGCTCTTGATCATCAAGAGGTAAAGTCATTGAATAATTCTAGCAGTGGGCAGTGTTTTGGTTTAGAGTTTTTTTTGTCTGTAACAGCTCATGTACAGTCTTGAACTTAAACTTCTTCACTACCTAGTTACTCAGTATTTACAAATCCTAAGCAGCTTGTAAAAAAATACTTATTTTGGTTCTGTTCTTTGCCTTTAGAGACTGAGGTGTCAGGGGGGTGGTGCTGCAGTTCATATCTCAAAGCTCGGATGGTATAACCCAGCTCCTGTCTTATCAAGGTGAAGATGTCTAACAAGGCTCATTCCTGCCTTTCTGTATGAACTTTGCTTTTCCCTCCCTAAAATGGGTTGGATTCTGTCTTGCCTTTGTAAAATACCCCATTCTTTGCTTTCTTAACAATTTCTTTTGGAAATTAACTTATTTTGGAATAAATATCCTCTCTTTAATAATACTTCATTGAAAATATTTTGTTTCAAACGGGGCAATCCCACAGAGTATCCTATGTAAATGCTGGTTCCAGTAATGTACTGTGAAGCTTCCATGAGCTTAGATTTTTGTTTTAAATGTCACCTCTGTGTCATGTTGTGTTTCCACAGCAACCATGTCAGAAGGGGACAGTATTGGGGAGTCTGTTCATGGAAAGCCTTCTGTGGTCTATAGATTTTTCTCAAGACTTGGACAGGTTGGTTTTCTGTAGGGTTTTTCTGACTCCATTAGAAGTAGGTCTCAATGCAGCTGCTTAAACTTGTCGTTTGTTGGATGAGTTGTTGAAATACTAAAATCTGGATAAAAGATTTCTTTTGAAACCTTTTAAAAATAGATAATAATACATAGCTTAATGGATTGTTTAGTGTACATATGTGTGACATTGCACAGTGAAAATATATGTTGTTATTGTCAAAAATGAGGAGTCACTTCAGATTTCATGTCAGATTAATCTTAAGGAAAGTGAAGTTGTATAAAGTATTGAAAAGTTAGATGCCTCAGGCATTAAAAATATTTTTTTTGGCCTTTGTAAAAATACAAGAATTTTCAAATGCTTGTAAGTATGTTTGTTTAATTAAGTTTATTTGTAATACATTACAGAATACAAACATTTTACATTACTCTGCTTCCCAAAAACTCTTTGCAAATGCTCACTGTTTCTAATGCTACCCTGTAATAAGCATCATTCATTGTGCATCATGTATTTTACAGATGTACGCTTTGTATTTCTTCCTAGATCTACCAATCCTGGTTAGACAAATCTACTCCATATACTGCAGTGCGATGGATTGTAACTTTGGGGCTGAGTTTTATTTACATGATTAGAGTTTATTTACTGCAGGTAAGAAAACTGGATTTACAGCTAAAGTGGTTTTAGCTATCATTGCTGTTCTGTTTTCTGTGTTAGGAGAGTTTTTGAAGTACGGTGTTACTTTGGAGTTACGTACGGTGTCATGTAGTCCACAGTAGAAGGTAAATTAGTCTGAAGAAAGAACACATCTTGTTGCTGTTAAACTTGCTGCTTCAGAGTAGAGAATGTGCAAATGCTTGAGGATATTCTTCTGATGGCAACAGAAAGTGGAAATATTCCATTAGTTCTGATGAAATGACATAATAAACCTCTGAAAACTCTGTTGCAATTAAGTTCTTCCTTTTTATTTTTAAAGCTGCGTAACAAGGTGTTCAGGAGCCAGTGGTTACCTTCTGTCATGCAAACCATAAAGAATGGCTTTTTCAACATTTTTATCAGTGCAGGCCAGTGGCAGACTGTATCTCTGCTAATCAGATGCCTCTGTTTGATGCCAATCAGCAATTCAGTTGAGAACTTGAGAATTCTTATTCCCAAAACCTGGAGATTACAGATGAGGTGTGAAAGCTGTGCAGGCGGTAGTAATAGGAAGATTTAAGAGACTGAAACCTGCAAAGATGATTAAAACAGCAATGGTTCTATGCTGTTTACTTCTTTTATGCTACTTTTATGATGTCTGCATCTTGAATGCCTGAGAACAGCTTTCATATCCGTCAATACACGAGGGATTTGTGCTACTCTTGTTCCGAGGCTGTTTTGATTGGTGTATTAGGTTTACAGTAGCAGACTGTAGAAAATGTGTAGCTTAGAAAGGTGAATAGATTTTTTCTTTTTTTTCTTTTTTTTTAATCTTGCTTATTTGAACTGTAGTAAGCTTAGTCAGTGTCTAGGTAGTTTTAAATGAAAACTGTTACATATGTTATCTGTCAGTACACAGATAAAAGAAATAGATTAATAAATGTGGTTCCATGGTTTCGTGGAGTCAGAATGCTTATTTTATACATGAGAATTTTTAATATTTTTTAACAAGTCCAGAAAACTTTTTGTGTTAATATGGGAATGTGGAGAAGTACTCCTCAAGGAAGCAAAAAACCAGGTGGTTTGATGAATCAGTATCTGAAAATTATTTTCACGAAGACTTTGATCTTAGTTTGCTCTTTCTCTCTGCTTCAGGGTTGGTACATTGTGACATATGCCTTGGGAATCTACCATCTAAATCTCTTCATAGCTTTCTTGTCGCCAAAGGTAGACCCCTCTTTAATGGAAGATTCAGGTACGACGAACGGTTCATTTTGTTACAATTTTGAACTTAGTCAAATTTCCTGCTCTTTTCGTCTAATGCAGTAGTGTACAGATGTGCAATTTTAGTATGATACAATGGTATTTTTAGACTTGCAAAAAATCTGTACAACTTGACATCAGGAGTTACTATGAAATTTGTTGTCTTTTTTTGTGGTGTGGATTTTTTTGTATTGTTTTTCCCCCAAGGCTTGAACATATTCCATATNAGGAATCAGGATTAAGTTCCATTAAAACAGCTACTGTAACTGTGTAACAGTGTTAATGTGTTACTATGTGTAACCCTGAAGTTCTTTTCCTTTCTCTCTCTCTCTTTTNCATATTCCATATTGTATTAGTTTTCAGTTTTGAAAGAAGGTTTAGAGATTTAAGTTCTGTCCATAGTAACCTAAGTGACCTGGCACTCATTTGTTATNTCTTTTTTTTTTTTTTAAGCTAAAAAAAATCTGGAGACCTAATAGTGTGAAAAGTTAGTATGAGAGGGTTTATGGTTAGGTGGGTTTTTTCCTCTGTTTTTTTCAGATGATGGTCCTTCCTTACCTACACGGCAAAATGAAGAATTTCGGCCTTTCATTAGAAGGCTCCCAGAGTTTAAATTCTGGTGAGTGGATCCATCTTCTCGTGCCCTGTTTTTAGAAAATATAAATATCTGCATCAAATTAGTGACAGCTGAGGTTGAAGAATTAATTGTTAATTTATTTTTAAGGCACTCTGCTACTAAAGGAATCCTGGTTGCTATGGCATGTACATTCTTTGAGGCTTTCAACGTTCCTGTTTTTTGGCCAATCCTTGTGATGTACTTCATTATGCTATTTTGTATCACTATGAAGAGGCAAATCAAGGTAACTTGCCAAGAAATAGCATTTGTGATGTGAGAATTTACAGTATTGCTCCAGTTGAGCACTTCAGAAGTATTAAATGTATTGCACGTGCTAGAGGAACTTGAACAACTGACCCTTGAGCTAATGTTCCAGTGTTCGTTGAACACATTAGTTCAAGTGTTGCATATTTGCAACTTTGACAACGGGGAACAGAAGTACTTGATGAAAGAAGGCTTTGTACGCATGTTTTTTCTCAGACAGTCAGAATTTTGGGTAGGTACTGTTATTCAAAGTTGTAAATTAAATATTAAGGGGTAGTAAAGAATTAATACCTCTACGCTTTCTCCAGTTTCCTGTGATTCCCCCGATTAGTAATCTTTACTGTATAAGCTGTTGGGTATATCCAAGTTTGAGATTTATAAGACTGGGCTCATGCACCATTAGCTATTTCATTACCTTTACAAAACTGAAGAACTATCTTTCTAGAGGACTTTTTAATTTACAATGTGATTATAAAACAATTTTGTAAATATTACTAAGTTTCCTGCCTCAAAAATTGATGTTTTCTCTTTACAGCACATGATAAAGTACAGATATATACCCTTCACACATGGCAAGAGGAAATACAAAGGGAAGGAAGATGTGGGAAAGACCTTTGCTAGCTAGAAGATGCAATCAACCTGTTGACCAATTCTGCTTCTAACTAAAGGAACGATTTTGAGCCATTGTAACAATGCCTTTTTTCTTCATAAAAATTATTAACAGAGTGGTGACAAAGCAGTTGAATTTTCATTTTAAGAGGATCTTGCTATTTTTATCTGAAATATCAGTTTCTTGAAGAAACTGGCATTCTAACCAAATTGCATTGAGTTAATTATCTTTTGTAAGAAGTTGGAGAAACTTTGCTTAATCCCGTGGATTTGGGATAATGTATTTCTTTCAAGATCCATTGCACTGGAGAGATTGATGGCTTACGAGCTGGATATTATTACGTAGTTCTCCTGCTCACTATCACCCTGAAGTGCTGTGCACATATGTGGAGGAAAAATGTAAGATGGCACACATGATGCTGTTTTCTGCTTCATGGGCATGTGCTCTTGTCAAAAAAATCAGTAGACCTAAAAGATGCAGAAGTTAAGCCAGTTTCCTAAATGCATGGTATTGCTGAGTTAGAACCAAGCAAATATATATGGGAATAAGAAATCTACTAAATTATGGGGTTTGCAGTAGGGAAAAAGTACTCACGTCACTTCTAAAGTAACTCATTTGTGTTGGGTTTTAATGCCAGTTTCACCTTACATCTCTGAGGAGATGCTAAAATTGGGCTCTTTCATGATGACTCAAAACTGTGTTCAACCTCTATCACAATTTCCTTTGAGGACCTGGAATTATAAATATATATATTTTAATTGTTGTTAGTTGGAGTTTCTTTCATACTTAAGGGTTTCTTGATTAATTTAAGCTGACTTCATGCAGCCCCTTCGGAATATACCTGAACTGCCCATAGCAGACAAACGGTGTGGGTTTTAACACAGCTTTTCATTTTCTATGGGAAATAAATCAGATAAATGACCTGCATGTAAACTTTTTCATGTGATACAACTGCAGTTTTATTAAGTGACTTTTTAATTCCAAGATTTATTAAAAGACAGTGTTCCCCCTTTACTTGTTCTCTATCTTTATATACATATATTTATCTAACAGTATTTATGGCTCCTTTTCAATAACACTTACCCTCATTTTATCTCCATGCAATGCCTTTTTCAACTCTTCAGGGAGCATTCACTTGCAGGAAGTAGGAAAAGATTAGCTCTTGGAAGATTCTGAATGGAGAATAGTGGCAACTTCAACAGACACCTAATTGGAAAATGTACGTAGGAACTCTTTCATCTGATTTTCTCAAATGAAGTCATTATGGAGCTCTGGCATCAGCCTTCAGTCATCCTGGGGAAATGACAGGTAGTTTTAGTTTGCATTGACCTGTTGGTTTTTGTTTGTTTGCGTGTGTTTTATTAGCAGTGTGGAAACTAATAATGTCAAAATTTAAGATTACGGAGACACAGTATCCAGAAAGGGCCTTAGAGAAGTACCGGTCATGGAGGCTTGCATTTCGTTGCGTAAGAATCTGAAAGCCCTGACTTGGAGAAGCTGCCCGTGGGTTTGCTGGAGTTTGAGTAATATGGGCAAATCAGGGAGAGAATATGATCTTTGTTAACGTTACAGTTAGCAACTGGGATGACTCCTATTAAACAACAGTGTTAACGACATGCATTGCAAATTAGACATTCTTTACCTCCACTTAGTTTTGGACTTTAGTAGCAGTTTGAGATTGATGCCTTCTCATTCTTAGGTGGGCATAGATGCTCTACATTCACTGGGATTAACAGTTCTCAAACATGGATTGTAGATGATGTTGGGACTACGGTACAGTTCCCTAGCTGACTCTTGGCATGCAACAGCCAGCCAAGTTTGATGGCATTTTGTGAAACTTTGCTCTATCACTTAGAAGCACTGAAAACGAATGTGTGAACAACTTGGCTTGACAACTTCACTGATACTTTGCAGTCATTGGTTGCTTTGTATTTGTTTCTGTGTGCAACTAAATGTGTTTCCGTCGTAAGGAGACGAGGCAGTGATTTCCTTAGGTAGTCACGCTTTGATTTGTGATATAGACTGTTCTTCTTCCACTGTTGCCTTGACAGTTCTAAATAGGTGAGGGATGCCTGAAAGTTGTCTGGTGTAAGAAAGGGATGGTATTGCAGCTCTGGAAATCGCTTTTGTACAGTAACGATGATGTGTTACCAGCAACTATTTTCTCTGTCATTTGTAGATATGATGAAAAGTTAAACTAATTTTATTGGCGGTTTTGTGACGACACTTGGAGATTTAGTTGTTAACTAGCTAACCAGGATCTCTGCAGTACAAATAACCGTCTTAAAAGAAGTGCTCTTACTGTAGCACGCTTCGCCCTGCCACCCCAAGTCCATATTCAGTGCCATTTGTGAAAGTTTTATTGAAACTGTAACTCATGATCCACACAGTGGATCATCTGGCTTTTTTTCTTTCCATCTGTATTGAAAGAATACAAATAAATTCATCTTGTACACTTTCTACCATGCCAGAATGACAAGATATGTTAACAACTAACAAACTTCTTTTTCCCTGCTGCTCTAAATACTTGGATAACTGAACTAAGAATAACTTACAGCAATAAACCTTGCCGAGGTGATGCTGCTAAATCTCTCCTCCTTTATACTCTAAGATACTGGCTTAGCTGAACTAGCCCTATTGCCATAAAGAGTGGAGCCTGTGGCTGAAGTCAGCTTCTCCCTTGTGTTAGACTGCAGAAAACAGCACACAGACAAAATTTAAGCTGTGTTACAAAACTAATGTTTTATAGTTGAGCTTAGTTTCTATTAGTATACATACCAGGGCTTTTTTGAAACACCACTTGTTACATTGCTATAATCTAACTGTCCAGAATACTTGAGGAGAAGTCTTGATATCTATTAGTGATAGAAGAGCTCTGAGTTTGGAAGCTGAATGTTAATTTATCAGTGTGCAGGGTAGTCTGTGTTACTACGGGTTTGCATTCGTTGCTTCTGTTGATCTAAATTCGCAGCTTGTCAAATCAAGGAAACCTGTTTTATTGTTAACCTTGTTATGAACGCAGAATGTTACATGACATACAGTTACCATCAGAACTTCCACTGCAGTTAAACTAAGGATTTATGTACAGCTTTTTTGAGGAAAACTATTATATTTGTGTCAAGCACTCTTTAGAAAAACATTTTTAATATTGTCAAGAACCATGCTAGAAGAAACAAAAGGGTAGAGGCAGAAATAGATTTATTCTGTAAAACAGGAATGAAGTGCCACCTTGTACAGGCAGTTACCAGTTTTTATTATAAAGTCTTTCTCTTGAACTAACTCAAGCTGTATGAGAGCTTTGTAAAGGGTATGAGTGCTGAGGCCCCTGTTGTGAAACAGAACAGATTTTTCTGTTACAGTTGATAGTGACGTAGGTAGATCAGTTTTTGAGGATGAAACTTCTCTCTGCACAGTGGACACTCAGTCTACAAAAAGAAAATAAATTAGATAGACATACTGAATCGCTGTATTAAAAGCTCATCCATATATTACCGTTTAGCTACTTTCAGAAAATAATCAGCATCCATAATTAAAAAAGTCCAGTTTCCGATGCAAGCGTAACCATGCAAAGCATTCTAAGGCAACCTGAGGTGATGTAGGTGCTTAAAATATGACCTTAAACCCACGGTCACTGTACACAGCATACAACACCTTCACCTGGAAGTAACTTCTTCATCTTAGGTAAAAGCGACCTCTCACATTTTTACCTTCAGGAAGAAAGCCTGTCTAGCAGAATCACTCAAATTGTCACTTTCACCTAAATATTCTGTTATCCTTGCACATTGCCAAGTAATGCTGCCATGTACTCATTGCAGAGGTAATTTGTGGTTTATTTTCCTTCTTCATACTACAATTAATTTCCTTTACTTTTACTTTCAGCTGAACTAGCAATAGCAGACTGCTAGTCTCTTTATTGCCGTCTTTACCCAAAATAGCTAGTATTGCATTATGCATGTTTTTACCCTCAAGTGTATCACGGGCCAGTTTCAGTGCAGAGTTCATTTGTCCTGGGATTGTATGAGGAAACATTTATTCCCATATGCTAGAAGCATACTTCATGCAGGGAGTCAGCACGGCAATTTCTAATGCTAGGTCATTTGAAGTTCTTGCTTAATCTTTCCATCAGAAGTGTTACAGGAAGTGAGGACTAATCTTTGTTCTAGATTACAAACCCAACTTTTTTAATAGATGGTCAACAACATAAGGGGCCAAATGAGCTTGAATAAGGCCACCGTGCAAAGAGATCACTTACCTAAATTACTGTAATCGAACTTGGAATATGTGTGTGAAAACTTTAGTTCATGATGCTTCAGCTGCCTACTGGAAACTCCAAAAGGCCAAACTAAAGTTTTGGGAGGCAGATACAAATTAATTTTGCATCTGCTTGCTAATTATTCTCTGTCCCGCCCCCCCCGCCCCTGCTTTGGTTTTAAAGTGGACTAAGTTACTTGCTTTTCAATATCGGATTCAGTATGTGGGAGTTAACATAGTTGAATATCCTTAACGCAACAATCTTCCGTACATTTTTTTATCAAATACCGTCTAAGAGCTAGGAAATCTGTGCATGGTAACTATTCCTCTAATAACTCAGGTCTGAGTTAGCTGGCTGGTTAAGAAAAGTCTGGAACACTTTCCGGTACAGTCTAGCAGGATAGTTTCAGTTTAAGGGTCCCTCTTTAGGTACCTGCCTCAGCTACACTCATTCCCAGCCTAGCTGTCAGCTTTCTGCAGAGAGCCCTCACTTGCTTTCCATTCTGTATCTCAGTGTAGGGAACTTGCACACCTAGCTGGAACTTCGTAACGTTTGCTGCCTACCTTCCATTTCTCTTTCAGAAACAAACAGCTCATAAGCTGGGAAATGTGAACTGGAGGGGTGGGTACTGAGCTAGCTCAGTTTGGTTGTAACTTACTTATTCCTTTTTACTGTAAATTGGGTGAAGAAGGCTTCAGAACACTATCTGTTGTTTCTCTGTAGTCAGAATTGGGGCCTAGATCTGTAGATAAAGGAATTATCTTAATGTCAGACTTCCACAGCAGTCTGATTGCATTTCAGTGGTTGGGACAGAAGACTGCTCACCTTATTTATCTCATCTACATAATGCATAGTCATTCAAGTCTAATAAAATATATAGGTCCTGGTAAACTCTCGGGTAGAGATTTTGGGTCCCTTAGTGAGAGGAAGGGTATTTATTTCAACACCCAGGCTGATAGGTACTTTCAAGTAGAAATTTCATCATGTTTACCCTTTCTGGCCTCTGTTTGTCCTGCTGTACTTACTCTGGTGTTACACCACTCCGTGATGCATTCCCAGCAGAACAGGTGGCCACAAGGTGTGGCTGTTGTATGTCTCCGTTCTTCCAAACACAAAGTGCAGCGGGAGTGACGCCCAGTAGTTTTTTCCTTGGTCGTATTTCTAATTGACAGAGTTACATATTACTTAATTTTATTTAGCCTGCTTATAAGAAATACTTGATAACGCAATCCTAAAGTAAACCCCATCTTCAAGGATTAACCCTTTTTGTGAAGATCTCAGAACCATGAAAGCAAAGCATGCAATCTAAGAGATGCTTAAAGCAGTGGGGAATTCATCAAGTGTTACATTACATCAGGTTCTAACGTAAGTCAAAGTGTAGCTCCAGTGTTCTCCCTGCCCATGAAAGCAGTTACATTTCCCACCATTGCTTCCACCTCTTTCCTAGTAAGTAAAACATCATACTTCTGATGAGCTAGGTTGCGGTGTAGCTTCCATTCCTGCCTTGCTCTCTGCTTCTGTTTGAAGCTGTACAGCTGAACACCAATTGTTAGAAGAAGATGGAAGAGTGAAATTATTCCAAGAAACTTGTAACTTGATCGAATACTCTGATCTTCTCTTTGAGGTCCTCCGAACTGCAGCTGCATAGTTCACAGAAATAGAGAAGTTTTGTTACTGTGATTTTATGCAGCTATGCCCCTGCTCATATCAATAACTCTTGATTTGGGATTCTCATTTCTGTCCAAAACACTGATGTGTTTCCAGGACTTATCAACCTCCGGTCTCTCAGGAGGTCTAATATGTCCTGGATGCATCTCATTCTGTCAGGCTACACTGAACCGCTGTTTGTACAAGGATCAGCTGTCTTGAGTTGTCTGTCTGTCCAGCAGAACTGCTGCTTTAATGGGTTTGGTTATGTAGCTCTGAGCAAAAAGATGCCTCTTTTCCACATTGGTGCTGGGAGGTGTTGAGGAGTCTTCTGCCTATACGCATTTGTGGGTCAGTGGCTGATGGTTTTTTTGGAAGGATACTTATTGAAAAGACAGATGAAATTGAGCTCTTCATACGCAAAAATGCTATCTAAGTGTGTACTGATTTTTGTTCAAAACTATGCTTAAGTATTTCCCAGGGATTTATCAAGCCACTTCTCACTTTTTGTGTATTTGCAGAAGACAGACTGGACTGGACAGTGTCCTGAAGTTACAGAGGGTATTGCCTTCTGACAGTGCAATTTATTAGCCATAACCTTTCGACTGCAGGGACTTACAACCTGTCTACACTGTATTAAAAATTTTTCTCTCCCCCATCGGCTCTGCCCACAGCTGAATTCTGTACCCCTTTTGCACACGTGGCATCGCAAAGGAGGCCCAAATACCACAGCGCACACCATCTTCAAACAAGAAATACATCCACTTACATACGTGATTCCTGCGATTCTTTTAGACAGGTGATAAAAGGTGCCATTTATGTAGAATACTGCCAGGTGTAGTCGACAAAGCAAAGGTATGCATTGTTTAAGAGCATACACAACTTGCAAGACTCTTTTCTTCTGCTGTTCTTTAAGCTCCCCAACCTGTTTCTGTATCCAGTTTCGTAGTAAGGTCCTGCTGGATAAGCCAAGCGCTGGGCTGCCCTGCAAGGTTCTGGACTCGCCAGCGTCTATCTGCAGCTCATGCTCCAGATGCAGCAATCCCTTTTCTAAGCAGTAGGGTATTACAGTGTGGAGAGAAATGAAGACGGCTCGTCGGAGAAAAGAAGGTACCCTTTTCTTGGTTGAGTCAACTTGAACAATGTTAACATACTCTTCACCCAGAGTCTGATAACCTAAAAAATGCGAGTAATAGAAAACACGCAGGGTAAGACAGCAATTGCAGCGTCATTCTCTGTATGGTCGAGCAGCGGTGACAGGCTGCTCCGGTCAGAGCACATCAGGGTTGTTTCACAAACAGCTGCGTTTTTTTGCGTTGGATGAGGTGAGCGCTATGTTGGCATCAGCATCTGCAGTTGTTTTAGGTTTGAAGGAGGGACACTTTTCCATAGTGTCGTACACCCCTTTTTAGAAGGAACTAACTTTTTAAAGAACACATATCTGGGCTGATAAATGGCTGCATTTGAACTCAAACTTCTGACAATTTAGTGGTCTCGTATTTAATACACAGCATTTATGGAAAAACAAACAACCCCCACACTGAAGCCGAGGACGGGCCTGCAGCTGCCCGGGACCGACAGCTCATTCTTCACCCCGGGAGGAGAAATGCCAAGTACAGCCTTCATAGGCGCGTTACCTGACAAGGTGGTAAGGACGAAGTAGGCTACGTCAGACAGCAGTTCGACCTCCTTCCTCCATTCCAGCCACCTCCTGGCACCTGAGGGATGGAGATCGCGGCGGTTACATCCGTGCTGATGTCAGCCCTTCTCCGGGAACTCCACACAGACGCTCAACACCCCCTCACCCCGCGACGGATCGGCCCACCGCCATCTCCCGACCCGAGCGCCGTGAGTCCGCTGCTACCGGCGGCTTTGGGAGCACCGGCGCTGTCACCGGGGGCCCGCCCGGCGGCCGAGAGCCCCTCCCG
>VWZZ01002499.1:923801-1068558 GCA_013399095.1 Psophia crepitans
CGCCGTCGGCGCCATCGCGCGCCGGGAGGGACGTAACGCGCCGCAGTGGCGGCGCAGGGATATTGCGTCATCAGCGGCCTCCCACGAGGAGGGCGGGCGGCTGAGGAGAAGCGCGTGAGGGGGTGGCAGCTGCTTCTCTCCGTCTCCTCAGTGCTGCGGCTGCTCCCTGCCGCACCGCGCCGGCTCTGGCAGCTGCTGCCGCCCGCCGGGCTGCCCCCTCGCTCCAGGGAGGCGAGGTGCCGCAGGGGGGGTGCCTGGCAGCCCAGCCATTGCCCGGGGCTCGGCAATGCCGCCGGCCAGCGGCGGTGGCTCGGGGTCCTCGCCTCCGCTCTGAGGGGCGGCTGAAAGCTGAGGTAAATTGTGTGGACCAGGCGAAGGCGGCGGTCCGGGCTCCCTGCTAGACGCCGGGAACGCCTGGTAGTGGCGGCGTGTCAGCCCTGCCCTAGCTGGAAGGTGCATCTTTGTGTGGGCAGGAGGGACCTGCCGCAGCGCGTCAGCTAGATGGGTTCCTTCTGTGGCTGACTCACTGGTAAAAAGTGGGATTTGGATGGAGGAAGATGAGCGAACCTAAGCGTTAAGACTTTAGTCAGCCGTGTTTCTGATAAATTGCTCTTAATGTTGTGTCTGGTTGCTAGTTAGGGGCTTGAGGTGGGCTCCTGTCTAGTGGCTCTTAAGTCATAAGGCTCATTGGCCCCTTGTTGGAGACAGCCCTACAGACAATAGCCTTTTAAACGAGGGTAGGGCGTTCTGAAAAGGTTTGCTGCTTATGTGCATCTTGAAGTCTGACACCTTCATTTTTGTCAAAGCACACTTTTTCCCTTAGCAGAGTTTAATGTCACGTAGTTGTAAGTTAAGTTTTGCCACATGCTTAAGAGAAGGAGAAGTTAAACGGTTCTGCCATGTAATTGAATTAATTGAGAAAACTACTTTCACATGGATTAAGATAGATGTTTTCCAGAAGAGTTTACAGGCTGCTATGGCAGTACTTGAAAGTAATGTGAAGGAGTTGGAGCTAGTACTTTTTTTTTTCTTTTTGGTATTGAGAAAGAAACACTACCTACTGACAGACATAAACACAAGTAGACTGGACATTTGGGTCCTTTAGTTTTCATTAGTCTGTTATTAGCAACACAGCTTGTAGCATCAAAGTTCTAATTTAACTGCACCAAAAGCTGTAAATTAGAAGAGAGCTGTGATGAATCTCACATGTAAGTAGTGCGTTCCTGTCCCCTCCCTCCTTGTTCCAGGTGCAGCTCCAATTTTTAATTGCTAGTGCATGGAAGGGTGTCTAACATAAATGAAATTGCATATTGTTCAATCTGTAGCTATAAAATCAAAGCAGTTAAAACATTACAACACTTTATTTAGTAAACAGTAGAGGGAGCACCTGCATAAGAAAATACCCCATGTGAAAGGGATATGGAATGTGAAATTTTCACATCTGGTGTGAAATCTTGATGCTGCTACCCTAAATGATAGCATTTTTTAAAAATACAAAACTAAAACCAATTGACCAATCTTTGGATCATCTTGTTCAGACTTCCAATTCACCTCATACTCCTGTATGTTTTGACTTTGGTTGTTGAGAGTTGTCATTTCCATGTTATCTCATCTGTCCAATAGCTCAATTCTTAAGAAAAATACTAAATGTGGGAAGATGGTGGTTAAAGTTAGAGGACTTGGTAACTTTCTCACCTTCAGTCTTGGGGAATTTCAGGGTACTTGGTCAGTGAAAGATATCTCCTCTTCATTTGGTCTGCTTTTTACTTTTGCCTCATTTATTCTTTCACTTTTTTCCACTTTGTTGTTCCTGTTAGTGCCTTGGTAGTTGTGCGGCCATAGGTCATGCGACGGAACTTCTCTTGTAATTAGATTTTGCAAGGGGAAAGAAAAAGACACTGCCTGTTGAGAGCCAGCGTTGTGCTGCAGGTGTCAGTCTAAACTTGAACTTGTGTTTATTCTGCATGTATATCAGGTAATTTCCCTTTCTTTAAGGAGGCTGAAGAAAAACCGTTTGTTTAGTTTTTATTTTGTGGAGCTGAACTTATTAACCAAAAGGACTATAAAATGTTTTGCATAGTGGTTTGTATCTGCTGATTAGAAATGAGGCTGAAACTCATTGGTAGTAAATTCCAGTTCTGTACACACACGCTCTGAAGATGATACTGTTTAATGATCATGTGGATGTGAGGAGCGTTGGCCAGTTCTTCAAAGTCTGAGGGAGAAAACATGAATTGGCAAATGTTTATGAAATATGTGGAGTATTCAACAAGTTACACCTTACTTCTCCCTTCCATTTTTTTCACTTCCATATGATTCTGCATACTTCCTTTTCGGAGAATAATGATTTTGAAAGAGCAGAGTTGTTCTGTGAAAATAGATTTGTAAGTAATCCTTTATTGATAGTCATATGAGTGTGACATGGCATGGCTCCTGTTCAGCGCTGTGCAGCGTTTCTGTGTGTTAATATAACTGGGGTTCACCCCTCACTTGAAGGAAGTCTTTATCAATCCGTATTTGCAAATTTTTCGTTTATTTGGGTTTTTTTCTACTGTGTAGAAAGTTTAGATCTTCTGAATTGTAGCCCTCTGTGTTGTTTTACACTGAAATTTTTCCCTATTTGCTCTGCATAGAATTTGGGCTAATGAATGCTGTAACGTTTATAGGCAATACTGTTTTGTGTGATGGGGAACATATAATCTGCCAAATAAGAATATGTATTCATTCCTGTGTAGGGACACACTATGCCCAGACAAAACCTCCCAACAAAATTAGTTATCTGCAAGGAAAGTATTTTTCTACTTTGTGCACTGATTGATATTGGCAACTGCAGAAAACTGCTGTCTCTCTTAAAATTTAGCTGCTGTTTTACTTAAGCTTTTGCAAGACAAATTTCTGTGCAGACTTTATTTCTATTGTGTGCTTCTCTACTTTTCCTTATAACAGACCTGGGAGTGAGTTGCTTCACTGTCGTTAACATAAGGAAGTCCAAAATGTAAAACAAAGCCGGTGCACAGCAATGATTAACTTTTCCTCCCACGTGCTGCTTGTCTGTGCATTATTAAATATGGTTTTACCTCTGCGGACCTGTTAGGATAGAAGAGGTTTGGAGTGTAGCTTTCAAACATGGCAATAGGCAGATGTTTCAGTTTCCAACCTGAAGAACAGGTTCTGCAGATGTAAAAGGAACGAAATGTCTGTTCAGGATTGTTACCACCCTCTGATTCCTTTGCCTCCTCCCACTTTGAACTTGTTACCCTGGAGCCGAACTGTTTGAATAAGGACTGTAAGAGCTGCTTTGTGATGCGTGAGCTGAGAGCCCTTAACGTGTAATGTGCAGGGGAGGAGCTTTCGCTCTCAGACTTTGCAGTTCCCTCCCCCCTTTTTTTTTGTCACTCTTATGAAGGTTCCGATGCGCCGTGGAAAGAAGCTAGGACAGCTTGCCGGCACTGTCCAGGGAGGAGAGACAAAGGTGTGTGGGGTTTTTTGTTTGGTTTTGGTTTATTTTAATTTCCTACTTTCTCTTTCAGGAATCATTGTGGTGTACTTCTAATGCTCACTCTTAAAAGTTAGCAATAAATTTTATAATATGCTACCACTGAAACATATATATATATATATATAAAACTTTATAATAGCAACAGAGTTTGCTGCTACTTTTATTTTTGTCTTTTTTGAGAAATAGAGAGAATGGAAAGAGCATGATGTCTAATGCCTGTTTTATTTTGGTCCTGTTTTCTCTTGTTCATGAAAATGTTCAGGAACCTTGGAATTCTGTTACTGTGAAGTTTTAGGATTCTCTGAGCTCGCAGGGATGAAGGGAACCACATTTGTCACTTAAGTTTAGACTTTTCTAAGTGCATAACTGCTTTCTTCAACACAAGAGACTAGCACATTCATTCTGAAATGATAACCCGAGTTGAGCTTTCAGCCTAAACAAAAACTGACTTGGATAAGTGGATTTGAATGTAGAATAAACTTTAGGTAGTTAAATAAAATATCAGTTAAGTAATATAACCTGGCTGATTCTGTGACTGAACAGTTGGTAAGCCGTAACTTCAAAGGGAAGACAAAATGACCCTTCAAAAGGGTATGTGTTATTTGGCACTTCTGTGTGTGTGTGTGTTTTGGACTGGGGCGATAGAATTTTCAGTTCTTTCCTGGCAGAAATATGTGGGTTATGGTTGCAGAGATACGGCAACTAATAAGGATGACCAAATAGCTAGTGCTGTCTATGCTTCAAATGCCTTGTGCTCCAGAGTTTAGATATGTCTTAAACATACCCCAAATCCTAAGTGTGATAATTTCTAGAATCATGTTTTGTTTCATTGTAGAGGTAGCTTCAGCTGTTAAAAAAGTAAAATAAGACTCAGATTCCCTGCTGAATGTGGTAAGTTTGAGATAGGAAATTGCTGCCATCTTCAGAGTTTAGCTTAAAGTTAAGTTGTTTCTTTATTGTTCAAAAGAAAGTGGTCAAAGTTTTGTCTATTCAGAGCTTTTCTTGATCTTACTGAGAGGAAAAAACTTTAGCTGGGGAAAAGTCTTTTTTGCCTAGTAAGATTAGGTGTGAAGGAACTGCATAGTCCAAATGAAGGACAGAGGATTGTGAGGGAAGGTCAATGACTGCTGAAAAAATGTACGTTATCTAAATGCGGGCAAGGTTGCATGGTGTCATGCATTTAATGACCTCAATACCAGTGTGTGAAGAACAGATGGATAAATGCTAACTTGTCTCTGAGTTCTTCAGTACCCTCAGTAGATGGATTACTTCGTTTGGATTGCCTGCTTCTCGGCACTGAGGGTTTATTAGATATAGACTAGAGACCGCAGCTGGATATAGGTACATTTGACATGGCAGACCAGTTAACAGTAGGCTTTTTTGTTTAATAAGCAAAATATTTTACTAGATCCACTTTTGTTGTACATGCTTGTATAATAGAAGCCTGTATAACTGAATCTTGAAGCGCTAAGGGGTTGCTGATTCTTGTATTTAATGACTATGTTGGGAAGATTAGCTCCTGTAACGCATCATGGTTTGATCCTTCTCAGCCCAAATCATTCTGATCACCTGCCTAAGGCATGACTTCCTGTCTAAAGCCAGGAGAATTTAAATCTGAGTGTTTTTTGTTAGTTTGCTAATCCTTACATTAGTCTTAAAATTAATTTTTTTCTCTGATTGTCCTTGCAACTCATGCAGATTCTCATCTTGTAGAACTGCAAGTGTTCTAGGGTCACAGATACACGAATTGTTTATTTACTAACTCATGCCTTCTCATTGGTGAGTAAATGAGACTTTCCGGTGGACTGTTTTGCCTGGACATGTGTGTGAAACCTGTTCATGCCTTAGAGACCACTGCAAAATTCTCGGTCCCTCCTTGCTTGTCGTTGGTTTTTGTTCTGGCTTTGCAAAAACAGTAATGTTCTAGTTCATGGCCAAGCTCCTTTTACATTATCTGCGAAGGCTTTTGTTTTCTTCTGATGTGACATTCATAATTTCTGTAATTTATGCTGAATTAAAAGCTACTCCATATTTACCCTAAATTGTCTGAGAGCATCCAAGTGCATCTCAGTTCCTAAATATAATTCAAAGGGGCCAACTTAGTTGTAAATATGACCGGAACTTGTTCTTATTAGTCCTGTTAATTTGTCCAAAGCTGAGAAAATTACTGTATAAATAAATTTGAGCAGGTGATAGGAAGAGGCTGAAGGCACTTTTCGGTAAAGGCAGTCTTTCAGTTACTAAGGATCACCTGAATTTACCGCCATACATTTGTCACGTGCCAAGATATCTGTTTTGCATTAGTTATCTATAAAATGACCCGCTGTTTCCCATGATAGACTTAAATTAATCTGATTTTACTTTTGAAATAGATTCTCCAGTGTAATGTCTGAATTTCCTTGCACTTACTTCCGCTGTCATGGACCTATTTGTGAGTTAACCTCTGCTCCCATTGATAACACCAGCCTCGCTAAGTGATAGCAAACCTTCCTGCATATCGCTTATCGTGAACAATTCTTAATGGCGTATGTGAAATGAGTAGTAGGTAGAGAGTGTGCATTCAGGGTCAGGTGGTAGTGAAGAAAGGCCTGTATAACATTAGCCAAGTCCTTTTTCAAAGGGACAGCTATCCTCCCTCCCTGAGCTCTGAACATACGCGGTCACTTTGTAGAACATCTCAGCTCAGTATTTGCTGCGAGTCATGGACTGGACTTCCACTTTGCGGCTTAGAACACAGACTTGAAATCGGTGGGGAATTTCCAAACCTTTTATTCATTGTTTAATCTGCCTCCATTGTGGGGGTGGAGCACTTGCCTTCAGCACACATAAGTACACAGTAAAGTCATTGGATAGGTACCTGTAAAACTGCAGGCTGTGACAAATCTTTACACGTGCTTAGGCAAAGTTCTGACTTCCCTTCCTGTTGTTTTTCTGTCTGGCAGACTGCATGTGTGTCTGTGCATTATTGATACACGTTTTGAGTGGAGACATCAAAACAAGCAGGTCTAATGCTTCAGTGTTTTGAGAATCTTAGTCTCTGTTGTTCTGCAGGAGGCATAACGACTAGCAAAGGAACAGTGGTAGCTGGAGTCCATGCTTGAAAAATTCTTTGATTTGCAAATAGGAATTGAACCAAAATCATAAAGTGCTCACTTAAAAGATGAGAAAATGAAGAGGATGGGGTTCTAGACAGAAAGGTGATGTTTCAGGCTACATGTCGTGAACAACTTCCTCAGGTGCAAAATGCCCACAATCAAATACACTGAGTCAAGTGCATCAGGCTCTATTGATGAGAAGAGCTATTTAAGACCTTTGTTGCTAAGCCTCTAGCTGCTTGAAGCTAGCCTGCAGGCCTTTGGATCTCACTTGTTAAAGAGCTCAGTTTGATCCATTTGAGACTGAATTTCAAGCAAGTGTTAAAATAAGCACTGAAATAATTTAGAAGTGCAGTTTCCCCATATCCATGGACCTGAAGGCATTAGCTGAGTGAGGCTTTCAGATCCATTTGAGTCAGAAATACAGAGTGCAACCTGAGAGATTGATGTTTTTGTACCTGCTGCTGATCTGGCCCTGCATTTCTGTTTCTCACAGCCTCACTTGTTTTCATATAATTAGGGAATGGCTCCTGGAGAATCTTCTGGCATCTTAATAGTTGTCAGGGAGCTCTGTATTGCCTCAGAAATTAAAAGGGAAATCAGGTGGGGAGGTGAAGGAGCTTTATGTTAACATTCCTGGGAGAGATTGCAAGTGCTGCAAAAAACTATGTAGTTCCCAAACCCCTCCAGGTGTTCTTTGCCAAAGGCTGTTATGCAGAAACTGGCAATACCACTTGGCAATACCACTTCTCCCATTTAATCTGATGTTAAGAGGATGTCTCTTCATAACTCTTCTTGCAGGACTAGTTAGTATAAAATAGCTTAAAAGAAGCTCCTCCCTGCCTCTTCTCCCCTTCGATGTCCTGTCCCCCCCATCTTGCTATTCCAGATTTCCTAGTGCCCTTAGGTGCTGGAACATAGAAGTTTTCTCTGCCTTTAACTAAAAAGATGTAATTCGTGTTCTGTTTATTAAAAAAAAAAAAGGCAAGGAACGAAACCTGAGGAAACAACGGAAGCATGCAGTTGAGAAGCAGCTATGTAGCCTGCAGAGAAGAAAGTGGAACCCAGAACTTTGGGATGTGTTGTGTGCTGGTATTGTTTAGTGGGATTGCTGCAAGAATGCAGTGAAATATGTACTGCTTGATGTGGCATATCAAGGATGTGACCACACTCTATTGTATAGAGGTAGCTGGCTGTGAGTGGAGCTGAAGGTAGATTGTCAGATGGCTGAAATTGCCGGGAAGACTTGTATAAACTGCATTGGCTTCTGAGGGAGTCTTTGGTAAAGATAGGGTTTACTAATTGTTGTAATGCCCACTTAGAGCTGGCCTCTGATGTGTGGATTTGGGCTCTGTGGAGGGTGGTGGGGTTTGTTTACACTTAGAAACCACTTAGTGGATTTGGTGCTATATGCCTTGGATATTGCATGCAGTCTACAATTTTGTTTTTGTATCATCCTTTGTTAAATAACTTAATAGGGGTTTCTGTTGCCTACAGTATAAAGTGACCTATCCCACTTCTTTATTCCCCTCCTGTGAATTTAGACAGATTCTGAATGAGACGAGATTGTTGAAGCAATGTTATTTATTGACTAACAAAGTACTAAGTCCATGATAAAGTGGTGAAGGAAGCAGAGTTGTACTTTGACATTTATTGGATAAGGCCCTAAAGACTTGCAACCTTGTAGCAAGTCCATTAGTTAACGTTTGTGTGTGTCACTGTCCTCTCTTTGACAAATTGAGAATGGATTGAGTGGTTCCCAGATCCCTTCCTGCTAATGGGAAAGGAGATTTGTTATTTAAGAAATTAGTTTGGATGTTTGGGAAGAAAAAATACAGCCTTCTCTTTAAGCTGGCAAGTGTAAGCTTTGCAGTATACACACGAAGCAGTCGCTTTCACTCGGTTTCTGTCTTATAGCAGGGTGATGCGAAGAAAGACCCGCTTGAAAAGAAACCATGCTTTTCATTCTGCTTGGGTTTCTCACTGTAGCAAATTAAAATGTTGCAAGCTGTGCAAATCCTGGTCAGCCTTAGGTCCAGGATGGTGACTTACTAAGCTCTCAGGAATGTCTGAAAAATGATCTTTAGAGACCAGGGCATTAGGAGAGTCCATGCAAACCAGAATTTTTATTATCAACTCACATCTAGGAGTATTTGTTGGAAACAGAGTGTGAATTGCAAACCAGAAGAATTCAATGTTCCCCGATTCAACTGTTTCTTATAGTAGGTACTTAAATATATTATTAATTTTAAAAAAGCAGCATGTGACCCTAAGGACAAAGCCAATAAATTAGATTTGAGATGTTTGAAGGAGCATGTACACTGCTTTAAATTGCAGAGGAAGTTGGGCATCTATGCTTATTTACATTTATCATGTGAAACTTGCAATAATCTAAGTTGTAGGAGAGTTGAAGAGGATCTTTTGTAGTGGATTTGAAAACCCACAATCCTTCCAAAGTTTGTCATTCTTTGTTTTATTCACAAGAAATTCTGCTCGTTACCTTTCTCCCTGTCACTGAAGGTCATTCCGTTATTTCTGTGTCCTTCTATTATCTCTAATTTTCAAGTCTGTCATGAGTGGCTTTTACTTTGTGTAAAGCTTTTAGGAAAGGCAAATGTTCGGAAGTAGTGTTGATATGTGGAGTATTTGCACAATGTTTTAAAGAGGGATCTATGGTGTAGTTACAGATAATAGTCTTGACTTCCATTTGCAGAACTTAAATAGTAGATTGTCCTATCTTTGCGGTTTTCATTGGATGGACTTGTGTGCTCTTCTCCTAAAGCTATGTGTAATTAGATCTTTTAGTGTGTGTGTGCTTGATACTCTCCAGTGGTGTAAGGCCTGCTTATTTGCTTTCAGTTGTGTCAAACACAGCCAAAGTCTTAGCCCTTTCCAGTTACTCAGAGCAGGTTAGAGAACTGTGATCAGAATACAGATCAAAGATGATGTACCTTCCCTTGCTGGGAGTTTTGGCCATTTTCTATTCGAAAATTTACTCATCAGTGTTGTTAAACCTGTGCTCTGGGTGGATTCTGTGCTTCTGAAAGGTTTTCGTTTACCGTGATTGGCTTTTCATGTTCCAGTTTGAGGTTCTATATGTATTGTGCTATAGAACTTTTTGTCTTAGTAATTATATAAGCGGTGGAAAATGACAATAAATATGTGCTGAAAGGTGGCTGGAATAAGGCTGGTAGAAAATAACTTTGCTTTTAATTAGGGTAATATCCTCATCTCACTAGCAGTAGTTATATCATTAACATTTTACCCCACTGTTTAGCTAATAAGATATATTAATTTTTTCTCCTATGCTCTCTACTGTCCTCCTCCCTCTGTTTAGACTTTTGTGTCAGGTCCCACTAGGCATCCTCAGGAGAAAGCGAATAATTTTCCACCAACTTGCAAAAGAACAACATGTGTTGCTACCTCATTACTAACTCTTGCAGCATAAGTTATTCCTTAATATTGAAGAGATTGATCAGTACACCAATAACCTGCTATACAGAACTAAAGCAACTTGATTAAAGGTCATCAGCCTCCTGTGTCTTTAGATAAGGTTAAAAAAAAAAAGTTGGGCTTCTGGAGAGTGACCAGGACTGCTAACATAATTGAGGGTGTTCCCATTATTAGTGTTATAGCTATCTTGATTACAGATGGTGTTGGAGCCTGTAATCCGCATCTCCTGTTTAATATGACTCACAAATTCCCATATGCAGTAAAAGCTTAGTTTTCCGTCGGTAGTCAATTCCTGTCTGTGTCCTAACAAGATCTTCCTCTCCCCATTCCTTCTCTGAGGCTTTTTGTTTTTCGTGGTCTGTAGTACAAAACCTATAGTTCCAAAGTACTTCTGAGCCAACCTATTGGATGAGATTTAGAGCCTTGCTTAATTAGAAGAGCAAAGGGAACTAATAAAAACTTCCAGTTCTCCCCTGTTACTAAGAAATGCAAATGTTCTTGAGAAGCAAGAGGCTGCTGTGTGCTGTGTTTCCATTGTCATTTCAGATGGGTCTGGGAACTGGCTAGCCACAAGTAATGATTATGAAACTGAGGTTTTTGGCAACTTGGGATAAATAGGAAGGTGGATTACAAACAAGTCTATTCTCAATGTATAGAAATTGTTGCAAGTGTAAAGTTTTGGGTTGTAAGGTCATATGACACAGTCAATATGGGCTTGAAATAAATTATTTGATTTTAATAATAAGCCTCCTTACTTGCATAAGGAATATTCAGTTATATCATTCAGCAAAAATGCAGGGCTCTCCTGCATGTGCAGCTCTAGCTCAAGCTGTAAGGGATGGGTGAGGAAAAGCTGACAAATGTTAAGTGCCCCTTTTAAGTGGGATGACTGTGTTCTGGATGTAAGGTGAATGCATCAGACTGCCAGAAAGATACCCTGATGTCCTCTTTTCTCCATTGCCTTTGCTCTCCCTTGTGGTTTTTTTTTTAACTGAAGTGTTTGCCAGAGAACTCTATCACAGGCCAGTTTTTTTCTGTCTATGCTCTGTCCCTTGGGAAAAAGAATGTTGTATCACACCCTAAGGTGTGGGCTTACCCTCTCGTTCCATAGTACTGAAACAGACTTCTTTCGTTTTGCAGTTGCTTTGGATGTGAAGTAACATGCCTGGGCGTGCAAGTTATCTCAAATGGAATTGCCCAGTGAATGGAGCTGCATTCTTTAAAATGAACAGCATGTCATAGTGAACTGCAGTAGAGCAAAAAAAAAAGAAGAGCAAATCCAAAGTCTCAGATTCAAATGCTTGAAAGTATTTTTTTTTTCTCCCATTTGATAATGCTTTGCTCTTTTATCCTGTTGATCTGCTTCCTGATCAAACTACTCAGGTATAAGTGATGACTTAGTTCTTGAGTGTTTCATCCACAGTATCAGTGTGTCTGTTCTGGAAGGATATCAGAGCTTGTTTGAGTTCTGGTGGGTGCCATGTGATACCTCCCTGAACAAAAAAGCAGGTCTTTTGGGGTTAGACTTTAGCCATTTTTGTATCACTGTAGTATTTAAAGAATTGTTAATGCTGTACACAGTGCTTTTTTTTTTTTTTTTTTTTTTTTTTTTTTTAGTAAGTGATCTCTATCTCTAGGGTTTTAAGTCATCTGTTTTGTAAGAGAATATGGAACTTCACACAATAATACTTAGGGCTCTTAACTGAGCAGCAAGTTTAAATCTTGCGCACTTTGTCTGAACAGATACGGTTGCTTTCTTGGCTACTTTGTGACTTTTGTCAATGAGCAGCTCTGTTCTCAGAGGCCAGAGTACTTCCTAGTTTAAGGGAGGTAAAGTAATTTCAGAGAACCAAACTCTTCTTCATCCTACAATCTTCACAAGAAATTTTCCAGGAAAGCCAACTGAGCTTCTTTCATTTACTGTAATAGGAAGTCTCACCCCTGAATCTTGTTCTGAGATACTGCAGGATTCAAATTGGTATTTTGAAGGATTGTATGTTTTTCTGTTGCCTCCCTAGGATTTATGCTGTTTTGGGGAGGGGAGCTGGGCTTTTTGCAGGAGACATTTTGAGATTGGTTGAGTTGCAGTATCTTCACTTTCAGAGTAGAAAAAGAGAGTAAAGAATATGAATTTGACATTACTCAAGACAACATTCAGTGAGCCATATCCTCATACAATGTAAAGTACTGCAGCTCTGCAATCATTGCTTTCACTGAAATGATGCCAGTACATACCAGCATGAACATCTGTGCCCATTCAGTCTTCCTCACTGTCATGGATACATTCTTTGGTGTACAATGAGTCACAGTGATTGAACTTCCTACAAATGAAATGACCTCTCAAAAAGCTCCTAAAGCAGAGAGGCGAGAGAGTCTGGCAAGATGTAACTACCAACCAGTTCAACTTTCTGACAAGGAAATGAGTTGTCTTGTCTCAGTGTTAAAACAGTTTAATCAGCCCTATAAGCTGTGCCTTTCTGGATTAATCTCAGGGTTAAATGCTTAATGCCTGTGTACCAGAAATGGTGCTTTGTGGCTAGTGGCTGTAAAATTGTGGTTAGGAGGAGTCGTTGCCCAGATGACCAAAGCAGACAGATAACTCACCTGCTGTGAGGCAGTGCCTGTCACATGTAGAAGTACTTGTTTGGTGTATGCAATAGAGTAGCTCCAGAAATGCTGTTGAGTCCATATATATATATGTATTCATTCACAGCTGAAACAGGCATATTTAAATTTCAGAAGCTACTTTACCCCATGGCTTTCACACTGAAAGGCAGACATAAAAAAGGGCGCTTTTTTTCCCTTTTATTTAGCTAACTCTTCAATATCTACTTTGGATTCTACAGTTGTCCAAAAATTCCATGCTTGAAAGTTGGGTGGGAAAAGAGAGGAGAGGGCAAAGCACCATGACTAGGTGGTGATGTTTTCCATTGTTTCTGGTGTAAGATGTGTGTAAGGGTTGCATTGGATACAGGTAAAAGTTGCAGCAGGAGGTGGGCCTGCAGTATTAAAATGGTGACTCTTGCCAAGACAGAGTTATGAATGCTTACCTCTTTTCTTGTGTCATAGATGACACAGCTTATGTGTAGGCGCAAGTAATCCAATAAGGCAGAGAATTGCGGCTCGACTTCAAAAAGTGTCAGGGTCACAAATGTGCTTCAGTAAAGGGTCTAGTGAAAAGTATATATGGGGTAGAGAAGTTTGGAGTGAGCCTTAGCAAGCCAGCTCTGTGTGCGTATGTAAATGTGTTTTGGTATTAGTTTGAGGATTAACCTAAAGGAAAAAAACCATGTGTTTTGGGATGCACAAAATGAATACATGGACATGTATCATCTAAAGCAGAATGTTCTGTATTCCTTTAGCTAATTAAGTATATGTCAGACAATGCTGAAGGGATACAATTACAGAGACAGATGACAGCATGTGCAGGGATATATGTTGGGGGGTGGGAGTGTCTTTGATAACTTATTACCTCCTCTCCTTTCAATCCAGTTGGAAAAATCTGTCTGAAGTTTATCATTTTGGTTTTAGTGACTCTAGCTGTGCTTTGTAATAAACATATTCTCTGCCAAATGAATTTCACCCACTGATATTTCCTGTTTAGATGTGGAAACAAGTTATTTTAATGATGCTGAATTTCCACAAGATTAATATTGCTAAGCACTACTGTCCCATATATGAAGTTGCTATGCATTTGGCTCCATGTATGGGTATTACTTCATTGACTGACATGCTTCCTGTCAACAGAGGAGATTTTGACAAGATAGAGAATGGAGAAGGTGGGGCTTGGTGAAAAGATAGCTGGTTGTAGAGAGGAAATGACTTCCCAAAGAAGCTGAATGAGGGACCAAGGACAAGAAGAGAGGTACAACATCAAACTGTCAGATGCTGTAACGGGGACATCTATTAGTCACTTTTTGCTACAAATGTCTCAACCCCCCCTCTATTTCTACTCACTGTAAATTAATAGTGATGCCTCATTGCCCTCTCTCTTTTAAAATAATGTCAAACTGGATCTGTGCTTTCACAACACAACATGTTAGGGCAATGCTTCAGAGCTCAACTTGTAATTACAAACTGAAGGAGACTCCCATAGATTCAAACAGTTACCAGCATAAGGTAGGATCCTAGGTTTCTGTCTTGTGTGATTGCTGTTTTGGAGTGAGTCTTTGACCTCCTTTCTCTGAGGAGGGCATCCATCTGAAAGTTTTGGAAAGGTGAGTCTTCTGTAGCCAGTGGGCAGAAGACGGGTAACAAGAGGGATGGAGAATGCCAGTCAACAATGGAGAGATACAGTATGGAGACAGCTGATGGCATGTAAGAGGAGAAAAGGGCTTTAAGGGTAAGAGACAGAACTGAATGAACAAGCCAACATCACAAGAGATAGTTCTAAAAGCTGCCCTTTGGGATACACTTAATGGTTCTGTGTAATAACCAAATGTGTGTGTATCTGTGTGTGTATATATAAAGAAAATTAAACCCAGTATGAGTAATTTGGCTTCTGGAAAAGTTGCTGCTGGCAAAAGCATGGTTTTCTATGATTATAGAAACTACTGGTGTGAGAGAAAGAGAAGTCGGTGCCTTAAGTTATGTGAGAAGATATCTGGATATAAGCAGCTGCTGAGGTCAGTACATTGTCTGTATAATAAACAATTAAAGCAATTTCCAATATTTTTAAAAAAAATTGTCTTCTCCAGGTCTGCAACATGCAGGAGACCCTGGGAAGATACACTGAAGACTTGTAATTATTTTGCTGCTTGAAAGGGCCATCATATCCGTTCTATGAAGACTGATGTCGGCGGTAGTTCTTTCTCCACACTGGTAATAAAAATTCTGTTTTTCAATGTATGGAATATATGTCAGCAGGATTAAACCAGGACAGTATCCCGAATGTGGAGTTCCAGAGAAGGCAATCACTGTGACTTCTGAAGTAAACCAGCAACACCCTGAAATTCTTGATTTTTCTCAGATAATCCTTTATTACTTGACTGAATCTTTCTGCACATTTCTATTCTGAAATACTTACTTTGACTTGGAGCAAACACTGTTGTCCTGTGAAAGCTTGAGATGGCTCTGACTTCTCCAAAACTTGTAGCAGGAGATCTGACACAAAGAGAAGAACTCATGCTCCATGATGGAAACGGTTTCCACTTCCTCTATGCAAACATCATCACAATAGGTAAGTGAAAAGCTGCTGTCCTCTCATCTAATAGTTTGCTATTGAGAATTCTTCCTTTTTCTCTCAATTTACTTTTATTGTATTGAAATTTCATATACGAATTCTAGTTTTCCTTGAATTTGTTTGAGAGAATTGTGCTTGTATGTTCCTCAGTTCCTTTTTTTTCTGTGTAGTTGATATGATGACTAGAGTTTAGGTGAAGTGTATTTAAACAGCAAACCAAATCAAAAACCCAAACCAGCAAAACCCACAAAAACCCAAACATCCCCCACCCCAACAAAAACCCAAAACAAAACAAACAAATATGGAATATTACCTTATACAATAAGGATATCTCTGAATCAGTCTTTCATACGACCTTGCTTGTACGTACAGTCTGTGAAGTTTGAGTCATGGGAAGGGACATTCGTGTGTAGAATTGCTAAAATGTTTTCATCACGTATTCTTAGACTGGCAGTTTTGCTTGACGATCTTTACGTTTGCAGTCTTAAGGAAGTTCAAACTGCTTTTATTTGTTTGTCAGCATGGTGGTGTGTTCACCTACTAGTAGCAAACCCTCTAATGAGTGGGAAGGTATGATTAAACTCGAGCCTCTGTGGCTTACTGTTTCAAACTGGCACCTAGACTAACCCCCTGACCCCTAAACTCTTTTCTCCATTAAAAAGTTAGTTCCTTGATTTTAATGGTGAAATTTTATGTATGTGTTTTGTAAACTAATTAGCGTGAAGGAACTACTTGCTTTTTCAGTGTTTAAGTACAGTATGAATTGTTATGAACCCTTTTGCTGCATCAACAAAAGGTGATGACTCTAATGTTACCAGTGGTTCCCAAGGCATACTAGACAGCATAGTTTCTTCGTGTAACTGGTGACATTTATACTTGACTAAATGACTGGAGTGTTTTTGAGATATACTTAAATAGATGGGAAACAGACTTCTGCTCCCAAGTTAAGGAAAAATACAAATAGTACCCTCACCTCATGTGCTGATTAGAGTGTTGATGTGTTGTCTTCTGTGTCTGTAAATAATAATGGTATAGTGAAAAAAATGGGGACTTGGCAAATTTAACAGGAAGATTGGAGGGACAGTGTAAGAGTACTCTTACTTACCAGACCTCGAAACAGCACGAGTTTGTGTCGGTAACAAAATGGCTCTGAACCGTCTGTCTTGTGGCTTAAGTGGGGTATGCACATTTCCCATAGAATGCCTACGATCCCTTTTGATCCTCAACTGAATCTCCCACGGCAGGGAATGTTTCAGTTGTTGGTTTGCTAAATACATGAAGTTTAAAATGTCTTCAAAGATCAATAAGCATATTTGGAGATACATGCCTATCTGCTTTTGAAACCACGGGTGATTTGCATATCATCCATTATTTGTTACAAAGAATCATAACATCTGTGCTTTTACAGAGACCAAGAGATGCATCCGTGTTCCTGGCTGTGTGCCTTTCATTGTGTCTGTAGGAATGTAAGGTCTATGTTGTTGAAAAGTAATATATTTCCAACATAAGCAGGTTTTCAAGTATAAAACCAAGGTGCTGTACACAGAAACTGTGCTCCTGGTTTTAGATTTTTATGTGTAAATGCAGTGGGAACCCAATATTAGACTGTGTGCTTATTTTTCTCCCTGCTTGTCCCCAACAGATAATGGGTATCTGGTTTAGTTTGAAAATGTGGCTATTGAAAGTTAATGCCTTTCTGAAAGAATGCAATTCTACCCATTGCATTTTTAGCGGCTTCTCAATGCTGGTTAGCAGAGATGTGTTTCTGAGAGATGAATTGATCAGCTGGAATATCTTCAGTGGATAGTAGTTTGGTGGCTTGTAGCCCCCTTTGGCAATTAATGCATGTTGGAAACAATGCATGTAAAAATGAAGCTGATGAGACAGGTAAACACAGATGAGAGAAAAGGAATAGAAGCCTTAAAGCCTTGTTGGCTTAAGAGATAAGCACTGGATTTTAAGAGTAATGTGTATCACTTTTCCTTGTGGGACAAGTAGTCAGAAGATGGCCAACAGAAACTGGCTTTTGAATGTAGATGGAAATGAGATCTGCCATTTATTAAATGGTATCAATTATATCGCGAGTAAGCCTCACTTTAGGGTTTAATTCAGGAACCAGTAAAGATCAGAATTACATCTAGCAGGAAGAAAGAGATACCTATTTTCATATCAGGCATAGCAAGCTTAATTTCCGTAGATCTCTGAAGTATCTTGTGCTGGTCATTGATCCTAAAATAGCAAAGTATTTAGATTTAAATCACATTCTTAAGAACAGTGGATTTGAGAGGGAGGAAGATTGTTGGAGAAATGACAGTTTATAAGAATTACAGAATTTAATATATGCAGCTTTGCTAGAGCAAATGTCTGCTGAACTCATCTTAAGAAGGCAGTGAGGTATGCTGAATCTTTTTGAGACAACAAATAATTCTTCTTGTCAAAGCAATTCATACTAATAAGAAAAAAACAGTGGTAGCCCTGTAACTTAGCATTATCCTGTTTGTGGGTGATTCTAGAGCAGTTGCCTATCAACTATTCTTTGGCTTTCAACCAGGCTCCTTTATTCAGCAGCACCAAGTGCTCTGAAATAATTTTTTCTTAATCTTTACCAGATAAGTTGCAGAGGGAATGCTAAATGCTGGGAAAACCAGAATGGATCGCTGCAGTAGAATGCAGCTAAGAAGGCCATAAGACCAGCAAGAAAAACCCAACCTCTTCTTCAAAGCAAAACATTTTGGGCCACATATTTAAAAAATGTAAATTAGTGCCATAGGATGAAACTGTCACAAGCCATTGCAATTTTTTTTCCTTGATTCTTTCAAGTGCTTCTGGAAAATCTTTCTTGAAGTTGAGGAGAGCGGGATTTATACTGCCTCAGGTTGTGGCTTTGTGCCATGAAGTTGTCTGAATAGAGTGGAGATACAGAGCTCAAAGAATAACTATTGTTAGCTGTTGCTCTTTTTTGAGTGTTGACAGCTTGTGCAGAGGAAAATGAGCTCTTCTCTTAGGAAGCTTGAGATTACAGATATGACTTTGCACATCAGGTGTTGACTGGAGATTGGGTAGGAGGAAGAGAATTGTGTAACTGATGTCTATGGCAGATGAATTTGTGCTACAGGAGAGATCTTGAGGAGGAGGAGCTAGTTTGGTTTTTGTAACTTGCTGCCTCTTGAACAAGAATTGTCCGTTATGTACTTCTATACATAAAGCTCTATCAGTACTATGTAGGACAAAGTGCAAAGAAATGGCAGAAATAGCTGGAGGGAGAGAAAGTCTTCATTGTGCCTGCGCAGCACTTCCAACATTCCAACGCAAGTGGGTCTGAACCTAAACAAAAGCTGGTCTGCAGCTCAGGAATCCCTTTACAGACTTGTTCAGAACACCCACTTGGGTTTGTCTTTAACTCCCTAATTAACTCTTTACAGGACTCTGTTTAGATGTTGTGTAGTGACAGCTCTTATCTGAGTTTGCCTTTGCACTGTAGTAAGTGCTAAGCAATCTACACAGAAATGACCACAGTACTATTGAGCTTTTGTTTTGAGTAGCCTATGCTTTCAAATAGGACGTTTCAGCTTTACCAAGCCTATGCTGTCAAATAATGCTTCAGATTTCTCATTTGGGTGAGCATATCTGCAAGAAAATTTAGGAAAGGATGAAGCTGGAGAGTTAGCTCACTAGTTGGAATAAATCCATGCAGTTAAATAAATAATCCTCAATTGATCATTTGGTTCCATAGTATCATAACTACCTACAATCTACTACTATACCATATTTAATAATCTCAGACTCTGAGTTAACATTCTTCTGCGATTTTCTGATTTATCAGTTGAGACAGTTTTTTTGAAAACTTGTTGCTTTTCTTGAAACAAAAACTCCACATTTTTGTGTAGGCAGTATATGGATGAGGAGTAAGATTGCTATGTAAAAAGGAAATCTGAGTGGAACGCAATTAACTTTTACATAATTTAGCTGAAAAATGTGATTCAACATTATTACAGGAGCATTATGAAAGTCCAAAATCAAGGAGGTATATGGCAAATTTGGTAATCCTCTATTTTTCAAATATGTTCTGGCATGTCTAGACTCACTTTTCCCTTGTAATCTGATGAAAGTGTGTTGTGCAAAGACATGCAAAATCCTGTTTGCTTAGATATATAGTACATCAGATTAACCTGAAGTACTTAAGATGGCCTTCAACATGTGGCTCTAACATGCTGCCTGTCTACATGAGCAGTGCTTCTGTCATGATGGGAGTTGGACTAGGTGATCTTTAAGGGTCCCTTCCAACCCAAACCATTCTATGAAACAAGTTTAGCTGAAGAGCAGACACACAAGTGATATTATGTGAATTGACATCAGCTGTCTGAAAGGACCTTGAATTAAAACTAGAGATCTGTGAAACTGCCTGTCAGTTAAAAATAAAATGTGAACTGATACCGTGGTCCTGCTAGTTCTGTGTGTATTAGTAAGTGACTGAAGAGTGGATACTGGTTTTTTGTTGATGCAGTTTGAATCAAATCTGAAAAGGCACACTGTTCATCCCAAGTGTCCAAACTTAAACATGTAGTTCTCTTTGATTTGATACTACATAGACAGTGGATACTACAAAATTAAAAAATTGCAAGCTGCTGTTTGTCCTCTTTTTTGCTGCAGAGGCAGAAATGGACAAGCGAGGCTTGCAGAATGCGCTATTGTTTCCTTTGGCAATGTCAGCTTATTTGAAGAAAAAATGTTTGAAAGAATTCAGTCTTTGAGATGGTTTATAGTCTATTAGGAGATTACAAGATTGTAAGAAACTGGGCCGTTTATGTAGTATGTGTTGTAAAGGAGAAAGTGTCTTATGACAACAGCAGTCTCTGGTCCTTGGGTCACTTTGCTTCACTGAAGGTAATATTTGTCTGTGACGTAACAGTAGAGGGCAGCAGTGTTCTTAATTTTGTCCATACATTCATTACACTATATCCATGCACGTTGCATAGATACATTGCACACATCTGATGTAGGGCAGAGGTTTGTAATCATTGGATTAAAAAAAATTTACAGCAATGCACACAACTTAATTCTTCTTTTGCAGCTGATTGAGGAGTGTTAATCTGAGAATTTAGGACAGATTTTGAAAGTACTTGGCATGGTTTTGTACATGATAGTTACACACTTTTATTCTCACTGTATTAACCATTGTCATTATTAAAGGATCTGAGCTGATGCTGAGGTGTTCACGAGAAGGACAGCTTCAGATGCATGAACAAAACAACCGAGCAATGAAATCACTAGGAAACCAGCATGAGAAAAGACTGAGGGGAACTAATAATTGAAATTATTTTTTCTTAGTGCTTTCATTAACTAAATGGAAAGTCTGGAATGATCATAATATACTTGGGTTATTTTGTTGTTTTGAGATATTCAAAGGTATGTGAAACAGCGAACATATTTCAGATAATTTGTGCAAAAATTTAATCTTGCTGTACCTGAAACATTTAAAATGCAAAAGGGTCCAAAAGTACTCTGATGTACTGCACTGAATGAAAATCTTCCTTGAGGCTGCTAGTGTTCATGATGAATGGGTAGAAACTGATCTGATTCAGCATTTCAAGATTATGATAGAATAAATGTGGAATATTTTGGTCCAGTTTAATGATCTTGATCTGTGCTCTCATGATACAAAAGCAACATAAATTTTGAAACTTTTTAGCTTGTGTTTAGCTTAATGCAAGCACTCCACAACCTGGATTCTTTCTCAACTGTTTTCTTACTTTACCTGTTCAGAGTGACCTTACGATCCTACTGTTCTTGTTTATACCTATTTCTGATCCTTCTGTAGGATAAATGATGATTCAAGACATAGCTCAATAATAAACCTGGACCAAGCAGCGTATGAGGATCTTGCATTTCATTTTGACTGTGCTGAACATTGGCATCTGGTCTTTCTGCTGATGTGATTCATATATTCCTTTTTCTTGTCTTTGAGGAATGTGTATTTGTTTTCCTAAGGATATTAGTTTGTATCAAATGAGCCTTTTAAGCCTTACCATTTAGCCCAAATAGATTCATCAGATGATGAAGAACTGTCAAGCTTTCTAGATTAATTTCTCTTGGTTTTGTTTGGTCGGGATGTTTGTTTGTCTGTTTTTTAGTGAGTGTATGGTAACATAGGTCTTGGAGGCTTTGTGCCAAGGTGCCTAAAGGTGTTTAGTCTCCTAACTCCTATTTAGGCAGGGATGTTCTTGCTGAAATGTGTTGGAAGCCAGGAGCCTAAATACCATTGAACTTGGCACCACAATGGGGCAAAGATGTCTCCAGTTTGTTCTCTCCAATTCACACATACTTTGACCTTGGATAGTGATTTTGTTTTAGAATCAGGAAATACTAATAACTACCTATCCTTGTCTTGTGGAGTTTTGTTAGGATAATTGCATGGAAAGTTGTGAAACTGTCAGAAATAGCAATGGAAACTATAAAGGTACTTAAGACAGAGGTCTGATTTGTTGGTCCTTCTCCACTGTCAGTAGGAATATTGCAGTTCGGCCTCACCTTTCTTTGCTCTGTGCTATTGAAGTCATGCGACTGTAATAAAAAGGGGAGAGTTACTTGGATAGTCGACATGCTAGCTCTGTTTCTTCTGTAAAAGTTAACTAGTGAAAACAGGATAAAAGGTACTGACTGAACTATGTTGCAGAATTACTGTTTTCTTCTGTACTGGGGAAAAAAGCAGTATATTACACATGTAGATATAGCCATATGCTAGCTTTACAGTAGAAATCTGCATCTCAGATTTTCACTTCTGTAACTTAAAATCAGCAGACCTTTAAAGCTTAAAAAAAATGGTTTCTTGGATTGCATATTTCTAATGAGCGAAAATTCAACTCGGACTGCCTTTTTCTGAGGTTCTAAACACTACTACATTACGCCAAGACAATTTAAAGCACTGTAGAGAATCTGTGAGCAAGTCCCATTGCCCTTACAGAAATAACCAGTCTTGAAGCAGAGACTGACCACGCACCTCTTTACTTTAGGCTTAGACTGCAATAACTGAGTAATATGCTATCAAAGTCATAGTATTGTCTGATCCAAGCTACCACTGTGATGTTAATGGATCTATTATTGTGTCACTCGTGGAAGAAGTGGAATTATTTTGTTGAGTTAAAGCCTGAGGCATGTTAAATTTTTTGTGTGCTGTTGTCAAGAGATTTAATGGTTGAACATGAATTAGAAACTAGATCACCTGAATGTTGCCTTCTGTTCTTTCACTGCCACCACAATCTCCTCCCTCGACTTTTCTTGCTCTTTCTCTTGTGTGTCTGTTGCTGCTTGTAAAGATGTTAGAAATATGCAGTGGGAAATGGAACATTTCAAGCAGAATAAATAGTACTGTTTGCACACACATTCCAGAGTCTAGGATACGAATATTACTGATGCAATAGTCTGTCTGCATTGTTATTGCCATCTACTGGATAAGTGCACAAATGCTAAGCTGGCATCACAAGCACAAACCAAACTAAAAAGGAGGGAGAGGAGACTTGAGAACAAGAAGTTATATGTTATATATATCTTGTAAACAGTATGGTGACAAACACATGGTGCATAAATATGGCTCTTCTTACCTATATAACTAGTCTGCCAGCTTCCCATGAAGGAGGGGAATCACAGAAGACTGCACTACATGTGTGCTCGTATTTACATAGCCTTCAAACATCGGCTTCATCCTTCTAGACTGCAAATTTGGAAAGTTTCATGCTGCCTGGGGAACCAGTTCTGTCAAGATACGGTTATTCCTAGAGCTTTTGTACATGGCACCCCTTGTGCCAGGTACTGTGCCACTACTGCCATGTTCCCTCAAAACTACTGCTAGTTGCAAGGCAGAATAAACGTTCTTGATAACTGTGAGTATCTGGTGGCAGAGAAGTTACACTTCCTTATAGGTTAAGTCTTAAACTAGTGAACTAAGTAAAAATAATGCTCAGTCAGATGGTTAGAATAAGTGCAGTCTGTTTAGAGGAAGTAAAATAAGTTCTAGATTGACTGAACCAGTGCTGGAATAATCAAAAAATCAAGTCTTTATAATGCTGCGAGGGGAAAAATATGTTCCTTTCATTCATTTGGATGGGAGCTTGGCCTGTGTGTTTGTCAGAGATGGGGGGAGCAGAGGAAATCCAGTATTCTTTAACAAAATTCAACTATATTGGCATTATCTGTGGGAAGTTCTTAAGATACAGCCATTAGCTGTGAATAAGTCTGTCAATCAAATCAGCTCTGAAAGATGCTGTTCCTGTAAGCACTGTAAACAAAAGCTGAGTCTCTTCCTCATACATTTCCTCACAAGTAAATTTGTATCTGGTGATAGTTCTGGTAAACTTAATTCCCCTGAAAGTCACTGAATGCACATACAGCCAAGTGACTCTTAGCCACTGTGTCTTACAGTGTGGGCTGCTGTCTGGCTTTGATTTCATTTGAAGCTTGGCTCGTGGCTTTTTAAAATCCAAGCCATCCTTGACTGTGTGATACTGTGAAACCTGCCTGGCTCTAGGTATTGCTTACCTCCCAAAACATTTAAATGCCCTTCATCTACAAGCAGTTTTCTTTTTATCTTTGTTCACATTAGAATCTTATCTGTCAGTTCCATCTGAGGTTAAATACTTCATCAGAGAGAGGAATGCTTTGTTTCTTGAGAGAACAAATAACTTCAGTTGTCTTCTGAAGCAAGTCGTAGTGGTTTTCTGCAGTTAATGAACTATGAGGAACTGCTTTATGTGTGGCTGCTGCTATCTTAGAATCACAGAATCTTTAAGGTTGGAAAAGATCTCTAGGATCATCAAGTCCAACCACCAACCCCACACCACCATGTCTACTGGCCCATGTCCCGAAGTGCCATGTCTACACGCTTTTTGAACACCTCCAGGGATGGTGACTTCACCACCTCTTCTAGGTAAGTCCAGGATCCTTCAGCTGCATCACTGGCTATATAGTAAAAAATCAGAATACTCTACTGTTGAACTCTGTCTCACATATACACACTATGAGTTAAACTTTAGTAGCCAATGTGAAGAGAAGGTGTTCTATTATAGACCTTTTGTGCTGAAAATGCTCTGCACAAAATAGAGCTGTGAATGGTTTGTAGAGAAGAATGAGATTATTTTTGGCAGTATTTTAAGTTTTTGTTAATTTTTTTCTCAGTATAAGACAGACTCCTTAGCTAGTGATCAGAATGAGTCTCAACAATCATGCTGGCAATGATGGGAAACCATATTGCTTCCTTAAATGCTTGAGATTCAGTAATATTAAGCAAAAAATATCTTAAATGGTTAAAGAGATCTTTCTGAGAAATCTTTTGAGTTGATGCAGATGCTGTTGATGAGAAACTAATGCTACCTCTAATGATAAGAGAAGTTCTGCTAGCAAATGGGTGTTTGTTTTTTGTTTGGGATTTTTTGTTTTTTGTTTTGTCTGTGTCCCCCCCCCACCTCGTTCCTCCTCTGTAATTCCTGGAAGAGTGCCCGAATAGTGTGTTCTCAGATGAAAGAGCAGTGTCATGCAGCAGTATGGTAAGAGCCTTTGCAGATGGTGGACCTAAGCAGCCCTATAAAGGAACTTATATAACTTGCATAGTTGGTAATCACAGAGCTATGATTTCTGATTGGACCGAAGGAAGAAGAAAACTTTGCATTTGTGTCACAGCGAATGAACTTTGTGCTTACATATGCAGATACTTAGAATGTGCCAGACTGTTAGTGAAAGTCAGAGGAAATCATTCCAAGAAAGTGTGCTCCAGCACAAGACAAATCTGTAACAGTGGCAGATGTAGGAGCTGGGTTGCTGTCAAGATCAAGCTTAGAAGTCAAGAAATGGAACTTAATTAAATTCTAAAGTGGTCGTTTGTTAGAAGCACTGGCATTCAGATTCATGATTGCAGAACAGATTTTGTTCTTACAGTTTTCTAGCTGAAATAAGGAATAGATGGACACCAAAGTACTGTTTGAGGGAGGGGGGAAAATGTTGATTTATGCTTAATTCAGTTTGCTGCCTTCCAGAGGAAAGTGGTTAGTTAGGAAAATCTAGTTCTTTTAACTCCTTTTTCTCATGCAGCTCTAGGTAAAAATTTGCATCAGAAGTTTTCCTGTGGGCAGGGATTAAAAAGCTACAACTCTCTCGAGATGCAAATATCTCCAGAGCATATAGTACTCCCAGGAAAACGCTAAACTTGTGAAAGCCTTTGCAGTCCTGCTTGATTGTACTGAACTGGCTATGAACTGTTCTTTATTAGAACAGGTGATTGAAAAGTGGAGCAAAATCGTCCTTTCCTACATGACTGTAAATTCACAGCAAAGGAACAAACAAGATTCTGCTCGGCTATCTTGAAAATTTAGGTGTTTGGGAATAAAGGTGGAATATACAGGTGCAGCCACATTTTATTTTTCTAGAGGCAATGAATTTATTTTCTTTGCAAATAACTTTGTACTGTTATTTTGAATATTCAGGGTTAGAGATTTTAAATACTCTACCTGAAGAAGCAGCAAGTATTTGTTGGTGGAGAATAAATCTCTATTAGAGATCTCTGGAAGTCCATAAGATTTGTGATCCCTAACCACTCTGGCATAATTGCAAAGGGACACCTCATATAGTTGTAAGAAATCATGGCTGTGGCAGTGTTTGACTGTAGTTCCTTGTTAAGCAGTGGAGGAGAAAGGCAGAGGAAATCGTAAAAGAAGGAACATGAGCATTAAACAGCTGTCATAAAGAATTCCCTGTTGCCTTAGAGGAACGGGCATTTCAGTGTCAACTGACACTAGAGATACCAGAAAGGAGATGTCAGTCAGTGAGGAGTTAATTGTTCCAGCAAAAAGTAGTTTAGATAAAATCCTACCTCTTCTCTCTCCCCCGCTTCCTCGGGTGTTGTGTACAGTAAAGGAGCTTGTGCCATCGGAAAACTGACAGTGATTCCTCAGTGACTGAGCTAATAAATGGAATGAAATTTAAACTGCCTTCTCTCACAAGCAGAAAGAAGGACTTGAAGAAGACGGAGCGAGACCCAGGGAAATTGCTGAGTGTTTTTACATTTTAACATAGGCAATTTGAAAAAATTATTCTTATTTCTACAAGACAATGGATTTAGGAAGCCCACCGCAGAAGCACAGTAGGTGGATTTATTCTTTTTAGCATATACAATAGAATTTTAGCTGGAGGATAAATTGTACTCATGTTTATGGGCACAGTTGTTTTTTGGTAGTACTTTGATAACATCACATTACCCTTCCTTTTTTCTCACTTGTCCGGAGATATTTATTTAGCTGTTTGACCCTGTTTGTTTAAAGGATAATATTTTTTAGACTGTATCAGCACACTGTCATTCCAAAAGCTCTCTTATCTTTAAGCAGACATGTTTTATTAATTATGGCCATAGTGTCTAGATGAGTAAAAAGACTGTCAAGTAAATGAAAATCCATTCCACTTACTGTAAATGAAATATGTACTGCTTCAGGGAAATGGTAATGCTAATGATAGGGCAAGTCATATTTCTCTGAATCTTTTTAATTTCAGAGCAATTTCGTTAACTAGACATTTAAGTGTACTCTGCAAACTTTACTGATGGAAGAAATGAAGGTTGACTCTTAAATACAAGGGACTACAGCACAATGCAACATGTAAAACTGTGCATCATTTCTTGATGTCATTAATCATTGCTATGGAATAGAATCCTTTCTGCTAGCTGCCGCACAGTTCTGGGGTACCTGCATTCTCTCAGTGATTGTACAGTAGTTTTGCACTTGTAGGTTATGCTGATCAGTTCTGGTTGTGCAGTCACTGTTATCTTTGGCTGTGATACATAGTTCATTTAAGCCATTGACATGTTTAGATCTTACATGTATTCTCCAGTGTTGTGTGCTTTTTGTGCTTCTGTATATTCCTATGTCAGTTGCATGTTTTATGACAAAGCATGTTTGTATAAAGGATGATGTTACTTGTATCTTTGTTCTGTTTGAGGATAAAGCTATCGCATCTTTAATGGCGGTTATAATATTTCAGCTATCCTGTGTGATGAGCCATTTTGAGTAGATAATTAGTCAAGTAAATGACTGACAAGTAAATTACAGCTAATACATGGAATGCATCTAACTGTTAAAAGCACCTGCAGGCATTCAGGTGCTGTGCAATGCCAGGTCCTCAGAAAACGTTCAATAGAGCTTAGAATAAACTCGAATCTCCCCATTTAACAACCATTTCACTGGCTTGTAGGGTGTAGTGCTACCTTGTTGAGTTTTTTTGTGCCCACAAAAACAGTGACCTTAGAGATACTATTCCAGCAGAACAGTTCGGTTCTTGCATTTTTCTTCTCTCTGTGGGCTTTACATAACCTTCCCTGCTCTCTAGCATGCATTTGCCACAGTACTATTGAGATGCTTATGATTAATCCTCTACTGGGAGAGCTTTTTTAATAGTGCAAGTACCAGATGTTAGATTCAAGCTTCTTACAAACAGGTAGGATAGGGATCAAGTCTGTATTCTCTGCATTGTGTATCACTGCTGTGATGTCCTGTAAATACGGTTTTGGTATCAGAGTGACTTTGCCAGTAACTATCACCGGAGAGTCTGTTCTGGGTTCTTTACTGTCTGGTTTAGAACCTGATTGTCTTTCCTACTGTAAATTCAGGTGGCAAGATGGATTGTGCTGTGTGCAGTTGTTACCTGAAAAGTTTCAGATAACGCAGTTGCTGTTTGCCTCTCACTCAGTTAAGAGTTGCTAACTGACCTCAAGTAACATCCAAGCTATGCAGATTTTCCAGCTCAGAACAGTTTGAGGCAGTAATAAAAGTTAGAGGTGTGAGGGAGATGTAAAGGTCCCATGCTACTTTTTTTTTGTTGCAAAACATGCAGCATAACTAGATAATTTAGGGACAAGATGATGATGCAATGACAGATTGTTCCATTCATTTTTATAATGAAAAAATAAATATTATATCTGTCCTCAGCACCTGAGCAGGTGATGCTTATGCTCACAACAGATGAGATGCACTAAAAATGTAAGGAGGCTTTGGCAGTTTCCTGGAAGACACTAGCCTGCTTTGGCACAGGTTTGTCTAAGATGTAAGACTTATAGTTCATGCAGTGGTTTGTGCACGGAATTATTGTGTCCTCCTACACAGTGAAATAATTAAAGATGTATTTCAGTTTCTGTGAAGATTCAACAATCTGTAGATGTGCCATTCTCTTTTTCTTCCTGCCTTTGACAGTGGTTGCATTTCTCCGGGCCAGTTCAAAGCCTGCTGAATTCTATGGGAGAGCTTTTCTTTCTGTGATGTGAAGTTACATATGAGTCAGCAGCGCGTCCGTGTGGCAGCGAGAGCTGACTGCACTTGTGGCACTTCGCAGGATATCTGGGGGGTTGAGGGAGGCCACTTCTGAGGCCCCATCGAATGCTGTTTCCAGTTTTGGTTCCCCGGCACACAGGTTCACGGATTGGTAGGGGTTGGAAGGGACCTCTAAAGATCTTGCAGTCCAACCCCCCTGCTAGAGCAGGATCACCTAGAGCATGTAGCACAGGATTGCATCCAGATGGTTTTGAATCTCTCCAGAGAAGGAGACTCCACAACCTCTCTGGGCAGCCTGTTCCAGTGCTCCAAACACACGGTTGAGGTTTCCAACTTGAGACTCTAGCAGCACGTGATGAGATGTTATAGGTCTGGAGCATATGATGTACAGGGAAAGAGGGTGAGGGAACTGCACTTGACTAGCTTGGAGAAGAGATACCAAGGAGGGGATGTAATGGGGGTTTTGCATTGTTAATAGGGACTTACAGAGAAGGTGAATCTTGGCTCTTCTCGGAGGTTCACAGTGAAAGGCAAAAAGCAAAGATCACAAGCTGCAACAAGGGAAACTTGAATGTCGTGGAGTGGGCAGGACCAGCCAACAGGGGCGTCAGTAACAGTGATTAAGACCTGTTAAAGTACTATACCAGGTTGCCTGAAGAGGCTGTGGAATCTCCATTTGGAAGATTTTCAAAAGTCAACAGGACAAGTGCAAACCTGAAGTTTTAGACCTGCTTTGAGCGGGAGGCTACATCAGATAAGCTCCAGAGGTCCCTTCCAACCTGAACTTATTACAGCATTTCTGAAGAAAAATAGTGTAAGATGATGCTTCTAACTTTTACCCCAAAGTAGACATTACGGTAGAAATTGTAATTAGAGTAAGATCTGGAATCTCAAATCCCATTTCCTAAGTTTTATATTTGCTATGCAATGATTCAGGAAACCTTTAAGTTTCACGAAGGCTGCGCTCATTTCTCTGTAGAAGGTTTGAACAATGTAACTCCTGGATGTTACAGCTCTTGTGAAGCTTAACTAAACTGAATTTGCATCCCACAGCTGCTTTCATGTTTAGCTTGCCAGTATGCCTGTATTGTGACTACTTGTTTTTAAATTAAATGAGGAATATACAGCGACAAAATAAGGTACATAGACATGCTTCACATGACTTGTATTTTTGCCATCGCAAGGTTATATTTTCCAGACCAGACTGGCCCAGCAGTAGTATGGAACTTTCATGGTTACCTTCCTCTTCTGGAACTGATGCCAGATCCTGCGATGTAACAGGATCCTTTTCGGTTTTTGTCTGAAAAAATGCTTACAGGTGGTAGGCACTTTCCCTTCAGTGCATTCCCATGTCTGTCTTGGAGGGAAACTGATTGCTTCAGTACAAATTTTTCATTTGCTGTGGACTGTAAGGTTTGATAAATGAGCTTTCCTAAAGGATTCTTAGAGGAAGACATTTTACAAGGACAAAACATGAACACTAACGTTGAGAGAGATGTGAAGTTAATATATCATGATCCCTAATAAGCTAGAGGCATGGGAGTGCTGAAAATGTATAGAATAATCAACACGCACATGGAAAATATTACAGTGGAAGTACCCTTAAATGAAATAATTATTCTGTTGCATCATGTTTTAATGACAAATGGTCAAAAAGTGGAAAGAACAACTCTCAGTTGGAATAGTTAAATGTGGATTTTTATAGTAATGGCCCTTGTGGAACTTCAGTCAGTGAAGTCTTCTGAGGGGGAGAACTCTGTGTGGCTGTAGTTTGATTAGGTGAATGTTGTCAAGGACTGTCACTTGTCTTTATTCCAATTTTCTATCATTATAAACTTAGAAACTTCCTTGAGCGGCCCTTTTCCTGCTCTTGTTTTATTTGTAAGCTTTGTATTTTCAAATTGTATCAGTTCTCTTGAACCAGAGCACTGTCTTTGTTACTAGGAATTACCTGCCAGTGTATTTCTGGTGAAAATTATCAATTCACTTGTGACTTTCAGTCCCAGCTGAGCCTGACAGAAAATAGTGAAGACCTTTGATACCCATGTGCTTCTAGCAAGTGTCTTCATTTAGGATTTCATTCTTTCCCTGCATTTCTGAGCAAGCTTTCATGCCATACCCTGCTGTTTAGCGATTCATGTTCATAAGAGGTTAGCTCTAACCCTTTTAAAAAATAAAACCCAGCTGGGGTCAAACCTGATAGCAAAGCTTTGATGCTTGCTGCTGTAGCACATGATTCAAAGTTTAGTCCCCCACAGTTCTCTCCCTTCAGAGGTGTCTCTTTATTTATTCATACATTATTTAGCTGGTGATTTGAGTAACAGATGTTTGGGGGGGGACATTCATAATTTATTACCAAGAATGAACAAACCATGGCCTGCGGTCAGTCAGGACAGACTAAATTCACTGGCTTGTTGGGGGCAGGGGCTTTCCTTAGAGTAGGGTTTTTTCATGCCATTGGTCACCTTGAAGCAAGCTCAGTTTTTAGTAACAAAGGCTGTTCCTGGGAATTTCTAAGGGCTGTGCCGAAGAGGTCAGAGGAAACAAAGTGCATACAGGATATCACAGAGAGCAGCTAAGCTGCTGCATGCAGGCATTAATTTTTGGAGCTCAGACTGCTTAATAAAATATATGGAACTCTGTGCTTTCATTTAATTACTAGGCAATAGCTAAAAGGGTTGACAATAGTTTTAATTTAGCAGTGATATGTAGAGATATATATAGATAGAGACTTAAATTGCAGCAAGCTCCTGTGTTAAGCTATGAATTACAGCACCTCTGTGATATCTGTAGGACAGCCTTAATGCTTAGGGTGTGACAAGGCCTAAACTTGTGCCTGCTGAACTCTCTTATTAGCTCTGTTGGACTTTGGTTCAAGTTCACGTAGACTTTTCTGTCTCCAGTCAGGAGGTACTTGGAAAGATCATCTTTTGCTAACTTCAAGACTCAAAGCAGGTCCAGAAGAATTTTATAGTAAACGTCTAAACTAGAGATGGCTAGAGTAACTTGAAGGAAATAACTTACTTTAGATTTATGGAGTTTCACCAAATGTGAAATGTTTTGTAAAAGTGATTTTTTTTTTGTTTGTTTCTAATACAAAAGTATGTCACAGAATGTTCAAATAAACCTTTCTTCAGTTTTGGAACAATACAGATTTTTTGTTTATTCTGAAATCTCTCATCTCATTTGAGGGTATATATTATGTAGTAATATGTACTACACACTACTACGTATACGTGATGTATAGTACATGTGATATATACTATATGGCACTGTCTCGTGTGCTTTTTATGTTGGTAACTATTTTGATGAAACAAAGTGTTTTGATCCAAAATACATGTATTTTGGGCACTTTCCTTTGTAGAAATCATGAATTAAAGCCTTCCCAATTCTTTTCATAATTCATTGCTGCAATGCTGTCCACTGATGTTTCTGGTATCTGAAAGAAGTGATGCGAGATGATGTAAGCAAATACAGTTGTTACAAGACATGAACTGAGACTTGTAACAGGAGTAAAATAAATATAATTGCTAAAAAAAAGAGGGGGGGGATAGATGAATTTTTTGGAACAAAATTTTCTAGTCCCATATGTTTTAAATCTGTCTGTGCTAGCCTGCGTTTGTTTCATGGCTGAGTCTTTGGTTCCTTTCAGGAGGTAAACCAAAGTAAGACTTTGGCACACTTCTTGGTTCTTGGAAAGGAATTTGAGTTTCATTCCTGAGTCTCTTCCATTTCTAACTTAAAGTCCATCTGTGAAAGACAGCATTCTGAGTTAAGATTTTGCAACGCAGGTCTACTTCTGCTTCTGATATTTTTGTACGGAGCGAATGGTATTGGTATGACAGGAACTGAGGCACAATCAGGTCTTTTAGTGCTGGGCTTTATTAATAAATAACAAAGATCAAAATATTGTCACTTTTAATTGTGTTTTCATGACAGTATGTGTGTCAAAAACCACACGTGTCTCTGTAATTCTACCCTGGAGTTAGAATGAGTACAATAATAGCTGTATCTACACATCCATATGTGATACAGCAGCTTCTTTTATCAATGTTTCCCTTTTAAGACTGAAGAGTGGTACAACACATTCTCTGAGCTGGGCATTACTTGGTACACGAGGACCAAAAAAAAAAGTATAGCTGGGGGGAGAAAACCACAGAGAACAGGGAATTGCAGTCCTCACAATGCCTTTCTGACAGCACAGCAGGAGTGACCTGTAAAAGGGAATCAGTCTGTGACTATAGGCAAGCTCATGTAGACGATGTCATGGAACTGCTTATGGATGACAGGGCAAATGAATGCAATTACTTTATATAATAAAATGGACTTGCTATTTTGTGGTAAGAGTCTCTGACAGGTGAGAGCAAGAGGGGAAAAAAGAGAAGGTGAAATAGCTTTCTGGTATGAGACAGAGCTTGTGACTTTAGCTGGGTAACACTGTTTAAATACCACATCTCTCTGCATCTTGCAGAGAAACCTAATTTTTTAAATCTCCACAGGCTTCTCAGAGACAGAAGATGCTAATTTTAGAAATCTGGCAGCTCGTCGTCTTCTCCACCCCCTTCCATTTGCTGCCAGAACACTTAACAATCCAGTAAACAAGCTGTAGAAAAAAGGGGGATAACCTCAAGAGCTGAGGGTGTGGGCTCTTGCCAGTGGTGTTTTTTGGGGAAGGGCTTGCCCCCCTGCCACTTGGGTCTTGAATTTGAAACCAGTTTAAAAATAGACAGTAATAGTTGAATGAACAGTAAAAGGTATTTAAAGGTGTAGTAATCGGGACTTGCAGTCTGCTTTCCCTGACCTGATTAATTCTGCGCTAGTACTCAGTATAGTCTAAGTTAAAGCACTGCTTAAGAAGAGTGCTTGGAAGTAAAGAAACAAGCCCTAAATTTTCGTAGTAGGATTTTGATATTTCATTTTAGGTGTTCATTTATACACTGAAAACCTGACACTGGAAATTGCACCCTGCTCCCCACAGTATCTGCTTAGGTAGTTTATTGTATATTACAAAATGCAAAGTACACTGGAATAACTTGAGTTTTGAAATGCCTTTTTGCTGGGCAAAAAGGTGTGTTCCTTTATCTTAATAAGTGTCCAGAGTCCAAATTAGTGCTGTTAGTGGACTATAATTTCCATACTCTACACTGATTTCCTTCTGTAACCGCATCTTAATCCTCTGCTTCAATCTCGTGTGTGAAAAGAAAGTTTGGAAAATATTTATCCAAAATCAAATATATTAGAATTGCAATTATGTAAACGTGAGCCCCTGTAGTGCAAGCTGTTTTGTTCTCATTTTGGTAGCAGGTAGAGTGATCTGAGTGTGTTAGCTAGAATTTTCGTAATGAAACTTTTTATTTAAGAGCTTCCAGTGCTAAGTGCCCAAAGTTCCCTTCAGCTTACAAATGCCCAATGTTTTTGGAGGTCTGTTTTATTGTAACTGTTCTTGTAGGCACTTGTTCTGTGCACATGAATAAAAAAAGCTATAGCAAAACGTTTAAAATTAGGCATTCATTGTTACCACAGGCTATCTATATGACTAAAGGTTTTCTGTTAGGCCTACACAAGATAAGCGTGTGTGCTTTGTTTAGAAAATTTGCTATTTTTTAAGTAGGAAATGTGAGGCAGTGAAGTGTTCGTTACATTCAGAACACGTGGTTAATAAATCTGCTTAAATTTAACATGCATCATAATTTCAAACACCCTCGAGTGTCTGGAAAGTTTAACAAAGCATGAATGCTTCATCTATTTAGTGCTTATACAAGGCAATGCATTTATCTTTTTCAATTTATTTGAAATAATGGAGTAGAGTGCAACATAGCTGCTTTTTATATGTGCAAACATATGTGTGTGTTCTATTACTAATTAGTAATTCAGACCACCTCACTGTGCACTTTTCAGGCCTTTATGGCTCAATTGGCTGAAAACTGTGTGTCTGCTCTAGAAATCCAGCTCATAGTTGTGACAATGAATTGCAAGTTTTGATGCTGGGGAGAATTGGCTCAGGACAGGTTTCACTTCCAAATGCTACTTACCACACACATTTTGTCGTATGTTCTGTCTGCTCTCTTCTGAAAAAGGTAAATATTGACTTGTTTCTTTGCTCCATTCCTGTCTTTGGATATCTTGTATGCTGTCCCCAGCATGCAATACAGATGCAATTTGTCATGAAGTGTGTTATTACTTGTTTATAATGACAATTAATGTTATTCTGGCAGCCATTCTCTTCCGAGTGTGGTGGCTTTGCACCTTTTCCACAGCGCTGTAGTAGTGCTGGCATAACTTCTTAGAGGAAACTGAGCTTTGCAGACAATAAATAGGCTGTAGGGTAAAAGGATGTCAAAAGCAGTAACACGAATAAGCACAGAGAAGGGAGCTGTGAGCATGCGCCCTTTCATTACTAACGGAAGAAAAATGGAATGAAGGAATTGTGTTGGCCTGCATTCAAGCAAGAATTCCAATGCATTTCTATTTTTAAGGGGCGAAAAAAGATTGTGGAGAAACAGAAGGATCTGAGGTAATTTAGTGTCAGTCTCTGAGCTGTCTCTCTGTTGCTTGGGTGCATCTGTAATAACCAGACCTGTGCTGCAGTAGCTGAGACTTAGCCCCACACCTGAGCGGTTTACAAAACTAAGTAAAAAAAGCCAGGGAGATAGGAACTGGAGAGTCACCAAGAAGCGAAATGATCCTCAGGTTAATGGCCGAATGAGGAATTAAGCCTGACTTCCTGTTCAGTGCTATATGGACTCTAACACACACCCTTTCACAGCAGGAGTAGAATGTGTGGAAAATCAGCCCTTTCAGATATGCATGCATTCCCCTGACCTGTTTCTCAGACTGTGGTTTGTACTTGATATTGAATATAGCTCTGTCATGTGCTGACAAAGGTCAAAGATAAGTACCTCGCAGCTGGGAAGGAGTGCCACTTTCAGACTGTACGTCAAAGATGTGACTGTGGAAGTAGATGAGGTTTCTTCTGAAGGAGTGATATTTTTTTAAAATATAGATACTTCTTTTGCTACTCCTGGCTGTTTGGATTGAATGAGCAGCCTATAAACCCAAAGGAGAGACATTCAAATAATTCAAAGTGAGTGAGTGTCAGTGTTAGAATCTGAAGTGGCTAATACGACTTTCAGTAAAGCTTGACTTGGTTTTGGTTAATGTGAATTTGAAATTCAGCTAATGCAGCTTTCAAAAAGTATGCGAGTGGACTTTACTCGCTTCATAACCAAATGCTTGCAATTTGCCTAAAGGCAGAAGCTTAAACCCCTGTATTTTAAGGTTCAATGGTGTTTTTTGCATTCCCAAATACAAGTAGGCAGCTAATGCAGTTTTCAAAAGTTATAGCTGACCACGTCCTCTTCAAGTAAATAGGAAATAGGTGCCTCTCTGGTTCTGAAAATTAGGGACTTAGGTACGTGTTTACTGGTGTAAACATCTTTTAAAATCTGGCAGAGGGTAATTAAGTGGCTGATGATGTTCCTCAGAAAGGCTGTGACACGGTGAGGACTTGACTGCCCATCTCTCCCAGGTCTGTGGCTGAAGCTGAATGGTTGGCATATGCATCTTGTCACTGAGAAATGCCCTTCCCCTCACTCCTTCGACTGGCAAAAAGGTTCTTCAAAGGATAGTAAGGCTCTAGATTCTGATAGTGGCCTTTAGAAAGGCTTAGTAGCTTCTCATCTTAAATAACAGAAGCATCAACATTTCACTAGCTGATGCGTTCTAATAAAATACTACTTGCTGTCAGGAGGGCAGTAGTGATTCTTCACAAATATTAACAGTGGGAGTGTTCCTGTATAGTGCAGCTTACTGTGTAACTTCTGGTAGGAATTTCCTCTTTGTGGGTGAAAAACAATATGTTGCTTCTCTTTTTTCCCCCCCCCCCATAAAATACAGACAGTAGGAATACCACAGCGCAGGGTTGTACTTCAAACATGACTTCTTCCTAGTACACCTTTAAGATCTGCCTGCCCTTAGCTGTCAGGTTCCTAAGGGCAGATAGCTGTTTGCCTGAGAACTCTGTTTGTACAGACTTAATACGTTTTGGAAACAGCTATGGCTGGCAGCAAGGCATCTGTGTAGGCACGTAGTCACTCCCAAGGGTTGTGTTTTACTGGTGAATATGGGCCAGTTGTAGTTTGTTAGGTATTTAATAATACTACAGTGAGAGCAATTGTATGGCAAGGTATAAAACAGCATTTGACTTTTCAATTATAAAACCACAAGGGACAAAGAGGAGCAGCAAGCCAAGGGATTTTTATATTTTGCTTGTAATGATCTTAAAATAAGTAGCATGCATTCCAGCAGAAAACAGCCTAAGCCTTGTATCTGTCTGTCTGCAGCTGTCACTGGAGCAGCTGTAGATTTTTATCTCCTGTAGACCATGTAAACTACTTACGGAAGTGTTTTTGCTGAAGCATGGTGGCCCAGATGACTGTCTGTCTCTCACTTCTAGATTCTTAGAAGTCTGAAAACATGTTGGAAACTTGTTCATAAAACACCACGGGAAATTGAAATGCAGCATAAAGGCTTATGGTATATGTGTTGCTGAAGCTGTAGCACTACGGAGTACTCATCAAAGTGGTTGAGAACTCATCAGTACTAGTTCAGTGTGGTAGGTAGTTCTTAAGTCTTTCTAAGACCCCAAGATCTGTTTGATATTTCCCTTTCTTTACTGCCTTTCCCCCTACTTGGCTAGAGACAAGCATCATTTTCCAATCTTGCTTAATACAGATTTTCTTGGAAGACTCGGAGTTCCCTGAGAACCTTGAATGGCTAAGGTGATTTTTGGGTCTTTGAAGAAAATATGCAAACAAAGTAGTTAAGTTCTTCCAGTCTCTGAATTAGGAAAGGAGCTAAGACTGAAATAATAAAGGTTGTGCGTTTCATTTAGTCAGACATGTTGTGGTGAAAAAAATCAGGTTAAACCAGCTCAGTTAAGAGAACGCTGAGAAAGTTGTCTTGCCTCTAGTCTTTAACAGAAATTTTACTTGTTGGACTTCAAAGTATAGAAATACATTACATTTTAAAGAGTAGTAAGTCCACCATAGCTACTGTTGAAAGCAGTGAGCTTTGCTGTCAGTTCCAATTATGGAAAGATTGTGCACTCGGTTAGCAATGCATTTTCTTGCCTGGAAACAACAGCTATTTGCTAACTCTCAGAATATTGCATCAGTAAACTGTATTCCTACCTAAACTCCAGTGTTGTGGATGGTTACAATATAATGTCAATTAGTAGTAGTTAAGCTAGAGGATGGTTTTTTTCTCTGTTTTGAAAACCTCCTTTACTCAGATGGTTCCTGTGCTGCTAGGTCCTCACCTTTATACTATTTCTGCCTTCCCTGGCTCAGCACCTGATCTCTCCCCACTGATGCTGTCTTTTATTTGCTTTGTCTGTTTCATACTCCTTATCCGGTTGCCGTTGCCAGCCCAGCAGTGGGGGTTCTGAGAAGCTGCTGGAGACTGAATGCTTACTGTAATGCTATGTTTTTGCTAGTGAAACTGGTTGATAATCCAGGATTTTACTAGTGACCTAAAGTTAAATTTAAAAGCTGCTTTGTGGCCTGCAGTAAACAACATGGGTTTTAGAAAGATTAGTTTTGACATCAGCTAGTATAATGGAGCAAGTACACTTGCAGCAGGAATTAAGAATTGCTTTTTATTCAGTCTTAATTGACAGAGGGGCGACTTGTGTTCTGAGATTAGCAGAACAAGGAGTGGATAAATATTTTCTTAAAAGCTCATCTCATTACAAGTCCAGAATGTTAGAACCCCTTCAGCAATAAAGATAATGGATCTCTAGAGGCAACCTCAAGCAGCTTCAAGGGGATCCTTGCACCTTAGATAAAAAAGAACCATGAGCAGCTGGCAAAATACCAAATGTGGACATAAAACCATTGCAGCTATTCTAGTGGTATAAAGTATTGTTTCTTCACCTGAGAAGCCAGTGGTACAAATCAAAGTCGATCAATCTACCTTGTATCTAGGCTGGTGGAAGTCAAGAACAGAATTTGCCCTGTTGTGCCTAGCAGAGGCTGAGTAGTCTCAGCTCACTGAGGCCACTATAAATTGGAAGCTTTAACTGCAAAAGAGAGAGATGGTTTTGTTTACTGTGGTGAAATGGGACTGAGGAGATAGATACTCAACTTCCTGCTCACAGGAATGGATCATTTAGAACTTGTAGCAGAGCCCATTCTCAGAAAATCCTGTTGGCTTCTGGAATCTTTGGGCAAGAGGTGTAGTCTTTGTGGGCCTCATTATTCCATTTATAGGATCAAAATTGTGATAGGTTCCTAACACCTTGAAGATCTCAGTGATGCTTGAAACTTTTACGTGTTACGTTAGATCTGGGTGTATCAGAGTGCTGTAGGCAGGGTGCTAAGGCAGAACACGTGGTAAAAATGTGCAGGACGGCGTAGTTCTGGCTTCCAAGCTACTAAAGGCTGCAGTGCTTTTCGGAGTGTTGTCTAATTCGTAGGATAATGAGAGTAGCCTGCAACTTGAACAAGATTTTTTTTCTTGTCTGTAGAAAGTGTCTGCAGAAAAGATATAGCCAGGACTGAATATAGTCAAACTAAAATTCATTTTCAAGTTAAATCTAATTCTCGTGAAATTTTCCCTTCATCATTCCTAGTGCTTCAGGAAGTTAATTATAATTAAGACTGTTATTTCAACATTTGGAGTCTAAAAAAGAAATCTATTTTCTGAAGTTTCAATGCATGTTAAACATGCAATTAACATAATCTATCGAGGGACAAAAAGGAAGAATCCTGACTCAGTGACTGAGTTGCTGTGTTGAGCAGAGGCCTAAAATCCCTGTCATGTGTATTTGGAGTAGGAGAGAAGGATCTCAAAAGCCAAAGGAACAGTTGTTATCTCCATGCTATAAACAGCCTGGTGACCCCCAGAGAAATGAACCGGTTAGGACTGCAGAGGATTTCTAGGTAAGTTCTAATTCCTGTCCTGCTGTCATACACATGTGACAGCAACCGTGGCTGTAGGCGCTGGGCTTGCGAATGACATCAGTTTTGTTTGCCTACCTTAAAAAAGCAAAAGGTAATGGATAGCTCACAGCAGCACATCTTATTTTATTACGAAAGTCAGAAACCATATTAATGCAAAGCATCGTGGTGTTATTTGCAGCACATTCAATGCCAGAAAAATGTCAGTGCATTTTAGCCTCTCTTTTAGTTGAAAATGGAAGAGGGATTACATTGCAAGCTGAGATGGGTTTGATAGGAACCTTCAAGTAAATTGTTGTTTTGACTGAACAGACCATCGGTGTTTGTTTCAGAGTTTTTACCACACAAAGATTATTTTATTGCGAGAAATCTATCTTCTACACAGTGTGCTGGGCTTCTCTGCTTTTTCTCTGCAGAAGGCACATGTAACAGTATCAAGGGGACCTGGGGAGTATTTCAAATTACAAAAAAATAGGAAACTATATTTCTGTGCTAGATTGTGAAATCCCATGACATCATCAGATGCAAGGCTGGAAATTTGTCATTTTATTGGATGTTGTTGAATTTACTGTGGACTGAGTAATAAATGTATGGAAGAATCCTATAGTTTGCTGATCTGATTGTGTTAGTTTTGGTAACTGTAAACATTTGGCAATAAAAACCTAATTTGAAACTTCCCAACTCTTCATATGTTAAAAGAATGGTGATTTTGTTCTGTGGATAGCCACCTGCTGTTTTCTCCTGTGGTAAAGTACATTGGTAACTATGGGAACAAAAACTTAAGAACAGACGCCCACATGTGTTGAAGTTGATTTAGAGAAGGTCTTGAAGTGATGCCATGAATTGTGAGATACAGAACTATCTGGCATGGAGTTTGATGGCTTTCAATGAGAGCTAAGTGTCCCACTTTCATAAGTTATTTAGAATGTTCTTGGCATTATGGATGCTACATCCTCCACTTAACTGCAGTATGAATTTGTTGTGTGGCATTTCCCCGGTGCCTTGTTTTGTCCCCAGAAGTGGTAACACTCCTCCCGTGGGTTGGACAGTAAGATCTGTTATTTCTATCAGGAAATAAGGCTTAAAACGCGATAGTATGTGACAGCAGTGCCTCTGGAGCCTCAGGAAGAATGTGCAGGTGAATACATAGATTATAATTTAACCTTATAGTGTGTAGCACTGTCACAAGACAAAGCCTTGGGTATTAGCCGAAGCTCAGGTAGTTCATGCTGTTGCTCTAGCTTGGTTCCTTTCCTAGTTGGCCAGCCAGGATGGTGGCCAGAGCTGAAGTGCTGTGGCTGTGTAGTAAAGTTCTGTGATAAACTTGTATCCTATAAGGACTGGAGATCTATAGTTGCCAGTGAGTCACAACCGTGTGATGAAGTTGTATCCAAATGAATGTTAAGGACATTAATAAAGGTTGATGTATTTTAGAGATGAGAGAGTAGTCGTGCGTCGGGTACAGTGCTGTGCTTTTTAGCCGTCGCTGAACAGATGCAAGATCAGATCATTGTCACGTAATGGCTTAGCTGTTTTAACGAGAAGCGCTAGCTGGTCAGTAGCATTACGTTGTGCTTTTTCTGCATAGTGGGGAAAGTAGGAATTGAGAGAATTGTCTCCTTCTTAGGACTTTGTGGTGTGATAGCACCACACCACAAGGCACTCTTCTGCTCTGGTTAGTAGAACTAGATAGCTGAGGATGAAGGAATTAGTGCGTGCCATGCTTTGTACAGTACGGAACTGACAATGGCATAGATTTGTTCCATGCTGGTGTTGTGCTTTGCAAACTGGAGCACCAGTGACCTCTCCCTGGCACATACGTGCTTCTGGGTGTGATTCAGAGTCCATAAAAGCCAAATAAAAATTTGTCGTTGATTTCAAGAGTCAGTGGATTGACTTTCCATTTAGAAATCTCCCGTGGCTTAGACTAAACGTTACTCAGAGGGAGAGCATCTTTTAGCTGTAAAATGCGTTGGTCTCTGATAGCACAATCTGTGTTTTCTTAACTTCCAAAAATTTGCATGTGTTGTGAATGTGTTCAAATGTTTCTCTGACCCTTGTTCTGTGACCTGTTTTAACTGCATAGCAAAAAAACTTCAAGAGAAATAAACCATTTTATTTTATGAAATTGGTATGATAGGGTAACTAAGTACTGATTCTGAATCTATTATAGTCTCAGATGTGAGTAATTAACATTTCTCTTATTTTTCAAAAAAAAAGTAAAACCTGGAAAAGCAGCAAGCTTTGATCGAGTGGCTTAGTCAGTGAATTAGTTGATCAGTCTTAGCTGTTATCTCTTAATTTGCTCTGTCTCTTGATAAAGTTGTGAAGAATAAATGTGTCAAATAGGAGATTTGTCTCTAGGCAATGTATTGAGCCTAGGCTGTAGTGTGAAAGCTTTCTGGCCCTGTATTCCCCAGAGGTACTGTTTCAGAGACATTTTGTGGGCCTCAGCACTTGCCCTGCTTCTCCCTTACAATATGAAACAGTGATGTGTTCATAACCTGTTCTTGCCTACAGGAAGTAAGAACAGTGGCACAGAAGTGCTAGTTACTTTTAGGATAAACCTGGAACATTCTATTAAACGCACTGCATGATGTAGTTGTCACTTGGTTGTCAACAACAGAAGGGGCTTGTTGATCCTGTGAGTCCAGGAAACCTGATTTGTTTCAGGATGGACAGAAATGCAATCTGGAAAGTCATTTTATAAACAGACTTCCTTGATAACAGTAGTCTGGATGTAGGGCTAAGAGGTCCCTTTCATTGTTACTGTCATTGTTTATAATGTCTTCTCTTTGTGAAGTTCCAGGGCAACGTATGAATAGCTTTACACAGGTAGGATTCAATACAGAGGAAGAAAGAGGAAAAGAGAAATTAATAATTAAGAAGAGAAGGCAAGATAATTTGCCACACTTTTATGGATTTTTTTTTTCCATACATCAACAAATCAGATCAAAATTTCATCATGTTTTTGCTTTTATCAATGAATTTTGATTCATTTTTGTCACTAGTTTTGGAGCTGCCTTTCTTGTGGGCTTGAAAAAGTCACATTGAAATCTATTAGCTTTGAAAGGTGAAAAATTACCTCCCAGAATGCTTATTTTCTCAGCATTTTGTTTTAAATAATAACATGGCCATTATTGCAAACCAGCTTCCCTCATGTGCACAGGACAGTGCTACGTCCTTCATAAATGTGTTTTACCTGTTAGGTTAGTTTATTTAAATTAGACATGCAAGTCTGAATTGAATGGAAAACACTGAGTGAATACTGGATCCTGTGAGGATTTGCTCTGTATGTGTGTTCAGAATATATACAATGGCTGCATATATTTTGCCTTTAAAATACTTTAAATTAGTTCGTGACTTGCTTTTGATGAGGACTGAAGTCTTTTAATAGATTAGCACATGAAATCTATATTGCTTTTTATGTAAAGAATTGTCTCTGATTGTCCTTGAGTAAGTGGTATATCAGTAGTCCAACAGATGTATATATGAAACTATCACCTCTTTCAAAAGCTTGGAAGGTGATGACCACCAGACCTCAACCTATCATACAGCTTATGGTCCTTAATATGTAAAAAAATCATCATGATGTATGCAGTATCTTTGTGCTTGTCAGGTATATTATGTCAGCTTGAGATTGCACAGTGCAGCACAGCAGCAAGGGCCCTCAGTATTTTCCCTGATAAGCATGTATTAAAAATGCGGTGGATACAATAAGAATAACCCAAATGTAATGTTGTGTAAATACATGATACCCCAGGAGGCTCCTGCAATAAGTGCTCCTCAAGCACTTCTGAACTGGGTTGCTCAGGAGATGGTATCTCAGGGGATATGGCTAGTGTTGAAAATGAGTAAGCAAATGGGATAATGTTTTGCTGAAAATAGTCTTGAACCAAATTGCAAAATCATTCGTTAGATGGTGAGGACAATGAGATTCATACATAAATGAAAGTTGTTAGGGTTTTGTGTCAGATATCACAAAGATCTCGATCTGTCTGAAATACTGACTGATGCCTAAAATGCAAAGATGATATAGGATGAAAGCAGTGGGACAATCTAGGTGTAATAACTGGGATGTATGAATGAGACTCAACATTTTGAGTTTGGAAAGATTGAATGGGGTGGGAGGAAGAAAATTGCAAGCGTTACACAGCACTTCATGTACTTAAGTAGGTCAGGATTGAAATGGGGTGTTATAAGGCACCAGAGCAATGTCAAACAGCACAAATGGATTGACTTCACTTACTGCGATTGGGGTGGGGAGAGGATGAAGAACAGCAGTGCCTGCTAAATCTGTGTGGGGTGAATGCCTGCGGGGTTCTGGAGCAGATACACCATGTATTTTGAGCAGGATACTGTTAACCTTGTTACCCTGCCCCCATGCATCAGTTTTCTTTTTCTAAAGGAGATAATGCTTTTTCTCATTCATGTATTAGTCCTGTTTATGTAGATTTCAAGTTCTGAAAGGCACAAATTGTCTTATCCTGTGTATTTCAGTGGCATGTGGGACAGGCAGAAACTATTCCTGGTTGGAACTTTTAGGTGGCACCATGGTATAAAAATGCTGAAATTCTTCTCCAGGATTTAGGCAGGCTTCAAAGGTCGGCTTCTGCCGCCTTGTATGTTGTGTTTAGGGACACAGCATACAGTATTATGTGCATTGTTTACTAGCTTTTTTCCATTAATTCTGCACTGATATTTCCTTGCAAGTTTAAAAGGAGGAAAATATATGGTCTTTGCCAAGAAAAGAAATCAGACAGAAGTCCAAAGACAACAGCTTGCCTATTTTTATCAGTAACAGTAGACTTGCTTTCCTAACTTAGGCAAGTATGGGAGGATACCTTAACAATATGTAGGCTGCTGTATGGACACAGGGGAGGCATTAAAAATAAATTCCTTCGTAAATAAAGTAGCACACCATTGATGTTTGCCTACTGATTAAAATGCATCACAGACTAATTAGAAGTGAGTTATCTTTTGTATTTATTTCCTAACATCCACAAGTTTTTTCCTTCAATTTTTTTTCAAAGGAGCGAAGCAAAATACATCCATATATCATATCTGAGACTGGGTAAACAAAGAGTTAATGGATGATTCTCCCAGGTGGCTGAACACTTGAGTTGCAGTGAAAGGCTGGTAACATTCATTGAGCTCTTGTGCTGGTTTCTACCTGTCAGCAGCTCCTGATATACTACTATACAGGGAATAAAAAATGAGCTTGCTCAGACCAGAAGCAGCAAGCATCCTTAGGAACCTTCTGATGTTGCATTAAAAACCAGCATGCAATGTTATTTTTCTCATTATTTGAGAGACTTTTGAAATATCAGTGATGTACATATGGTCTTTGCTGCTTCCTCTGGTGTTCTATTCACTTGCTTCTCTCACTGGAATATGGATGATGCAAGCACAATTAAATGCCTCAGCCCGGATAAAGGTAAGGAGAAATGTTATTTTAACCACCTTTTTGTGGGAAATTAGTTTCGCTATAGGGAAAAGTATAGTGTATGGAGCTTTCCTGGACACTTGTTTTCTGTTTTTGAAACTTTTATACTTACAAGAAATAAACAGCAGTTTCTTAAGGTAGTCTTTGCTGTACCATACCTTGCCTCCTGTTACCACCAAACCTTAAATAATACATGCTTCTCTAGTGACTGTTTCTTCCTGCATGGAGTGCAAAGGAGTGCATCAAGTATATTCATGTCCCTTTTCTGCTTGCTTAAGTAGCTAGCTGTCACCATACAGAATGGCATTCTATTTTTAACCATAGACCTTCTGCTACCCACATTAGAATAGAGAAAAAGACACCAGTACTATTGAGTCAGCTGTATTGTTTTAATTTTTTAGAATATGTGATTTGCTTCTAGTTAGATACAGCTTCTTTATAGCCATCAAACAAGAAGAGTGCATAGAATCAGTTCGGGTTGAGCGTGTCCGTGGTGCAGTTATACCGGGGATGAATTCATCAGTCCTCTCTGAACTGCCTCAAGCTGTTCAAACTGTGGTGCAGTTTTCTGCAATTTGAACTTGGACGTCATACCTCCTGTACTGATGGCTTCTTAAGAAATTATATTAATTCAAGACCAATTCTCAAAACCCCAGTTTTTATTCTTTAAAAGCTTTGTATTCTTCTTGTTTTGTTTGGTAAAAGCTGAGAGAGAGAAACCCTTACCTGTGATATATTTTAACTGAATCAAATGCCTCATTCCTTGTCTCTACGCATTTTGTATTTTATGCCTGTTAGGCATGTGGTTTTGCAGTAGTTACGCAACAAGTAAAGAAGTATGACTTCTGTGCCTTCAGAAAAGCTGCCCTGTGTGCACTGGGTACTGTTCTAGCACCTTCGTGTCTTTGGGAGGGCAGACTCCCTGCATTTTCAACTAATAGAATACTTAGTGACATGTTCATGAATTTTGCCATATCTGTTGAAGGATACGTTCATTAAAGTTTGATTTTCTTTTGCAAGATTGGCTGAAAAAGTCATATCTAGGTTAAAACTTTACCAAAATGGAAAAATGCTTGGATCTAACCTGATGATCCATTAACTCTGGCTTTATGTGTGTCTATTATTAGCATGCTGAAAATAAGCTAAAGCAGTGCTATTTATTCAGAAGGTAAGAAAAGGTAATGCAGACAGGTGTGGCTGTACCTGTGTAGTCACTAATCACTGCAGCAAATGCTATTCCAGTAACTGAAGAAGGATCTGATTGTGAAAATGAAAGCAAATTGACTTGGAAGAGTCTCATTATAGAGCAGAATTGTAATTTAGAAAAAGAGGATGGCCATAGAACATCATGTAGAAAAATCTTTCATTGTAAATAGAAATGGCCATTTTTTTCTCTTTATCTTATGACCATTTTGATAATGGTATTCTTTATTAATAAAAAAAAAATCAAATCCAAGAATATTTCTAGTCTGTGACAGATTTAATGAGTGTGAGAACTATGCAAATAATTCAGGTAAATAATGAGTCTCAGTCTGTGTCAGAAAAAAGGAAAACATTAACCAATATTTTCCTTTGAGATTTGTTACAAATGAAGCAGAGATAATGAGATACATTTAGATATTGTTAATATTTGTTTAAATTGCAAAAATTTTGAAGTGTATTTTAAAGCTTGGCATAAGGATTTATTTACCTGTGCCATATTGCTGGCCTAGACTCTAGAGATTTGGAAGCGTGCAAGCTTTAATTTAATGAGATACTAAATAGTTTCTCACCATTCTTTTATTTCCTATGTGCAAGAATTTACTTGTTCCAAGGAAAGAAGGTGATTTTTGTCGAAACTTCATAAGCTGTAAATCCCCAAGTTTTGGGTTGAATTGATTGAAGTGGTAAAGTTTCATTTCACATACTTTTATTGATTGCATTTTCTGACAGAGATGTTTAAGGACTGAAAACCAAAATATTTTGGTTTTGAAAATGTCATGATGGAGCAGCCCGAGTATTCCTCATCTAGTCATTGCTCTCTGAAACCTGATGTACCATTGTGGTTTCGTTTGTACTTTAAACAGACAAGGTCCTCGAGGAAGGTATGATGGAACAGGAATTCTGTCATCCAAAATCCTTTTGGCTTCTCATATTAGGTTCAGCTTCTAACTTCTGAAAACTGGTATGAGAGAGAGGGACTCTCACTTGAGGATCTACCTGGAGAATCATCCATGTAGCACTTATTCAGGTTCATTCCTTGTTTGTGGTTAGAAAATGCTTGGACTGAGATTTAAGGATGTTTGAGTGTTTCTGCCAGATGGTGTCGTTCTAAGCTAGCTGGTGGAAGCACCTGAGAAACAAATGGGGTAACTTAAAAGAGCAGAGGTTCACTGAGCTGAAGCTACAGGCAAGGTGGTTAAATGAAGTTTCTTTTTAAAGGGTGGTCACCTTCTTGCTGTCATCTGTAGTATTAAGAGGAAAGGTGATTCTCCTCTCACTTAGGCATAACACAGTGGTGATGCAACTGAAGCCAGTAATTCCATAGTGTATGAATGCCTCTAAAAGTCTTCATATTATGTCCTGTTAAAACATTTATGAGAGGCACTAACATGCTGGCTGTCAAGACTTCAGTTATTCTAGTGACTTGCCACTCATTTTTTAAGAGGTTGCCTAGAGGCTAACGAGTCACAAATGATCATCTAAAAAATTACTTCCAGTAATTCTGAAATCTTCAGCTATTGCTAAAGAAACAATTCATACTGCCAGTACCACTGGGAGAAGAATGGGCCACATAATGAGTAAAGAATCTTGTCTGGGAAACTCCTTGAAGAATGTGATAGCTGGCAACCATTTTCCAGTGCAACACCTCACAAAGCTCTGGAAGACCTAACTATGGCTCGTGATTCTTCTTGCTGCAGTCTATTTGGTGAGATTTAAATTTGTGGGGGTTTTTTTCAATGTTTTTCTTTACCTGCTTTGTTACCTGTTCTAGCCATGTGCTGTGTGTCAGTAAGCTGTTTGCCCACTTCACAGAGGTCAGGAAAACGTGTCTCAAAGTCATATTGATGAGGGCTTTGTCATCTTTATATCATTATTAAAACTGTATTGGAGTAGGCTTTTTTCTACCACTGCTGCAGCTAAGGATCCACTGTAATAGATACTGCTGAAAATCAAAGTCAGTGGTACTTTTTGAGTTCAGACTGATGGTCCTTGGGGAGAGGTTGGAAGATGGATTCTAGGAGATGGTTCTTTCATTCTTTTGCCAAGCCAGTTAGAAACTGGCTTGAGCATAACTTACCTGATTACCCTGTGCATGGTTGAGCATATCTCTATACTCTCAATATTTGATAAATGCATCTATTTTATTGTCAAATAAAAACGAGTATTGCTTACTGTGTTTTCTCTGTTACTATGATTTAGCAGAATTGCTTTATTTGGGATGGAAGTTCTTTGCACCTCCCATGTCCAAGGAAGTCTCTGTGGCGAATTGGACTTTGGTTACAAAACGTATCATTCCATTGATTCAATTGGATTTGGAGTTGAGATCCAACATCTCTAATCTGGAAAGCACAAGTATTCTGCTTTCAGATGATCTGTTGTAAATTAGGGTAACCTTTTTAAAATGACAGGTTCTACATAATTTTAGGGATTTACACCATCTTAATGAAAAGCAGAATCAGATCCACACTTTAATACTGTCCAAGTTCAGATCCTTATCCTAAAATGGGGGTATTGCTTTCAAACTATATTGAGGAGAAAAAAGTCCATTTATGAAGGGCTGTGCTTGATTGCTATGGGCTTCAAATTCATGTATCGTGGACTCACTGAGACCTTTCCAGGATGATGTAATTTAGCCACCCTCCAACACTTACGGTAATTTTAAAGTGTTGGAGGGTGACTAAATTGCATCATCCTGGAAAGGTCTCAATGAAATTATTTTCTGGTAGTGTTCCTATTTGAGAGTGAGGAACAGCTTTTCTTTCATTCATTTGGCAGGAGGTTTAGATTGATAATGGTAGGTCTGGAGAATAAAAATTTGACCAGAACTCAGTTGAAGAAGTTAATATATCCAGCTGCCTTTGCTCTACTTGCGTGAGTGCAGTGGAGTGAGAGGAACAATGAGCATCATGCATCTATTATGCAAAAGGAAGGTCAGTGGGGGGAAAAAAAAAAAAAGCAAGCTTATTTTTGTCTTCAGAAAACACTTCACATCTGATTTCTTACTGACTTGCACCTTGTGCAGCCAATTGTACTTGTAAAAAGCAATTGAAATATTGCATCTGAAGCTCAGTTCTCACCTCACGTTCAGTGGAAGTACCTATCAAATCCACTTTTCACAAGCATGCACAAGCACATTCTCTTTGGAACAGAGTGTAAAGTAACTAACATAAGCCTCAGGCTATTAAACACTGGGAAGAAGAAAGCATGGTTTATTACTGAAAATAGTGTTTTGATGTATTTCCCATTTAGTGAAGTCCCTAGGCAGCATACAAGGAATCATTCTCAGGCTTTTGTCCCTTTATGTGCCTCTGGAATAGAGATTACTTATACTTCTTTCCCATTTTTAAATACTTAATCACTTTATTTATGTATTTATTGCTCTAATAAAGGCCAGTGCTGCTGTTAAAAAATACATATCTGAAATTAAGCAAAAAATAAAAATGTGAAAGTTCACAAATTCAGTATGCTTGAGAAAATTGGGCTACTCTGCATCTTCTTTTTCTGTCAGAAATTTTTGTTCTGATCCAGAGAAAGACCTTTGGCTATTTTCCTGATGTATTCAGACACAGTGGGAAGAGCAGTGATTCTGAACAGGCTATCTGATTTGTAGTTTTGATGCATTTCTTCCTGTGGCGTTGTCCTCTGATATTGAGTAAATTAGATATTATTTTTAATACAGAGTAAGAGATAAGAAGTCTGGTAGAAATCAGATACCATGGTGCTTGTTCAGAATCATCACCCTTTTATAGTAGAATGATTTTTAAATTTTTTTTTAAGGTGATTGAAACTCTCCAGTCTGTCATTCAGTGTCCCATTAGTTGAACTGAGGAAGGAACCTGCAAAAAAGAATGCCTCCAAAAATAGCTTCTCTATTTCTTAGCGTGAACTAATATTCTCAGTTGAATTTATCAAGCAAATAGCCTTTCAGATTTTGTTCTGTAGCAATTCTGGTCATTAGGTTTATTCATTAATGTTTATCTATATATGGGAGAAACAAGTGCATAATGGAAATTAACACTGCACAATAAATGATTTTTAAAGGACTATTTTCTTTATTCTCTTGTCAATGACCAAAATGATCTCTTGCAGGACTGCTGTTGTGTGTTAATACTTCCTGCGTGTTTAACCAAACTATACCGAATCCAAAACAACAAAAAACAATTGGGCAATAAGCAATAAGCTGTATTGACTTGCAACCATTGAGCTTGTTGTGGACTTCAACTCAGCAGCCTGCGCCCTGTGCCACTGTGCTCCTTACTGTTTGTAATCTTTCCCCTTCAGGAATTACAGCAGGTGGTTCCTGCTTGAAGAAAACCACAATTGTTTGACTCTGCTTTCTCAATAATTCTGCCACAAATATTAAAACTTCCACCTTCCTCAAGTGGAGCTTGAGGCGGTGATCTGCCATGAGAGTGCATTTGCCTTATTTTAGCCTTTGGAGGATTCGGCTCCGTTTTAACCTATGCCTTGCACAGTCTGTGTAGTCAAGCACTATGGGCAACTTCACTGCCCTCCCTCATTTTAAAATCACATTTCTGTCATCATTGCTTTGTGCTCTCTTGTTCAGAATGCACACCGTTTGCATGCTGTGAACTGTGGTATAGGTTCAGATTACAGAATTATTGCTTTACCTCTTTGTTTCTGTTTCATGAACAGTTGCCCGTTAAAATGTTAACAAGAGATATTAGCATGAGCTTCATGTTCTCTTACAAGGTAGAGACAAGAAAAAATACTTATTTTCTGAAACAGCTAATAATTAATGAAAAGTATCTTGTCACCTCCCAACCCCTTCTCATACCAGTCAAAAGAAAATGTCTAAGTTCACACTTTCCCTATGAAAGTGTGTCATTGTTAACGAAGTTCAAGGCCAAAATATGGTTCTGAGCCAAATCTCATTTCTTCAAGTTATTGTGATATTTTAAATTTAGGTAAATAATGCTTGTTTGTCATACCTTTCAGTAGAGGCTGGAACTCTGTAATATCCCTTGTGATGGGGAAGAAGCATGTCTGATTATTGTAATTCATAGGAAGAAGTCACAAGGATGGGAGGTGGATACATTTCTTTACTCAAGTTCTTAGGCACAGGACTTTCTGGCTCCCGGATTGTTTAAATACAAGCCATCTGCCTTGCCTCACTGCAGACAGATATCTAATTTTTTGTATGAATGATTCTGACATTTTGTTTTCAGCAAAGGATGAACTAAACTAGTGGCTCTAGAGGAAGCTCTCCACTCTTACCTGTCAGCTACATCTTCCCAGAGTAACCCTTGTAACTCACCAAGCACCTTGCAATTCCTTCTTTGTGCATCTGCAGCTCTGCTGCTGTGTAACCTGCCTGTATTTCTAAGAGACAGCAGATGACCTTCACTGTGGATTTAAGCTTGGTGGCTTAATCCCGCTGTTTTCTCTTGATTTACAGTACCCTCATCAGGTGGTCTGTTGGATGACACAGAAGCTCAGGAGAGCATTGAATGAAGGCAGAGACTGAGATATTCCCAGAGACAATGCAGCACTATTTTTTTTCCATGTTTCATGAAGCTGGTATATGTTTGAGAAATAAAGTCTGTCACATTTTTTTTAAATGTACATGGCACAAAAGGAAGGTCTAGAAGAGTTCTGAATCTTTTACAGGTAGAATACATTAAAATTCACCCCAAATATGGAAGCAAAGTTTGGGAGTTAAAATCAATTTGTGCAGATGGGTTTCAGTAGCAGATGTCTTTTCTGAATGTCTTTTCTGAGTCTTGTTTTTCTGTACCAATTTTGCCTTGGATTCTTCAGTTCTTAGAGATGTTTTCATAGATGATGTTCAATAATATTGATGGATTTCTTCCCTCCCAACCTGCCTTAATCTCCCTTTCAGTGTTTATGACCCTTGTCACAGAGCAGATGGTAAAGTGCTGAAAGATCTTTAAATGTAAAGAGTTTAAGATCTTACTTCAATTAAGTGTGTAGGGACATTTTCTTATACAAGTCGGAGGTTGGAAACAAGGTGACCTTAGAGCAACATTTATGTGTATATATATTAAAAATGTTTATTTTATGCTGACATTTTTCTATAATCAACAAAATTTCTTTATTACTACTTTTTCAGGAAAAAAGTTCAAATAGCTAATAAATTCTTTTTACTAAAGACGTCTAGGGAATTGAATTTCTATTGGTCAAAACCAGCATCAGAATTCTTCGTAGAGTTCATTAGTAGGCTGTTGTTATATGTTAATTATTGAAGGCAAAACCAATAGAAATCTCAGAGATGGTGCATGTTTCAAGTAGAAAAGAGTTAAAAATATTTCTATGGTTTCTTTGATAAAACATGATACAAAAATCTTAATATGTTTATTAAAGAAGCAGTCTTCCTTAACACAAAACCTACTTGAAAGCTCAAAACACAAAGCCTTTTCTCATTAATTAAAGTAATTGCATCATTTTTTTCAGATGAGCTCCAGAGAACTGAACATCATGGAAGGAGGCAGACTAATTGTTGTCATTATGTTAGTGCTGTTATTGCTAATGGGTCCCAGTTCCACTAATATTCCTTCATGTGAATAAAATAAACCAAGGTGTTTCAGGATCCATTCATTTTAATAATGCAACTTTCTAAACAGTTTTGGAAACACTCATATCCGTGGCTGCTTAGCTAAAGCGGCTGTCTTGGAACATACCCATTGTAAAAACCAATGCTGAAAGGATGTGCAATGTTAGGGCCATTGCTCTTTCTCCCAGGGGACTCAGTGTCCTTGTGAATCGATGCATGCTGAAGACAGATGTATTCCAGTCAAACGGTGTAACTTGAGCGTATTCTGAGCTAGTGCAAAAATATTAAGCTTTGGAACATGGTGGGTGAGAAATAGAAGCTAGTAAGTAACCCGGCTTCCCCTTGCTACAGGGAAGATGTGTGGCTTTAGTCTTGAGCGTGGATTACTGTGCTTAGAGTTGCTGTCCAGATGGTCTAGCAGTCTGGAGTAGACTATAGCTGTCCGTGTCCATGCCAAAGGTCAGTAGTGTGGGGTTGTGTTAGAATTAGGGAAAAGGCAGCTTATATACAGTTGGGATAATGTTGTGGGCCAGGCGGTGCTCTGGCCTTTCTGCGCGGTGAAGTGGCAGTTGGATGAGTGCAGGAAGTTCGGTTGTCACTCTGTGTATCTGAATTTTTCCCTTCCTTGGAAGTTACCAAAACCATCTAAAAATGATTGTTTTAGTGAATTCTTAATGTAACTAATGCAGAACCTTTTAGTTGTCAGGTAAAAATAGAAAATATAATAGATGTTGTCTACACTCCATCAGTGCACACTCCCCGTATCCCTCTTTGGAAGAAGAGGTCATACCAGAAACGTAGGCAGCTGATGCATGCAGAGACATAGCGAGTGAAGAACACAGAGCACCAGGGAAACCCAAAGGCAAATGGCTCCAGCAGAGGAGAAACTGGGACTGAGTTGACTCTCTTGCTGACTAGATCATGCTGCCGCAGACCTTTAGGAAGCAGCGTTTCTGGGCAAAGGGAAGAAACATAAATCACACTTTTAGAGGTAGTGAATGAGCATCGTGACTTCGGTTCATCAAATCAAGCTTTCTGTGCTCCTGCTCTTCATGTTCGTGCTTGTGTATGTTGGGTTTTGAACCTTTATCAGAATTCAGATGTATTTCTCAACTGTATTTAGTGATTTGCATTTCAATGAGATTTCTTTGCTTTTGTTATTTCCTTTAGAAACATCTTGGCATTTAGTACTTCAGAAGACAGTAACAGGCTTACTAACTCATATGAAGATGTTAGGCTGGGGTGTCTCAGATGTAGCTGTAACGGTAATTTCTGCAGTTTTTCCAATGCTTTTTGACTGGTGTTTACAGCTGAAAGTGCAACAAGGAGGATAAAACTAAGTGAGACAGGGAGAGTGTCCAGATAAATGGCAGCGTGCCAGGTGACATTAAAAACTTTTATTTCCTCCTTTTACTTTATGACTTGTTTTGTGCATTGGTAATCATTTTCTTTTTATTCTGCAGCCATTAGGAGCAAGATTTCCCTGGATGGGAAGTGGGAAATATTAACTTCAATACAAGTATTGCTAAGTGTATCACTAATTGCTGCCCATGTGTTTCTAAGTATTGTAGAATTAGCCTCTTGTGATGAGGTTAGTTTGTTAATCTGGTAAACTGGGTCTGTGGTGTATTCATGCAAGGCTAAACGGAGTGCATGGCTGTGAAGTTACAAGTCTAATCCTTGTGGATTTATAGGTCAGTTATAGTATCAACTCTGTAATATTTAATATCTCTGGCAATCAATATATTGAACTTAGAAAGTCAGTTCATTAAGTACACCTGGGGTATTTGCTGTGACATCTCCAACTGGTAGTAGCCAGCTGAAGCACAGAAATTGTGTCTGCATGTTGTTACCTCATACACTTGAGCTTCTTGCTACACCATGAGCCTAATTTACTTCTTGTCTTGTTTCTTTGTTTTGTCTTCTGCTTGAATCCTGATGTACAAAGACAAAAGAGAAATCAGTCTGACCTATGTATTGAAATTTCCCGCATTACAATTTTTACTTTTGTCTTTTCTACTTTACTTTTTTCTACAGCTGTTTCCCTATGTATTAAAAATTTTTTAACTATTTTTCCTTAACAGTAAAGCATGCATGCTGGAAAGGAATCCATCCATCATGATGGGTGGCATTAATGATAAACCCATTTATCTCAGGAGGATCTTACATTGCTCACGTTTCTCCATCTTCCAAACCATATGTATGTCGTGTGCCTGCATCTTCTGCAAGATGCTCTTTCTCTGTATGATGGAGTCTGACTTTTCTGCCATTCTTGAAGTGAATATCTTCTTTTACAAGACTTTTGACATTCTAGCATTGTTCATCAAGGATTCTGAGTTCCACTTTTAGCAAAGCCACATGCCAGCCTGCAGATTCAAACATTGTTGGTTTTCAAATCTTTTTGTAGCATGAAAAGCCTTTGTTACACTCAGAGAATAATAAGTTTCCAAAGTGCCATGGAAAGAAGGCTTTCATCTGCGTGTTGTGTCAGGTGAGCAAGATTTTTCTGAGAATGTCAAGTGAGGCAAGAATAGAAACCCATTTCAATAGGCTTATATCCTAAGTACTAAGCTCAGTATGCTTAAGAGTTGGGAGAGGGATTGTGTCACATTCAACCCTTCATTATTTCCTGTTGCTCTCACACACTGTTAACTAGATTTTGGCACAATCAGTAAATAGAGGACCCGTTTGAAAGATTTTCTTTTTCTCTGTTTATGTGATCATCTTCTCCTGAGGCCTGAAGAATGGTTTGGTAGTGACAACTAATAGGATTTAAATTAACCTTTTGTGGGTGGGTTTTGGATTACAAATCTAACTTCAACATTGAAATAGTTCTTTTCTGGTGCTATAAATCACTGGCATTTTTCTGTACTTGAATAAAAACAAATCCACATTCAAAGTCCTGCTTGTGCAGAATTCTGATTCTGAACTATGAAACTAGTATCTTGGGCAATGCTGCAATAGGAGTTATGTTTCTCCCTTCCCTTTGTCCCCAAACTGATAACACAAATGGTTAATGCAGTATCTAGGATGTCCTTGCAGGGTTAATATTTTAAATTTAAAAGGTGTACCTTTTGCTGCCTGGCACACAGAGTGCCAACTGCTGACTGAGATTTTGTGGCATGTACAAGCTGGAAGACTGCAAGGAATCCTTTTGATTAGTGCTGCAAGAGAAAAAAAAACGGACGTAAACAACCGCAATACCTTTGGTTTATTGCAAAAGTTTACCTTAACTCTGTCGTCTTATAATTGAGAGCCTTAAAGTTTAGTTGTATCTCCTCCCTTGTGAGGTACAGCAATGTCATTCTCCCCATTTAAGATCTTACATCTATACCATGGAAATTACCCACAAAGCTGTTTACTGTTTTATTTAAGAAAATCACAGAAGCATGGGGTAGGTAATTAAGGTCCCATTTCTCAGATCTCATTCTGGCCCATGAAAACGATTAGGATCTTTAGAGCAGTACTTCATGGGGTCTTGCCTTCTGTGTAGCAGTTTTCTGTTCTGTGCATATAGGCTTCTCAGCATTTTACAGAAGAATTTCCTCCTCCTCTGGTTACAATTAGTTTGCAACCATCTCATTAAATTGCTCTTGAAAGATACCTTAGGAGAATGGAAGGCTATTGCTGAAGTGTTCGAATAAGTAGCAGAACATGACGAGAGCGTACATAGCGTTATTGCCACTGTTAACCTCTAGCACAGACCCAGTTTGTTTTTTCTTTGGAATTAATCTGTGGTTAAACTCTGAGTCCAGCCTAATATAAGAACTCTGGGCATAGGTGGTGAAATAACTTCTGTTTGAGAGTAATCATCTCTAGAGTTAACTATTCTAAAGCTTTTTCAAACTGATAACGGAGGAGTAGGAAGCACTTAATGAATGTGTTTTTAAATGGGCAATTTGTGTTTAGCTCATCAAGCTAGAAGCATATTAGGCTCCTTGTACAGATCACAGATGGCAGGAGCAATTGTATGCTGTACTTAAAACTTAATGTAGATTAAGAGGTTGCGATAACATAAATGACAGATTTCTGTATTTTGAGTTTAATGGATGCATTTCAAATGAAATGAGGTAGTGAATTAGTGCTTTTTCAAAGTTAATCCTTACCTGCTTTTATCTCTGTTGGTTTTCAAGCGCCCTCACTGTTTGCGGTTTCTGTGTACAGCATTTGTCCTGTGCAACGTAGCTGCCTGTCTTCTGCCCTACTGTCCTCAGCAAGCATCTGCCATGGGCTTGTGTCAGTTTGCAAAGACATTCCTAAATGGGTGGTTGTGAGATGGAAAGGTGCTGCTAACATAGGCAAAGAAAAAGAAAGCACTTTTTTTTAAACTTTTTTTTTTTTTCCCCCTCTACATCTGTAACGTGTCACCTAAATCCCCTGACTGGATAGGGCAGAACCACGGCTTTAGGATTAGTGCGTATGATGGATTTAGGATTTCAAGCAAACATGTGTTGCTGTGTTTGCGTCGTATCTAGTTTTTACTGCCTAGAGAGAAACATTCTGTCTTTTATCGGGCATGTCCATTAAAATACTGAGGAGAACCCTCTGAGAAAAGATGAAGACTGGTACAATGATATTCTGAAGAGCTGTACAAGAAGATGTGATTGTTCTTTTTTTTTCAGACCTGGAAAGAGACTGAAGAGCTTAAACACCTGGACAGTTTCACAGTGAAAGGCAAGGGTGTCTCAGGAGGGCAGAGAGGGGAATGGATTTTACTGTTAACTTTGCACTTATTTACTGCAGTGGATATTGTTGGTTGGTTTTGAAGAGCAAGTAGAGTCCTCAGCAAGAGTGGGACTTGCAAATCTGTTAGTAATCAAATATGTAAAAGGGATGCCTCTGTGTAGGAATTGCTGTAAGAAGGAGGAAGCAGCATGGAGAAGCCAACAACTGTAAATTGCTATAATGTCTTGGTGGATTCTTAGCAACTAGTAGGAAAAGGAATATCATCAGGAGGCCTTTCTGTCCAGAAATGGATTCTTCTACATGCCATCTTGCTTCATGGCCCTGTCTGTGTCCATCGTGTGTCATCTTTAAAATGTTGAACTGAAACCCACGTAATCCTCAAAAATAGACTCATAGGTACGTCATATAGAATGAAAAGGATTTTGTTGGGATTTTAATATTGTAAATCTGGACAGGGGAGGAGGCCTAAATTTACTGTGAAACTGCTCTGTAGCAACCTGAAAAATACCACTGGATTTTGGAAATCACCAATTTTCTCGTTTTTTCCTGGTAACATTTTTATGCTATTACATTGAAAATGTGTACTACAGGATCTTGATCTCTACTAAGGCCTGCAGTGCTTGTATTCAGTTCTGAAGCTGCCCTTTATCTCAGATATGGATGCCTCAAAATCTCCCTTGCTTCAAAATAAGTTCTCAGTGGCCCGTCTGGCTGAAGAGTTTTTCTGGGTTGGTGGCAGCATCGTAGCTTCTCCGAGATGGAAAATCGGCCATATTGGTAAGATGCAGGCTGAATACCTGCCGCTTCATTGAACAAGATGGTATCATCTTGAAACCTTTCATGTTTAAATCTTATTTAGCGACAGCTTGTCTAGCAGTAGTGTGCGGGAGTGGAAAAGACGATAGACCTTGAGACACAGCCCTAGTCCTGTGTTATTTTATATGATTGCTAATGCAGTTCTTTTGGTCCTCGGGAACCTCTCATTTAAAATTTCATTATTGATTTCTTTACATTCTTCTGGAAAAACAAATGCAAAGTTGTACATTGAGATGTGCAGACCTTTTGAAATTTTCTGTTGCGTAGGTAGAATCTATCTCCTTCTCCATACCCACAGTAAGACAGGTTTGCTATCTGCCAGAATTTGTACACCTCAACTCTTTGATTTTCCGTGCAATACTTGTAGTTTTCAGGCTTTGAAATGAGCATTTAGAAGTATCTCTGTGCTCTTCCATAGTAGGTCACTGGGCTCTTAGTGATATACAATGCCAAAATCCCTAAGCTTCACTAGCTATCTGAGAAAGATCCCTTTTTGCTTCATAGCAGCCTTTATTTTAAATAGGTAATAAACCCAGCAAACCTAGTTGGAAATGGCCAGAGAAATGAGATTTTTCCTATTCTAGTAAATGCATTTTAATAGCTGTCTTCCTGATCTGCTTGTGTCATAGAATCCCAGATTGGTTTGGGTGGGAAGGGGCCTCCCAGCCCACCCAGTGCCACCCCCTGCCGTGGGCAGGGACACCCCCCACCAGCCCAGGGTGCCCAAAGCCCCATCTAACCTGGCCTTGGGCACTGCCAGGGATCCAGGGGCAGCCACAGCTTCTCTGGGCAACCTGTTCCTTCTGAGAGAATTGTTTCCTACTATCTAATTTAAATGTACTCTCTGGTTTAAATGCCATCCTACTCTGCTTCTGCATTTCCCTGGATCCAGATGGCTGATGGAGTCTCAGCCGAGAGATGGAGAGCTGACAGTCTGACCTCGAATTAAGCACCCTAATTTCCACAGGATTAAGAGCATATCTTCCCCCATTAACATCCCCTCTAGTAGGGGTTATGTGCTTTAAGGATGGATTCAGTCTTGCATTTTCTCTTGTATACAGCAAAGACTGTGCTGGCAGAATTATACAGAAATTTTCTTTTTTAAAGATACTTTAAGATATTTTTTGCCAGTGAAAGTCCTGAAATTTAGTGAAGTTGGAGTCAGCGAGAGCAAATAAGAGGGAGAAAGTTTTTGCACTAGTAATAAGATGGTTGGTTTAAAAGCTTGTAGACTGTAGGTATGCAAAATGAGACAAATGAAGATTAATGAAGTTGGATGTGGTCTGTTTTTAAATTGGATCCTGGCATAATGGTGTGAGCCAGTCTGCCGTACCTGATCTGTCAACACTGTAGACAGAAAATACCTTAGGTTAACTCTTGAGCGTGCTGCTCACTGCATGAATGGCTCCTTCTCTGGTTTTGGGGTTTTTTGTTTTGGTGGCTTGTTTTGTTTTGGTGGGACTTTTTTTCTGTCTCTGTGTGTGTGTTTTGGTGGGTGGGTTTTTTTTTGTTTGATTTGTTTGGTTGTGGCTTTTTATTTGGTTTTGGCATTTCTTCTGTGTGTGTGTGAAGTAAAATTCACCCACTAAGAACGGTCCAGTTTTCATGTAAGAGAAAACTGAACCAGTGTCTCCCACAATGAGTTCATGTTGTAAGGAAAAGATTGTGCTTTAAAATGTGATAATAAAGAATAAATACAAAATAAATAAGTAAGATTTAAAAAGAGAGGAAAAAAAAGATGGTTTGCTCCATTATGAACCACAGGATGTTAAATTCTCTGTGTAACAGAAGTTGTTTTTAATAGCATTTCAGTTGATTCGTAAGGCAATGTGTCAAGCGGGAATTACTACTAATGCGTTCCATTAGCGTAGGTGCCTGTTTGAGGAACAAAACCAGGTCACTGTAGCCAACAGTTAATGATAAAGCCTCTGTGATAAGACCATTACTGGAGTGAATGTCTTCAGGGTCAGAAGTGACATTCAGGGAGCTTTTATTATGTGTGGTATGATGAACTGTTAGGGAGATTCCTCCAGCTTGCAGAAATCAATTGCACAGTTCACATGCAGAATTGACAAAATATCTTCTAATTCCAAGACTTTTCAGCTGAATAGGATTCCTACTACATTATGCTGGGATATATTATATATATTACATGTTGTGTATGTTTTTATATTATTGTATTTACATATTGATTTTTAAAAAGATTTTGAACTGAAATGGATGTTCCTGGCAGGAATAGTTGAAGCCAGTCAGTTCTTTGGTCTACCTATTGATGAACCAGGTATAGCTGCAAAACTATTTCCAGCAAGACTTTTAAAAACCACAGCGATTATTATCTCTTCAATGGGTTTGCAAGTGCTGAATGTATGGCAAACGTGCAGGTCCTCTGTTTGCACGTGGGAAAACTGTTTTGCTTTGGTAATGTTTTAAGGGAGCAGCTTGCCCTTAGAGTGCACATGTACCGGAGGGGTTTCTCCAGGCTCACAAACATGTTGCATCTTCTGGAGGCCCTGAAGAGAAATAAGCCTCTGAAATCTGTTTTCCTCTCCTTGTAGTATTTAGAAGAGCGATTGTTTTAAGCATACAACCAGGATGCATCTTGTCAGAATCTGTTAATAGGACAGAACTCGGCAGATCTGTGTGCTGCTGGCCTTCTGACAGAAGGGACTGGCTAGGGCCAGAGCTGTATGACTTAACCTGGAGCCGTGTTGAACTTCAGACATGAATCTTTTGACAAAGCTGGTCCATGTATAAAAATACTCAGTGACTCAATCCTTCTAACTTCTTTTCGTCCTCACATGCTAAAATACTCCCACTCCTTCACACATTTACATCAAACTCAGAAGCTCCTAAAAGGCAATAATGCTACTGAACCATAACTAATTAACAGACGATAGAACATCTTTCTAACAATATGCATCAAATTGGGCTCTTTTTTTCTCTTGTATCAGGACAAATTGTAGGGATTTATGATTTGTGTAGTTTTGTTATTTATTGTTACTTGAAAACTTTTCAGAGTAATTATAAATGTCACTACGAATGATGAAAAATGACTTTTAAGTCTTTTTGCTGCGTCAGTCTAGTGTCACCTTGTATGAACACAAGAATGGAACTAAGCGGTCTATGTTTGTGTCTCCTGTTCTGCCACGACACTGCTTTTTGCCGCAGTACAGAGATCCATCTTCTCTCCCTGACTGTATTTTGTCCAGATGCAAACTGAGGCAACTCATTAGATCAAAAGAGAGCTGAACCTCAACTGAGTTCTGCAAAACAGTACTACTGAAGTGCAAAATATTATTTAAACAAGAAGAAAGCTTCAGCCCTAATTGAAGATAGTTAGAAGTAATTTCTTCCAAAAAAGAAAGGTTCATTACAAGACTGAGGGATTTGTATTTGAAGTACAGAAATGCATCCTTAAAGGAGGTATCAGAACAACAGTAAGGAGAAGCAGTTCTACTTGTCTGCTCATCAGTGTGCTCTTCTCATTTACATGCTGCAAAAGACTTCAGAAAAAAAGATTTTATTTTTTGTGTAATTTAAGTACCACTATGATTATTTTTTTTCCATGCAGAGTTTTCTGCCAGTCTCTCTAGTGCTCTAAACTTCCAGTCATGCAGACAGGTAAGGGTCTGTGTTTTGGTGCATGTGCACACGTAGAGATGTGGAGGTGCACTCTTTCCCCTCTCCAGCTCCAGCTCCTGGTCTTTGCCTAGCTACCCCAGGCTAACGCCTCGCATACCTTACATGTTTTCCTTCCCGTCATGTTGGTACGATCCAGAAAACCTGCTGTTGTCCTGACAGAAGAAGGAAGGCATTTCTTATGCTTTCCTTTCCTTGTGCCACCAAAACCGAGATGATGATAACAGATACTTGAAACAAGTATTTGATGGAGTTTGACCATTCAGTTGCCAGGTACACGGAATAGAACTGAACTCAGGTTTGTGTCTGGAAACATTAACTGCAGTTGCGCGTTGACCCGCCAAAGAGCAGCCCAGTGTGCAGAGCAGCTGGCACTGGCAGCAGGGCGGCTGCTGAGGTGCTGGGTAGGTTTGGGTGAGCAACAGAAATGAACAGCTGCATTAACAAAGCTATCTGAGGATACTTAAATTTTTAACAGTCAAGGAGTATATTCTAACTTCAGACAAAAGCAAAGTAAATGCGTGTTGCACAAAGTGTACTTTAATTTTGGTGCTGCTTTTGATTTTCTGCTTTGTAACAGGCACGGTCTTTGATACTCCTCTCATTTCTGTGCTTCTCATTTCTTCAAATAAAATTATTTACTGCAATACTTGCGAAGATGAACTTGGAAATGTAATATGGCTTGAAGTCTGTGTGATTAGGTTTTTTATTAGTTATTTGGACCAATTTTTATTTTTTCAAAAGAACTATAAACCATATGAAATGAAAATAAGTTCAAACTTTCCATAATTATTATCTCATGGTAAATTTGAGAAGTGTTATCTTTGTTCTGAATTGGAATGAAAGCAGATATTGAAAAAATTGCAATGCCTGGGAAATGGTTGAGCAGAGCTTGAGTCCACTTTGGACCTGAAGTTGTAGTGAATTCCAGTAATGCTTCTGAGTTGTAGCACAGGATGACCAATACCTGCTGACCACATTGATTTCATCTAAGGGCATCTGTGATTGAAACCAAGGGATCAGCTTTAAGAAATAAAATGTCGTAATTTACACTTCTCATCTCTAGGTTTGGGGGGGAAAAAAAAAGCTTATTTTAGAAACTGACACTTGATAGTAGCTTGACTTAGAGTGTGATCAGACAGTGAATATTATTAGGTTAGATAAGTCCCCCCAGGTAAGTGTGCTGTTAGTAGTCTATTATATTCTGCTTATTAGTATGTTTTTAATGAGCTTTGTGTTTCCTCAGTCATGAGTATTGGCAAATGATGACTAAATGTTTATGAATTAGGACTGAATGCTACAATATAATTATGCAGATCCACTAGGCATTTTAGGTCTGAATCTTGTAACTGCTTTAATGGGGAGAGGTGTTTTTCTGAGTTTGATTATTAGGATTGCTCATGTGCTGGGAGCAGCTGCTCTGGGTAAGGATTTGTAGAATGGAGCTTCTGAACTTCAGGTGGTTATGAGAACATTACAGGTCTTCTGTAGCACCAGGTTATGGACTACAAAGCTAACTTTGTTAGCATTCAATGTTTTTTTCTGACTCAGTTGTAAAGAACTATATTTAGCTGATATTTTGGATCCACTTTAATGCAAATGTGAGGATTTACTCATATGTTATAGGACAGAAAGAAAAATACTGATATTTTTATTCATACTTATCCTTGTAGTATCTGAGTGTCTTACAGAAAACACTAATCAGTGCAAATATCTGCTCGGTATTGTTCTTTGAGCTTCTTTCCAAGATGAAAATTTTATAAGCTTTTTCTGCACAGCAAAATATGATCTATGTTAGAGTTGCCAAATCAAAATAATGTTAGGGTTTTTGTTTGGCTGTGCTTTTCCCTGACTGCTATAGGATAAAATTACTCTGATGTTGAGCCCTAAGAATGTGGCCTTTGAAGGTGGCTTCATCTTTGTAGTCACACACTGGATTCTAATCACCTTCTTGCTGTTAATTGTTAAGGCAGTGAAAATGATTTAACTCTTAAGTTGTTCGTATGCAAAAGTCTTTGAACTATTTTTAGGGTTCCTAGAATACTTTTGATGATGAAGTTGGGTAATTAATTTCTTTAATTGGATTCTGAATAGACAGAAAGCAAACTAAACTGCTTCATAAGAAGGTATGGTACTTGTAAACAGTGATACTGCTGACAGGAACTCCAGAATTTACAAAGAGAAACGTGAAAAAAAACCTTGAAGTTATGTCACAAGGTTACTGTATGTTTAAGAGGCAAAAATGTGAGGCATAATGAAAATAACGTTCCTGACACGGATGGAACTGTGCTAGTTTTTGCTGGCCAAGGAACCAAACTCCAAGTGAAATTTCATGCTGTGTCCAGCACAAATTTTATGTATTGTAGGAGCTCAAATGAAGCATATGTATGTTTCGTACCTGTTAATACGGGACTGAAAACGTCCACATTTACAGGGAAGTCCACAGTTGCCAAGAATCTTTCTGAGTTTTTGATCATATGACCTGACCTGTTGTATTAGACAGTACAGGAAATCTTGTCCTTTGACTGGAACTGTTACTTTGGCAGCTGCTTGATATGTTTTCTTCCTGTAAAGGTGATTTTAAAGGGAGCAAGGTCTGACTTACTGGTATCACTTTATTTCTCTCTTCAGTGGAAAGATGTATGAGTTCCATGCAAGCTGGTACCCAAATGATCAAACTCCGTGGCAGTTCCAAAGGGTTGGTCCGCTTCTATTACTTGGATGAGCACAAGTCATGTATTCGCTGGAGACCCTCTCGAAAGAATGAGAAAGCCAAAAGTGAGTGTCCACCACAGAACCTTTCTTCTGATTTCTCTTAGGGTCTTGCCCTCTTATAAAGAAACGAGTGTGAAGGATTTGACTCGTTCACAAGTGATCAAGAAGAATTTTGTTCTTGAATTTAAAGGGCAGTAAATGATTTTATGGTTAATAAAATAATAGTTTATGGTTAATAGTTTATGAAGATTAACTTGCTGCTGTTAGCTTTGCAAGTTGCAGTGGTGTAGTATGTTGTAAATGAGTGACAGGCAAAACCTGTGTTAATTGGGGACCTTGCAGTGTGAGTTTTGAGCCCTTTATTTACATGATTTCCCTGCAGGATAAAAGCATCTTGTCTGGCCTCGGGCATGCAACAGTCATTAATGAGCTACATGCTTTTGTCATTCTAGTTTCTATCGACTCTATTCAGGAGGTTTGCGAGGGGAAGCAATCAGAGATCTTTCAGCGCTATGCCGATGGCAGTTTTGATCCCAACTGCTGCTTCAGCATCTACTATGGAGACCATATGGAATCTCTTGACCTGGTATCTTCCAGTGGAGAGGAAGCACGCACCTGGATCACGGGGCTAAAATATCTGATGGCAGGGATCAGTGATGAAGACAGCCTCTCAAAACGCCAAAGGACCAGAGACCAATATCCTTCTTATACTATCTGAGAGTACTTCCCACTGGAGACTGATTAGTAGCATAGGGATTCCTTTAAGTATTTGTTTTGCTAAAGGTAAGCACTAGGCTCAAAGCTTCAAAGTGGTTCCAATTGTATTCCCTGTTTCCAGAGACAGAGGAGTTCTTGAAGAGGATTGTTCTGGGCAAGATTTGGAGATGAATGACTGGAGTGGACTGAACAACATACAGGTATATTCTTTCCTCTTTTACATCTTGTGTAAAGCTGTCCATTTAATTTGGTTAAACAGGACAAGGTGTGATGCAACATTGCAGTTTCCTCAGAAGTTAGTTCTTCTGTGCTGTAGTATGAGTAAATAGCACGTGGTGCGTGTTGAGCATAGCAAGTCTAGAAACGGTTACTGAAATAACATGAGTAGAGTTATATTAAATATTACCTTGAGCTTTCTTTCATCCCCACTCTCATAGACAGTCTTTCCTAACATAAAAAAAAAACCCATATATACATAATTTTCAGTAATATCCCTTAATATTCCATGCTGTTCCTTAACTCCTGTTCAATGTGGTTGAAGCAGACATTTGATGAGGCAGATAAAAATGGTGATGGCAGTCTGAGTATCAGTGAAGTGCTCCAGCTAATGCACAAACTGAATGTGAACCTACCCCGGCAAAAAGTCAAGCAAATGTTTAAGGTAAGAAATGAAAATGTTTGGGGTTTTTTTTTTTTAACCCTAAAAGAAAAAAGATTGAGCAGCTGGAGATTTAATGTGAAACCTAGTAGGAGAGATTGTAAATACTTCAGCAGCTGGTTTGTTTCCACTCTACTGAGAGTTACTACACAGTCCATTTGGTAAATTGACTAGAGCTCCAGAAACACGTCATAGATAAATTGTTATTCACAGAAAAAGACATTACACCAGGTACCCTCTGGTGTTGCATAACATAAAGACACACAGTGTAAAGATTCCTTTTTTTTTTTGCTATACTTGTTGATCTGAAACTCGAGTCATATTTCCTTCTCTGATTACATGCTCACTAATAAATATTATCTAATATCCTCCGATAGCTGGTAGTAATAAAATATGCAGTATGCAAACTGCCATATCTGTCGTGCTTCTTGCACTGCTAAGAGCTAGTTGTTTGACATTGCCTTCTCCTGACCTTGACGCAATTTACTGGGCAACTATGGAGATGTGTATGCTATTGTAATCAGAAAGTCTGTTGTGTGAAGGACCTAAGCGGAAGTTGAATCAATAGCTTTCAGCAGAGTGAACTACTGTGGGTTTTGCACTACACTGCTTCAGGGACATGTCAGCATAATTTTCCAGCAGCTTTGGTATTTTAAAGAACATTCTTTTGGAGAGGCTGTGAGAGATTGTTTTAGAGAAAACTAAGCACTGGAAGGGATCAAATAGCTGTCTGCCAGTGGCTTCCTAGACAGTCTAAATCTGTCCAAGGCATCGTGTGTAGCTGAATATGTAAGTTTTACCTAACTTAAGGTAGAGAAACATTCTAAGCCCAATTTCACAAAACTGAAGCGGAAATAAGTGAATTACCTAAGGTCACACAAAGATCTGTGGCAAAGCAAAGGTAATTCTGTTCTCTGTTGGTGCTCGAGGACTGAGCCGTGGTTTATTCTAAGCATTTACTGAGGTTGGATGGGGCTTTGGGCAATCTGGTGTAGTGTAGGTGTCCCTGCCCATGGTGGAGGGATTGGAACTAGATGGTCCTTGTGGTCACTTCCAACCCAAACCTTTCTGTCATTCTATGTTGTACAACTCCTGGGCAGTTTGCAATGAATTTAAGCCTGATTAAAGATTTCTTAAAGATCATGTCTTCATTTTCCAAAGTTTTTCTTCTTGTTTTGAGTGATTTTCCCTGGTTTGGTAGAACACAAAATGAAACTGCCTGGGCACGTATTTTTTCCTGTTGCTGTGTGGCTAGAAGACCACTTTGAAACAAGTAGTCCTTTTGGTATTGCCAAAGTGCAAAGATTCCTTTTTTTCATTTTTAATTTTTCTTTCAATGCACCAGGACAAGAACATTAGAAATCTTCAGTCCTCTGAAATCACATCAGAGTCTTTGGAATCATTTTACTGATCCATGCTAGTAAACCATTCATTTTGACATGATCTTTGCTAATTTGTAAAGATTAGCCTCTGTTTGTCATTTAGGAGGGCTCTGTGCCATTTTGCTGAATTTATTATTCCCCAGAGAATTACCTACCTGTACGTGAAACTGATCCATATAGAGACAGACGGTAAGAAGTGTAAACCCTAAGCTTCAGGGTTTAGATGGTGTTAAGAACCTTCAATGAAAAGCACTTTCACTGGTGACAAACACTTATTATAGAATTAATGAATAGTAAAAAATAAAAAGAAACAGACAACTGAGCCCTTGTGATACAGTTATAAATCTTGTGCAAATAAATGTTAGTTTGTCGGCTCTCGTTGCTTAATAAACTGCCAGAATGTTGCACAGCTCAGTGAGTCCCACGTGCAGACCTCACGGAAGCACGGTTTCCTGCACAGTACGGGCAGCTTTGTGCCGAATCAAGGAGACGGCAAGAATAGTGGCAGTCAGCATGACTGTGTTTTAACATGAAACTGAATGACAGTTGGATGTGTACATTTGAATGGGTGATTTTGTATTTGGTTTGGACACGAAGCTCTCGTTCTGGTAACGTATTCCTGAGGAAAGGAAGGAAGGCAAAATGTTCTCTTTCCTTGGTTAGAAACCAATGTAGCCACTGCTTTTTGTCGTGGTCAGTCTTTATAGACCCACTTTATGGCCTCTGATTATGGCCTCTTAACTGTAGCAGAAGAGAAGAATGCAAGAGAATAATTTGGAGAAAGAGTGTAACTTGGAAATCATCTGATTAGTTTGACTGAGGGAAAAAATGGGCCTTGAAACCTTCCTTCTCTTGCATGACTGTATGTTTTTATTCTAATGCCTCTGGGTTGAAAATATTTTTAACTTGCATCTCTTTCTGCTCTTTCTTTCATCCTGCTGACAGCTGATGCTGAAACCTGTCTGATTGCATCTTATGTGCACTGTAAATTCCTTTGTGGGTCCACAATGGTAAAATGTGCTCAAATGGAGCATGGAAAACAGGATAACTCTGCAAGCCACAGCAACTGCGGGCTGTGGGGAGGGAAGGAAAGGCTGTTGGAAAGCCTCCAGTAAACAGCTGATACAGGTTATCCTAGTGTATCAAGCTAGTGTTTTGCCCATCATTTCGGTGGGTTGTTCTTTAGGAGCAGAAAATCCTACCAAAAAAAAAAAAAAAAGAGTTTGCAGCTAGTGGCGACATTTAAACAGAGGTTTAGAAGTAAAGGTAAAATACTTCCACATTTTTTGTATAGGTTACTGAATAAAAGAGAAATAAAAGGTTTATAGCACCCAGATGTCCCAGAAAGGCAGGTGCTCATTTCTGTCCGGTAGCTCTTACTATGAGGGCCCTTATTTTGATTACAATTTTCTGTTTCTGTTGCATAAAATTTATCTGGACCAGAATTAATTTTGAAAGTACATTTGTCCATGCTGGTGCACACTATTGCATTATGACACCATAGACATTTCCAAATAGAAAAAGAATTTTTAAATGGAATGAAATGGTAGTCACCAGGAATACACAGATACTCCCTCCTTTGCCTTTGCTTTTATTTGGGGAAGGCAAAAAGTCAGGCTTTCACTTCTGCAGGTGATGAATTATCCAACTGATGGATTAAGACCTGTATAGTTATGACCCTAACCAATTTTACATGAGGCTATTGCATTAAACAGCAGTTTGTGCAAAACAGAGTCTTCTGCCAACTGAAAGTCCTTTAAATTCTGAAAGTACTGGCTATTGGGATGACTGGTTGTAATCCTGTCTCTGCAGAATGTGTGCTCCTGTGTTAGGTACTGGTTGTTTCCACACACAAAACTGTTCCTCTAGGGTGCGGGCTGTCCCTTACGAGAGTATTGGAGGTGAGGACTTCTCAGCAATTGTAATTTTTCTGATGCAACATCTGGACAGAGTATGGATGTGCCTTAAGAAACATAATGTATGTTTCTGTGCCTGAAAATCTCACAGTTGGAACGGCAGCTGTTTGAGCACTGCTTCACGTTTACTACAAAGTCATGCTAGCCTAGCGAACACTGGATTTTCAATAATTCAGTTCTGGGACACGTTCCAGGCTCAAAAGCCTTTGAGAATCATGCATGTGCAGCCAGAGAAAACCGAGGGGTTTTACCCACTACTTTTTTTATTTCTTCACTCTTTTTCTTTCATTCCAGCAAATACTAGGCTTACGGATGTAGAATCATTAAGGTTGGAAAGGACCTCTGAGATCATCAAGTCCAATTCAGTGCAGCTCAGTAAAGAACTGGATTTAAAAACTCATTAAAATTAGGTTTGCTGCAAGCCAAATAGGAGAGAGAGAGCAAAACTTTACTAGGAAGAAAACTGCGCTTGCTCTCTGCTGTGTTCTGGTTTTACTGTTTCTAATCAATGACAGTTACTACAAGTGTCGGGTGCTTTCGAAATGCTGTTAACAAAGAAGAATGGGTTTGCTTTTTCCGCATGCAATGCATAATTGAAACTGAGCTGGTCTCAACTGAAAATATAATTGCTGTTTGATAGCTTAGAATCAGAATATTACGCAGCCTTGAAATTAAAAAGCAAATCTCGGTTGATGAAATAGCTACACCAAGTATTTTAAGATAGAATAGGGTAAATGATATGTAGGTCTTGAAGAAGGTCACCTTGAATATTAATTTTTCTAGTTAAAAAAGTAGTGAGTTGTTTAAAAACATATTGCCATTTTTATTAGCTACTTGCTCACAAGCGCATTCATATTTTCACCTGGGGCTCACTTCTAAAGAAGCTTCATCTATGACTTCATGACTCCTCGTTCTTCCAGTCGCTTCTTCCATAGTACTGACAGCTTCAGTGCTGTGCTGATCCAGGCTCTGAAACTGCTGAAGTGTGAGACTGGAAAAGACAAAACAGTGAGGTCTATCAAGATTAAAGAGTAGGGAGTAAGTGCAGGGTGTCCTTTTGGAACAAGGAGAGAGGAGGCTGTTTGTGCAAGTTTATAAAAATCTCTGTGGGTGCATTAGAATGAATTGCAGGGTTGTGGCACTACTTCCTTCTGGGGCAGAGAGCTGTGGATTGCTGTCAGCCTGCCAGGACGGGAGTGCGCTGTGACGGTTGCTCAGTGCTGCTGGCCATGGTTGTGAGAGCTTATTATCAGCGTTTTCCTCAACCAGTACAAGTGCACATGTATGGCAGTAGGTGAAGAAAATTCAGTGAAAAATATGAAGATTTGGTAAAAACTTACCTGATGGATTTATTTCTTAATTCTGTGGCCTGAAATGTGCTTACACATGCTACAGTGAAGGTGAGCAAAGCAACGTGCTGACAACTCCTTTACTGAGAACAAAGTAGGGAAGGCTGGGTAAGCTTTTTTTTTCATAAAATATGCAGGTGTTGTGTCTGTCCTGCTTGGGAAACACTGCAGCTTCTCTTTTTCATGCTTTCCCCTGGCAGAACTTCTTGTTGATTTTTTCATGCTTCTAGGAACAGGCTTTTAGGAAACACAGTAATTCCATAATCTCTCCTCCAAATAGTTATGTCATTGGGTGGATCCCACAAGATCTCTCACAAGATTTTTTTGAAGAAATTTGATCTCCACTTTGTGCTGATAGAACTGAGGGTGATTTGGATGACAGGCTGGGGCACCTGACCCCCAAAAGCAAAGAACCAAGAAACACACAAGTTGTAGGAGACAGATATACCAGAGACTGTAGTGTCATTTACTGATGACTTTTTCTTTACTTGCAAAATTAGCATTCTTGCAGGTCTTACTAGTTTATGGCCATGGATTTAACAGACATCTTCCCAAATCCTGGATATAAAATTAATTTCAAGATGACTTAGGTTCTAATAATCTTCTCAAGAAAATATGAATTGGTAATTCTGCCAGACACACACATGTTCTGTTCTGTGTTGCAGGGTACGCTGCCTTACTTCATTGCCGTAGATAGAAAGAATCCTTCAAGCAGGGTGGAACAATAAAGATCTTAAAACTTGTTTCTTGGCTCCTGCGCTAAAGCATACATTTAAGCAGTTCAAAGGGAAAAGCTGTGCACAGCATTCATATGCCAAGCATCACCCTGATAAATCAATCTGTTCTAGCAGGCCATGCAGTGAGTAGCCATGTCAGGCAGTACCAACATGCATTTAATTTCAGTGTTGCTTTATTCTCATGCAGGAATTTGTATATTTAAAGTTTGTTCAATTGTTGGCCAATTGGGTATCTCATTGCCTTGTTGCTGTGTAATGCAGGAGGCTGATACGGATGATAACCAGGGCACGCTCGGCTTTGATGAGTTCTGCGCCTTCTATAAGATGATGTCAACACGACGTGATTTGTACCTGCTAATGCTCACCTACAGCAACCACAAAGACTACCTAGATACAGATGACCTGAAACGCTTTCTGGAGATTGAACAGAAGGTAGGTCCAAGCCAGGAAAAGACTTCCAGTCTGCCTGCCTTTCTATTTGCCATTGGGCATGCATTGCCTTTTAAAAGGGGTGGGAACTTGGTTCTCATGCATGTGAAAAACAGATAGTTCGATGCCTCTTGATTTTCATCTTGTAGGCTGGCATGACTATTTCTTGAATATTCTTGCTCTCACTGAGTCTTTTTTCTGTAGGCTCTTTCGTTGTGCCCCTAAATATAGTCTCTACAGTTTCTTTCTTTTACATGTGTTCTCTTAGGACAATTCCATCAGTATTTGTCTTTTTTCCCCCCCCCAGTTTTCAGTGCCCTGGTGCAAAGGTGGTGTTTCAGGCTCTGCTTTTGACTTAGTGCATAGTCTGTGATGAGACACTGAATTTCTTTGTCACACTGCCTCAGTCTGTAAAGTGGAAGATTATGTTTTTGAAGAGCTGTTGAGAGAACTATTCATGTCTGGGAAAGGTTTTTGAGAATATATAGTAGTACATATTAACGTGTCTCTTAGTCCTTCAACTCCGTTGCTGGAATGGGTTTAAAGACTCTTTTTCCATCTTGCTGACCTGAAACAGGCCCAGTATTTTTGTCGGACAAACCAGGTAATGTGTACATGCCCTGCATAATAATATGGGGCAGGGGTGGTACTGGCAGCAGCAGCCAGTAGATAATGCTGAGCATGACATTTAATGTTGTTCATGAATCTGAGACATTTGACAGCTCTTCGGAGATGTTCATTTATAGCTTCATAAGCTTTGCTATTCAGGTGCTGAAATGCACCAATACATTGTGCTTATAGTTGTTTATGCATATTCAGCAAAATACCAGCAGGCTGTGTGCTGTGTTGCAGTAAATGCTATCCACTCATGTTACTGTGTTTAACAAGAGGGCTAGCCTACGTCCGTCACGTTAGAAATTTTGTCCATTAGTCACTTCTGAAGTTACAGAAGCCCATTTTCTGACAGTTCATATGTGTTTGCATGAAAAAAGGAAACTAGTGTTGATATATTCTTATTTTATAATGGTAAAAGACAAAAGTTTCTTATCTCTGTGTGTGTAGTGCACCACATACATGCCCACTGATCTGCTTCCTCCATCACTAACTTGAACCTTTATGGCATTAGGAATCTTTGTAACCGAGCTATGTGAATGCCTAACACTTTTACTCTTATCCCAAATACCCCTTGGTCAGAGCAAATGTGGGTGTTTCTGACACGTGGTAACTTGGCAGACCAGAAAATGGCAAGACATCTAATATCTGTAACATGAGGACATTCATCCATTGGAACAGCTTTCCTGGAGAGGTTTTGCAGCCTTCATCCTTGGAGGCTTTGAGGACCACACTAGGTGACGCCCTAAGCTAACTGATGTGAACTTGTGGAAGATTTTGAAGTGAGGAAAAGTAGTTGGGACAGCAAGATGCAGTCACTGCAGGAACAATTGCATTGACTCGTCTTTGCCTTTTTCCTCTCACAATCTCTTTTCAAGCTGCACGCCTCTAAGTCATGAATCTCCATCAGTTTCAAACGTTGTCTAAGAAATGAATGAATAAAAAAGCCACCTCTTTGGCAGTTATCTTTTTAGATAAGTGGAGTATGTTTCCATTTCATTGGTCAATTGATCCTCCAGATGGTGAGAGGAAAATGAACACTCACCACAGGACACAAATCAGCTCAGCTAATCACTGACATGGACAGCTCATGCCTGTGGGCCTTCTCTCCCTTGCCTAGTGCTGCCCTTCCTCATGCAATACGTACAGGGAAAACAAGTGTTCATTCTGTGCGTTTGAAGCTGTACCAGAAAAACCTTCTGTTGTTCCAGAGCTTTATCATTTGAACCCAGCAAACGTCTAATGTTTCGGCAAATAAAGGGTCAGAGTTTTTCTTCTTCGTTTATTTTTATTTATTAGGTTTTAAATTACCCCCAGGACAAGCATTGATCTGGTAGCAGGTATGCTGGTGGTTTCATTTCCCCCTAAGCAAAGATTCCATGTTGCCAAAACAGTCATCAGCTTGGGTCACTTTATTGGCAGTCTCCTCTGGTGACAGGGGCTGCATTTTCATGTGTCATATACAGCATCTAATGGAAAGGGTTTGCTGCACCACTCAGGCCAGGAATATTACATACTAGCAGGGGTAATAATTAGAGGATAAATCAACAGTAAGTAGCGGTAATATTAAATAATAGTGTTAAAATTGAATTATGAAAACTTTGCAAGGTAAAAAAAGCTACAGCTTATCATAAATGGACCTTTTTTCTAAATGGCAACATTTACAAACACATTTTTTCTTTGTACTCTTCCCTTTTTCAGTTCACAACACAAAGCAACCTTGAAGTCGGCAGATTTCCTCAAGGAGCTTTCTGAGAGCATTATGTCCTGATTCTGTTACCCTGCTAGTAACTGATTTTTCTGTCCGCTGCCTAAAGATGAACCATTTTCTTGTTTTATTTTGAAGCAAAAACCCTTTGATAATGCAGACTAATCCTTTAATACTACAAGAGAAGAAATCCCATTCGTTTGTGACAAAGCTTCTTCTGTTTGGATGCTCTGTGTGGCTAACAACACTCTACGCAGATTTGACCTTCAAAGCAGAGCTCTGTCGTTACTGGCTGCGATCAGGCAGCTGCCGATAGGACAGAAAGTTTTCACAAAGCAGTCCCGTCCTTATCTGAGCTGACACTGATTGACAGGAGTGAGAATCTCACTGGGTAACTGGAAATCCGTAGTACCGCTGTGGATAATCTGGCCAGCTGTTAATCTGTATACAGAGAAAAGAGCTAATAGAAGCTGTGATTACTACTTAACACTTCCTTTTTGCTACTTTTACAGATGACAAATGTGACTAAAGAACACTGCCTGGAAATCATCAGCAAGTTTGAACCGTGCCTGGAGAACAAGAAGGAGGGGGCTCTGGGGATTGATGGTAAGCTGGCTGGTGTAGCTTTTGTAGAAAAGAGGCAATTGTTTAAATGCTTGTGAGAATATTACGTTTGTTTGCATAGTATATAATCATAGAATTTTGTCATGTTGTCCAGAGTAGTGTGGCTTTTTTTTTTTTTATTAAATACCTGTTATTTGCTGAGAAACCTAAAGGGAAATTGGTACTCTTTGGAAGGTTTTTAAAGGTACTTATCATGATGAAGCAGCAGGCATTGAAGGTCAGCTGGAGCTGGATGTGTTGTTATTTGTGCTTTTGGAAAATACAGTCAAAATTTGTTGCATCATTCCTGCAGGTATTTTTTAAAATCCTTTAAGTTTTAATAAAAGGAGTAATCTGATCAAGAGTAAATGTGTGAAGAGGGATGATAGATGAAATTTGGCTACATGCATGCTTTCATGACTTCTGCTGCTAAAGGCTTCGCTCTGAATTTAATGACACTGTACCAACATGAGGGTAGCTGTTATTTTGAGGACTGATTCTAAAACCTTTCCCCTAAATAATAAATGTTCTGCCAGATCTTATTGACTCCAAGGACAGACTACCTTCCTCAGGAATTAGATTCTGTGCAGAAGTTCTAGAACCTTTTGGAAACCAGCCTTGTCCATTTCTGTGGTGTGTTGTCATTTTGAAAAGCGGCAAAATCTAAGTTCAGTTTGGTTTACTGCATGAAGAAGTGGGGAGTTTCTGGTATATTGTGTAAGGTGCTGGTGTTTGCTTTTCAAGGAATGATGGTTGCTTACGATGTGTTTAGGTCTGTTCTACTTTCAGACTAAATTTTCAATCTATTTTAAAGTTTATACTATTGCCAAGGGAATGTAGCAGTTGACATATTCATGTTTTTGTTTTCTGGTGCTTTACAGTCAGTGCCAGTCACATAAATAATGAATAACCAGGTTCATTATCTTGCCTTACTCACAGCTACAGAAGTCCAACTAGGCTTTTCAAACAATTGTAGTTTTTCATAACAGAAAGAAAAACTTGTTAAAAACTAGCCTGATCTATAAAATTGCTTTGCCTAAGAATGAATGATAAAACAATTGAGAGTTTATGGGTTAGGACTAGGAGCGATCCAACGTGGGTGACATTCTGCTGGGTGTCTACTACAGATCTCCTGATCAGGAGGAAGTGGAAGTTGAGGTTGTTTTGAGACAACTGGAAAAAGATTAATGCTAGAAGGCTCTGCTCCTTATGGGAGACTTTAACCACTCCGATATCTTGCTGGAAGTGCAACAGAAGAGAACATATCTAATCTAGAGTCTAACTAATGCAGGAGATTTCTGGAGGGCATTGGTGATAACATCCAAATGGAGGTGACTGAAGGGCTGACAAGAGGCACTGGATTGGATACAGATAAAGAAGAAAAAACTGCTTAAAATAGATAAATATCTGCATGTGTATACATGTATGCACATGTGTGTGCACACGCACACACAGAGAAGTTACTCTTTTCTTGTCTTTATGTGTAGTCAAGGCTTTAGATCCTTCTTGTCTTCCAGAAAACAAATTGAGTGTTGCCCAGGGAGACTGAAATACAGCAGCTATGGAAACTAAAGCTGTATGTCTGCTCTTCAAATTGGTACAGCCCAGACAAGAGCGTCCTGCCTGCTCTTAGAGGCACTTGAGTAGCAGTAAAATAATAGTACAGTGCTCTTTGCACACTCATGTTCAGTCATGTGTCTGTATTGCATTGCGTCCTCAGCTGTGATGGCTTTTATCATGAAGCACTTTGGACTGGCCTGTGACAATTAGCTCATACAACATAGTCTTGCAAAAAACCTCTTGCCTTCCTCTGTTGACCAAAATAAAACACACTGTCAGTGTCAGCTTTTCCTGAGTGTGTAGATACCGAAGATTGATGGTACACACTGATGACAGTACCTTGATTCATTCATATTTCTTCATCCTATGGCTGATCGATCCAGTTAGTGTGAACTCATTACAACAATCTTGATACTATATTTTCACAAGTGCTTAAAGCAAACAATAGTGTTGTTTCAAAGGCTGCTCTAACAGCAGTGTGTGGACTTAATCTTGTAGCCGCTGATTGGTTTGTAGTAAGAAGAGATGATTAATTTGCCAAGAATGATTAGCTGTATGTTTACTGACATACACTGTGCCCTATCAATTTTTCATGGTATCTGCTCTGACTTGATTAGTCTTTTGTTTTTACTCTAGCAGTGTTACTGGTTTGCTAGTTGATCATGATATATGCCTTGAGACTCAAATATTAGGCTAGACTGAGGTTCCCTAGCACTGATATATTGTTCAGTAAGTTTGGGCTGCTCTTTGTATTTATCAGCTCTTTTCCTTTAAGAACATAATCAACACAAAATGTAAAGCCCGTAGGAACCACCATAAAGATGGCATTTTATGGTACATTCTATTCAAGCTCATTTTCTCTGTGTTCTGTAGACCAGTATTCTGAGACTGATTTTAAGGACGGGAGTTATTTTGCCTTGTGTAGCTTTAGTGAAACAAAGCACCAGTCTGCCACAGTCAGAGAAAGTGCATTAAGACCTTAGAAATTTGGCAGGATTTTTACAGAGGCATTGTTTTATTTATGGTATAATGTGTGAAATGTCAGGAGAATTAGAAGGCTTGAAGCAGAGACCTTTTGAATAAAGGCATCATCGCTGTCAGCAGCTGTTAAAGCCAGGGAATTGTAGGTGGCCGGGAGGGCCAATGGCATCCTGGGGTGCGTCAGAGGCTGTGGTCAGTAGGTCGGGGGAGGTCCTACTCCCCCTCTGCTCTGCATTGGTGAGGCCGCAACTGGAGTATTGCGTCCAGTTCTGGGCCCCTCAGCTTAAGAAGGATGGGGAGCTGCTAGAGAGAGTCCAGCACAGAGCCACGAAGATGATTAAGGGAGTGGAACATCTCCCTTATGAGGAAGGGCTGAAGGAGCTGGGTCTCTTTGGCTTGGAGAAGAGGAGGCTGAGGGGTGACCTCATCAATGTTTATAAATATGTTAAGGGTGAGTGTTGGGAAGATGGAGCCAGGCTCTTCTCGGCCTCACTAAGTGATAGGACAGGGGGCAACGGGTGCAAATTGGAGCACGGAAGGCTTCGGGTTAATGTGAGGAGAAACTTTTTTACTGTGAGGGTGACAGAGCACTGGAGCGGGCTGCCCAGAGAGGTTGTGGAGTCTCCTTCCCTGGAGACATTCAAAACCCGACTGGACGTGTTCCTGAGTGATGTGCTCTAGGTGGCCCTGCCTTGGCAGGGGGGGTTGGACTAGATGATCTTTCGAGGTCCCTTCCAACCCTTGTGATTCTGTGATTCTGATTCTTTCGTTGGTGGTGAATGAAAACAATTTTGGGGAGACTTGAAGTGGAAGTTACAGTTTTAACGTTAGTCTGTCTCATGAAGGTGTCAGTGTATATGTGCACAAACTTATACTGTGATCTGAGAGCAGCAATTTCTTACCAAGATGAAAAACATGACTTGCTAAAATTTTGCTTCTGAACAAAAATGATGATGCAATACAGAAATTGTCCAGGTGATGTGGTCTGCATGATTTTCAAGTACTTTGGAAAATAAATTATTCTGGTAGCATCACTGAAAGCACTACAGATAATTTATTTTTCAGTGTCAAGCATGAGCATTGGTTGTTGTGACAGTTGGGATGTAGTGGTGCTATTTATTTATTTCTCTCACATGTGTGTGAATGTGTTGGTGAATGTAGGGATGCATTTCTAGGCTGGTTTTAGGAAGGCTACAGCAGTGAAAAGAACAAAACTGTATTATTTATAGTATTGTTTGTTTACAGGTTTCACCAACTACATGCGGAGTCCATCAGGGGACATATTCAACCCAGAACACTATCAAGTGAATCAGGACATGAGTTATCCTTTGAGTCACTATTTCATTACCTCTTCACATAATACCTACCTCATGGGAGATCAACTGATGTCCCAGTCTAGGGTGGACATGTACGCATGGGTGCTACAATCTGGCTGTCGTTGCGTAGAAGGTAAAGATCAAAAAGGAATAATCATCAGGCTCCGTAGCTTTGTTTCCCCTCTGTAAAGGAAGACTCACGACTTCTGCAGATGATGTGGTAATTGGGTGGAGAAAAAAATCTAGTAAAATGGTATCTTCTCTTCATAAAGAACAACAAAATATTCCATATAATGGAATAATCTTCTTTGAGCATGGAAATAAGGCAGACATTGGAAGACTGATGTCATTGGTACTGAGGAAAAAAATTGTCAAAATCTTTTTGTAGAGAGGATACTAACATTGAGTAATATGCATTGGTGTATACACGTTCTAGCCAAGTGTATGACAGCCAAACCGGCAAATACGGCAGAGTCCTGCTACATGTAAGAGAAAAGCTGGTATTTCCGATAAGGGAAGAAGGATTCTGTCATGGGAAATGTTGACAGTCTCTGCAGTGACCAGGAAATCTTTCTGTGAAATTCTTTCTGATGTTTATATTGCCTTGCTGAGACAGTACCTGTTTTGTAATCATTGTTAATATCCTGACCATCAAAGTGTTTTCACAATTTTTCAGAAGGCAAATATTATGGTTGTTCAGGTTACATTGTGGACATGCCTCAGAGAAGTAAAACATTTAATGGAAATATGATTGTAAACAAGTATAAGGTTAGGCGAAATCCAAGGAGGGCTAGAGATGACTAGGTCTTGGCTTTGCTTGTGATGTGAGAAGCTTGGCTGAGATTCTCTGCTTTCGTTTTCAGGTTCAGCAGTAGCATAATGAAAATAATGCTATGCTATGTCATCTCTCTTCCTGTCATAATACTCCTCAGCACTTCGTAAAAGGAGATCTTTTTTGCTTGGGGCTTTCTCAAACAATGGGAACAGTCATCTGTACACAGTAGAATGTCAAGGCCAGGAAGTTTCTTCAGAGGAAGGGCACTCAGCAGAGTGAGGAGGGAGATACAATGAAGGGTGGGAATGAACCTATACCCTGCTTTGTTGGGTACACATTGGCTGGGTTGCTGAAGGGAATCGCAGTGTCTGCCAGATTTCCATGGATGGTGGCCCCAGATGCTACTTGTCTGATGAGTGTCATTGTTTTCTTTCTACAGTTGACTGCTGGGATGGGCCGGACGGTGAACCAATTGTCCACCATGGATACACTTTGACTTCCAAAATTCTCTTCAAAGATGTGATTGAAACTATCAACAAATATGCCTTTATCAAGAACGAGTATGTATACAGCTTGCCTGCTTTTGAGTCTTGGGGCTATAAACTGAGGCACCCCTGTAAAGGCAGTTAGTGAAAGTCTAACCTGGTCCTGTATAAGCCAGACAGAATTCTGAGTTGTTTCTATGGGGAGAAAGCCTTCAGAAAGAAATAACAAGGCAAAACTGATGGAGTAGGGGCAGTTATCTACATAGATGTGGGGCTGTCTTTATCCCATTCAGAGACCCAGAGGATCAACGTGTTTTGACAGTGGATGTTTTAGTGAATGGCTGACAGTTTAACCACATATCTCTGGGTGTGTGCTCCAGTGATGCCAAGGTTACACTTGGTTGCTCCAGGGACAGGAAGCAAAGGAATACAAAGAGACAGAAGCCCAGTTGTGGAGAAAGCGGACTGTTCAAGAGAATAGGTGATTTTCCCTACCTGTACGTTGCTCAGGAAATCAGAGAATTGTACAATGGGAACTTTCATGTCCCTTGGCAGAGAGTCAGAGTATGTGTCAACCTCTTTTTTTTTTTTTAATGGCTTATTGTGAGCCTGAAATTTTTGGAGTTTGCCTGACAACGTGGTAAATAAATCAAAGGAAAGCTGGTCAGCAGAATATATGGCAATGCTGCTGGAATTGCTGCAGTTCTTAAAAACTTTACAGAAAGGTTAATGGGGACCACATCACAACTTATTATTTGTGGCGGGTTTTTTTCTTGATAGGTATTGCTGCTTGATAGGTATTGCTGCTTGATAGGTATTGCTGCCAACAGACAGAGCTGTTGGCAGGCCGCAAATTCAAATAAGGAGCTAGCTTCAGACAGAGCTGGGAGTTTATAGTCATCAGTTGGGAAAATATTGTCCTGCAGGCATTGTCTGGCTGAAAGCCTCATTTTTTCCTAATGAGGAGCTAATGAGGGACAGATGTCAGGATAGACATCTTTTTATTCATAATTGGTTTTAATTAATGAATCCCTCGTAATTCAGCCCTACAAAACTGCCCTGCATACTGCCTTTTGTGCCCATCCTAAACATGCCTCATCTGTAAACAGAAATCCATCTTCAGAGTGCTTTTATATGGCACCAACTGCACTGGAATTGCATTTCACAAATCATAACTTATTGCCTTTCAGACAACCAGGCATTGTTATTTCTTGGCCTCAGCCTGGAGAATCAACAATAAATGACAACAATAAAAATAATTCTAAAAATAATACTGTCTTTGTGGAAGAGGTTTTATCTGCAGGCTTGTTTGTATGACACTGCTCTGTTGCTAGCTAGAAAAGTTTTCATGGAAGAGCTAACACTACAGATTTATCACTTGGCTGTTGGAAGTGGGAAGGTGAAGACAAAGCCCCTCTGGGGATCTTTTTAGTTCTTGGAACCTTTGTCTACTTTCAGCTGTGAGAGTAGAAAAGGGCTGAAGCAGGATTGGAGAGGAGACTTGAAGGCACTGGCTTTGTAGGTTTTCGTTAGGAATGGCTTGCTGGAATCTCTTTGATAGGAAGTGGAGGTCAGGACTGGGTAGTGTAGGAAGGTGAAAAGTCTGCTCTGGAAAAAAATGCATCAAATCAGGTTGCAGAGGTTTGATTTTCCTGTGGCTGTCAAAGCCAGACCATTCAGTATGGAGCAAGTAGTGGGGTATCAGTCCTCTGCCCACACTGCATTCAGCTAACCCCTGTGGATTTCATTGCTGGTGGTGCCTGTTACAGAAATGACTCTGACAGTAATAACCCTCGTCCTCTTAATGTGGTAAAAGCTAAATTTGCAGTTGATAATACTTGCTTATGTCTCTGCCAGGTACCCTGTTATCTTGTCAATTGAGAACCATTGCAGTGTCATTCAGCAAAAGAAAATGGCTCAGTATCTTACAGAAATTCTGGGAGACAAACTGGATCTGTCTTCTGTACACAGTGATGATTCTACCAAGCTTCCTTCGCCAGCAAGTCTTAAAGGAAAGATCCTAGTTAAGGTAAAAACCTGCTTCGTTTGTTCCATCCCTCCCTTTGTTTGTGATGATTATGGTCTTTGCCTGGTTATCACTTAAACCCTAACTTAAATCATTTTACAAAAAGCAGTCTTTAAGAACCTGGTACTTAAGGTTCTGAACAAATGTCTTCTCAATCCTGGTTGCATGCTTTGAATAATTTATTTATTTATGTATTTTAAACTTTGATAACAAAGAGCTGTGTGCTAACCTACCTATGTAATCATTTTATCTGCTAGGGGAAGAAACTTCCAGCCAACATCAGTGATGATGCAGAGGAAGGTGAAGTTTCTGATGAGGACAGTGCTGATGAGATTGATGATGACTGTAAAATAATGAATGGAGATGTAAGTTAAGTGACCATTTGAATGTGAATGTATGTTAACTTTTCCCATCCCAGTGAGAGGAAACCTTGTATGAGTTCTCTGGAATGTGGGTGTGGTCTAATCTTTGGGACTCATCACAAGTCTTTTAGGTTCTAAACCTTCATGGGGACAGATCTGACAAAAATGCGTACTAGGCAGCACCAGTTCTCATGGCTGTGTTTCAAGTTTGGAATTGTTTGTTTCTCATTATTTTGAATACTAACATCTCATGATTTCTTACTGCATCATAGTGTTCTTCCCTCAAATGTGAAAAAGGGAAAGAAGAAAATTCTACTTATGACAAATTGTGGCCGATGTCCCAGAGCATTCCTTTGGTTTGCTGAATGCTGGGTATAGTTGATTTTTACTGTAAGGAGGCGTTAAAAAAGGAGAATATTTTAATCTGCTTGCTTCAATGTGGAGGTCCCTTCTTTCTTCATTCCTATTGAAAGTTAATTTTTTTCATCACCTCAATCTTCTGGCAAGTGACATTGCATCCTACAGAAACAATATAAAATACACAGCAAAACCATTTAATAACATTAACTAGATTGCCTTGGAGAGAGATTGCAATTTCAGTCCTCACTCCCTTGGGCTATTTCCTCGTTCTGTATTATGGATTTGATCCCTTTCATCTAAAACAAAAAGAGAAACTTCTTTATGAATGTCTACCAAATGTGTGAGAGAAATACTTTATACTCGGAGTTTCCACATGTATCCGTTACTATTCAGTTTCCCTGGAGAATGGCTTATTGACAGCACAGTGGAACAGATCAGAGTTTTTACTAAATATGTACTGCAAAACATAGCATATGTTAATCCAGTTCAGTATGGGGAGTCATCGCAGTAATAACTACTTCTGTCAGCACATGGATGTCAGCACATCCTTGGCTTGTAACAGACATTACATCTGAATAGCTCTGCTAATGGTCAGTCTTGGTTTAATTAGAACTGATTTAATTAGTTTTACTTTCTTCAGACAATCTGTTTGCACTTCAGATCTAACACCTACTTCAGGGCTTCATATGCTCACACACTTTACCTTAAGTCTGACACCAAGCTGCAGGTAACTGCTTGGCATTATGCAAATGAAGAACAACTGTTTTTTTTTCCTTGTGCATAACATTTTAGTTTGCATTAATCCTGGCTGGAATTGCTAAGGCTTTTTATCATCACTACCTAGTTTAATGATTCTGTTTTGTTTGTAGGCATCTACTAATAGGAAAAGAGTGGAGAATATAGCAAAGAAAAAACTTGACTCGCTGATAAAAGAATCCAAAATCCGTGACTGTGAAGATCCAAACAATTTTACAATTACCACTCTACCATCATCAGGAAAGGCCGGTCTAAAATCAGATAGTAAGAAGGTGAACATGTCTTATTGTACTTCACTTACCCCTAGATCTGAGTGGTGTTTTGTTTGTCTCTGTAGCTACATAGTGCTATTATTTCATAACAATAATGTTTGTTCTTTCAAAGGCGGTTGTCTAAAGCTAGGCTTCTAAATCTGTTTTGAGACCCTCCCAATAAAGATAGCTCAGTTTACCTGAGGTGCCTGCAGTGATCGTAGTACCAGTGAAACTAAAGAATGCTCAGCACTGCCCTTGACACAAGATAGTGTGAGTCACATGATGAATTTTGTGGAGTCTATATGCCACTGGGTCTCTGTCTCCTGTCTAGGTTAACTAGGATAGTACAGCTCAACAATAACCACACAGCCAAAATGTTCACCTGGGGTGGGGGAGATCCAGGTTCACGTTCCAGTCAGACTTAGGTGGAACTGGGGTTTTAAGGCAGTGTTTTCCATTCTTGGATGACTGCCCAGACCACCACATATTTGGCTATTTCAGTACAGAAGAAAACATGTTCCCATCTTCTGTAATATTTTATGTAATGTTTTTCATGACATCTATAAACTGTATTATAAGGAAGAATACTTTTTGTATTTATGCCCATTTACTAGAAACTTCTTTTTAATTTGCTGATAATGAGATTTTAATTTTAGCCGATTTTATGATTCGCACTTGATGCAGAGGGATAGTCTGTTATTGTAGGTGAATAATGAAATATGGCAGTCCTTCAAAATGCACGCTGAAATGCTAAACATCTCTTTCTCCAAAGCCCAGTGACTTTTGCCAGTGGCTTTGGAGAAAGGTGTTTAGCATTTCCATTTGTTGTGTTTTAGCTTACTGAATAAATTATGTATTATTGACTTCACATTCATAGCTGAGTTCATTCAGTTAATGATGATGCCAGGTGAACATCACTGTCAGATACACAAAGCTTTTTTTTTCATGCTCACACAGCAATTGGAGCATGAAATATACACATGAAATGACTTTTGAACAGAAATAATTTTCTTTTCCATTATAAAAAGTGCATATGAAAGTCGAGGGTTTTTTTCCTCGATTATGTATGTTCTATGCATTTCTATTTGAATTTTAATTTTATATTAATGCTTATTTAGAAAAAGGTATTCAGCCCACAGACTATGCTTCATGAACTTGAGGCAATGCCATTTTAGAATTTGTAATAAGCCACAAAGAACTTAGGAAGATTGCCGCATGCAAATGGAAAACATTTGAGATCTGCCAAAAATAAGCAGGTGTACTAACTAGGGATTAAAACTAGATGAGAACTGAAAATCAAGACCCCAAAACTTTATACGGCATGTGTTGTATGTACTTTTAAGCCTAATGATTTGCATAATGTATCAGACAGTTATTCTTGTGAGATCCACTACAAACCAAGACTTCAAGAATCCTTTTGCACAGGTGTTAACCAGAACAGTCTCTGTTTTATTGTCTAGGAAACAATGAAACCATAAGGTCATATTACAAACCAGTGGCACCAATAAAGTGTACATGTTTTTAGGGATTATGAGAATTTTGTTTCTTTCTTACCATGGAATATCCTAGTAAAACTGTGTAATTGGCTGAAATAAGTCCTGTTAAACTGTGCTTTTCAAATATTAAGCTACAAACCAGTTTAGTGCCAATGAATGTATGTCGTATGGCAGCATTCAAAGTTTGCCTGGATGAAAATCAAGTTGGAGTTGGGTATTTGTGTGATTTCTGTCTGCTCTGAAAGTTCCCATGGAGAAAAACAATGGAAATTATTGCTGGGATACAAGGTCTACTCAGCTTGTTTTGGTTTTTTTTTTTAAAAAAAGTCTGTGTTGACACTTTAGGAAGGATTACTTCCCAAGCTAATTCTGATGATGTTCAAATTTGCTGCCGCAGCCCTCTGCTACGTTATTCTTTCTGTTTGATTGCTTTAGAATAAATTTGAGGATGATGTGGAATCTGGAGAAGACTTCGGTACCAATAAAAGGCACAGCCGGTCATTGATGGGCAGTTTTTCTAAACGCAAGGTGAGCCACTCAGTCGATTAGGTCTACACTAAACATTGTTGGAGAGGTTTTTTCTTTGCACACAGTGGTGGAGAGGGAGAGGAATATCAGACCTGCATTGTCTTGCTATCAGAGTGTTCATGGAATACATAGGCTGGATAACTGATTATAATTGTACATAACAGATCGTTTCAATTTACATCAAGGTCTAAATGTATTCAAGATCTAATCTGAAAAACATAAAAATCCGTTTGTGCTTTTTATCTGAGGATTTGAGATTCCCTTATAAAAAGGGGCTGACCTTGGGCTGAGTCGTCCCCATGTACATGCATATTGTTCTGCAGTACTGAATATTACAAAAGCTGTCATTTCCCATTTTCTGTGAATAACATACTCACTGGCATACCAAAGCAGAATTGTATCCAGCTGCTGAAATGCTGATCAGACAGTTATGATATTATAGTTTTATTTCCTTGTGGCACAGAAAAAAGGAAGCAAATTGAAAAAAGCAACAAGTCTGGAAGAGGGTGAAGATGATTCGGATTCTCAAGGAAATTTAGCCAGGAGCTCTGCACATTACAGCAGGTTTGTTAAAAGTTATTTGGCAATTTTGTTTCTAAAAAATGAATGTACCCTCTAAATAGATATGCTTCAGGTCTAGAAGCCAATTTCTTGAAGGCTGCAGGCACATGACAGGAATCTGGTGTAAGGGTAGATCTGATGTCTGCCACAAGATCATCAGAATGATCTCTTGGTGCCATTCAGACTAATGAGCAAAGTACAGGGCACCTTATCTGTGTTTTGAGCTCTCACCATCTCATCCAGCTGACTCATGGGCCATTTGTCTGTTGGCCCAGTGAATCCATTAAGGTGGATTTGCAGAGTCTATCAGGTCCCCAAGTGATTTATTATTTTTTTTTATTGTCTTATAATTTGCCGAGTGAAGTTGCATCAACATTCAGGTGATGATTTTGATTTTTCTTTTGAAATTGCCTCTTCAAAACTCCTGACATCAAAGACCCCTTGCAGAATGGTTGCTTAAGATTCAGGCTTCAAAACTAAGAAATCAGATCAAGCAGTTCTCTAGGACACTTTGGAGCTTTCTTTGGGAGGTTAGTAGATACATTCTTAGTGATACCCTGAAGCAGATGAGAAGGATCAGAGCATTACTTTCTTGCTATTTCTTTGGGATTTAAAAAAGTTTTTTTGTTAGCACATGACTTGAGAAATAAATATATATGAGAATAGATATTCCACCCTTTGGCCAAAGCCATTTAGAGTCCTCCCCGCCAGGCGTTAGTAGGTGAATGCTTATGTCTGTCATTAAGGTGTAAGAACAGGACTGGCTTGTTCTCTGTACATTCATGCCGTTTGTTCCACAACTTCTGTGCTTTGACAACAAGGCTCTATGTACTATTAAGTACTTCCTTGTGAAAGAAAACCTTCCTATATTTCTTTACCATGATTTATTTTTAAATATGAAAGGTAAAATTTACCCCTTAATTAACAGAAAATTAATTTTTATCTTTCTAGGATAAACCGACAGAAGAAAACAATGAAGCTGTCCAGGGCACTCTCTGACCTGGTGAAATACACAAAGTCTGTTGGCATCCATGATGTTGAAACTGAAAGTAGGTTGAGCTAAATGCCTGCTGAGAACAGTAGTTATACAAAGAAATGGAAAGGTTTATGTTCTTGCATATCTTCTTATTAAAAGCTGGTTTTCTGTTTGTTTCTCCCCCACTCTGAAAAAATCTTAACAGAAGAACCACACACAATAAAGCTATATTGTTTTAAAGTAGCTGACCAGTGGCCATTCAGAATCCACAAAGTGAGTCTAGAGTTGTGTGACAGTTTCCTTAAAGGAGAAAAAGTTACTACAGGTAGTATTACACATGTAGTCCTTGCTAGCTTGTATAAAATCTGCTACACAACATTTACATCCTGGAAGTATCAGAGGACTTAGTTATGCTCTTGGGCAGAATGGTCTGAAGAGCATTTCAAGCTTAAAGGTCAGATTTTTATGTCAAATCTGCTGAAACGTCAGCATTACATTGCTAGGATATTTCAGTTCTCTTTCTAAGTTTTCTGCATCTTATTTTGACAGGTTGTAAGTAACTAGTGCTACATAGTTTTGAGTGCTTTATCTAGATAATAAATCAATAAATAAGGAGATTACCTCTAATGTCTTCCTCTCTTCCTTGTAGTCTCTTCCAGCTGGCAGGTTTCATCTTTCAGTGAAACAAAAGCCCACCAGATACTGCAGCAAAAGCCAGCACAGTATCTGCGTTTCAACCAGCATCAGTTGTCCCGCATCTACCCATCTTCTTATCGTGTGGACTCTAGCAACTACAATCCCCAGCCGTTCTGGAATGCTGGCTGCCAGCTTGGTGAGTGGAAAGAAAACTCGTTTATTTTCATTTTATTTTCGAGGGATGTTTTAATAGGAGCTCCAGAATCACTCCTTAAATTACTCTGAGTTCTCTGCTCATCCAACTTTACGGAGAATTGAGTCCTCCTTGTTATCGTCTATGTTGTTACCTACATAGATCACCTAAAACATGTCTTACATGCAAGCAGTTGTCTGATAAATGGAAAGAAATGAATTTTTGAAATGCAGGAGGACTTCAGAGTTCAGGCTCTTTTGAAGAGCTGCTCTCCCTGAAGCTGTGATGTATGCTACATAACAGAATGCTTTTTCATATAAATTGGAGGTTTTGCATTCAAGAAGTCAAATGTGAAAATGTATGTAGGTGTTCTTCCTTAGATGTGGTTCTACAGACAAGAATGTTGTTAATGTACTCAGTAAGAAATATTGCCTTTTCTTTGTTTTTAATAGTTGCACTAAACTACCAGTCAGAGGGGAGAATGCTGCAACTGAATCGGGCCAAATTTAGTGCCAATGGTAACTGTGGCTATGTCCTCAAGCCGAACTGCATGTGTCAAGGTAAGAAAACCAAGCAAAATAAGTGTATCACTGCATGAGAAGAGTGGGTGTGGATTCTTATTATAGTTTGTTTAAAAATGCATTTATGATGCTAGAAGCAAATAATCCAGAAGGTATTTATAACTGAAGTCATCACTAAAATTGCACTTCTTCACGTTGTGTGACTTCTTATTCTTACAGGTGTCTTTAATCCAAATTCTGAAGACCCACTGCCTGGTCAGTTGAAGAAACAGCTGGTTCTAAGAATTATCAGTGGTCAACAACTCCCAAAACCCCGTGATTCCATGTTGGGAGACAGGGGAGAGGTATGGGACAATAAGTGGTTGTTGTGTGTTGGAGAGCCTGAACTAAGCCAGGTATCTACACTACATAAGCCTACCCTCAGAAATAAAAGCCCTGCTGAAAGTTACAGTAAGTTAGGTGGTGTTTAAAATTCTGTGTTTCATTTTATGTTTCCTTTGCATATAATTATATCAGATAAAAATCTGACCTTTATTGAGCTGACCGCTCTATGCTATGAAAAAGATTTAGAATAGAGCTAGGCGAACAAGATAGGATGTTTGACAAATACACTGTGTAGTCTTTCCTACTGAGAGTAAGGTGTCTTTCAAAGAGTGACAAAAAGCAGATCTAACACATCTGATTTTTACTTAGTGGTAAATTATTCTACAGAGATATGTAACATCCTAAGCATCAAAAAGATTCTTTATTCTCGCTGAGATATCATTGGATGATTACATTCTCGGTATCTGAAAGCAGTAACAAGCTTTTCAAAAATCTAATAGTTGAGTATAGGTACTCATCTTCAGTGTTGCCCACTTTCTGGGAGATGAACGGTGGATTTGAGTATCAGGTTGCTGTTTTGAATGACATATGATTGAATGGGTCCAGCATAGGTCTTTATATGAGCTACATCACACAGATTAATCTTTTAAAGCTACCTGCCTGTACCCCCTCCTTGTGAATAGGAGCAGAGGTGTCACCCTGAGACTCAACTCTGCCAAAACTTGTCATTCTTTCGGAGAACAGAAGAGATACTTGTACACTAATGAAAAACTGTAGAGGTTCAGACCAGTTACAGGAATATCTCTGTGGCTACCTAGACTCTGTGCCAGGATAGTCCTCCTCTATGATCCCCAGAATGTCTTTCCCACGATGCCTTCAGGGAACTTGTAATTCAGTTGAGGTTCACATTTAATTAAAAGAGGTCTCAACAGAGTCAAAGACTTCTTAGTCTTAGGTAATTACAGCAACATTCTACAAGACATGCCCTAGTTTTTCAACCTCACATTATAAGAAGACTTTCTTCCAGAAATGGAAGGTAGTAATAGGAGATGTTTGCGAGTTGGCCAGAGGTAGAACTCATCTCCTATTTGTTTTGACCATTGCCTTGCCCATTGTGCCATGATGACACTGAAGCTTTTAACAGATGATTTTTTTTGGGACTTTAATGTTGCTGCTTTAGAACATATTTATCATAATGTCTGTTTTGAATCTATTTTAAAGCTTTTGCTCAATTATCCACTAAATTAGAAAATCTTCCTATGAAGATCAGTGTTTAAAGTTCATTTTAGAACAGAGAAATAGAACAGAGAAATGAGCACAAATGCATACAACATGATTATTCTAAATTATGCTTTTAGATTATTTAGCCAGACATCTCTCATCAGTATAATAATCCGTTACAGAAAGACTCAGGACCGGTAATTATTAAGACAATAACGTACAATGCCCACATTGTAAAAGCCATGTGCTTGAATTTAATCTTCGACACTCTTTCTTTTCAATATTGTTACTTTCTGTTTTCCAGATCATAGATCCATTTGTTGAAGTAGAAGTTATAGGCTTACCTGTTGATTGCTTCAAAGAACAAACTAGAGTAGTCGATGATAATGGTAAGATTGCGTGTGTTTCAAGGGTTTTATGGCTGAAACGTTCTCCTTCAGGCAAGTGTTCTTCATGAAGACGTGTAGATGAAATTTGGTACCTGTTATGGTAAAGCATTGAAAAATTGATTTAAGCATTCTTGATGTTAATCAGACTTGGGTCTTGAATTGTTCAACTGAGTTGGTAGAATGTTGTGAAGGTCTTGGTGTAAAACAAGTCATTTGTCTGACTTCTCATTGTGTATGAGAGAAGGGGACGTTGTGCTTGCTCTGGCCAAAAGAAAGTCACATTGTCCAATTACCTGTGGAACAGGGCCGACTTTAAGTAAGATCCAACTCTGTTTCTTGCGCTGTTGTGTCTCCTGCTGAAGTGAGTGTGAGTACTGGATTTTCTAAGAACAATGATCAAACTTTAGGAACTAGAATGACGTTGCAGTTTAGGCATTCCTTATGTAGGCGGTCTTGTTTTTCTTGCATCTTGTGAACGAAATACCTAAAAGCTGATTCCTTCATTCCGAGGTTTTAACCCAATGTGGGAGGAAACGTTGGTGTTCACAGTACACATGCCAGAGATTGCACTGATTCGGTTCCTCGTGTGGGATCACGATCCAATTGGGCGTGATTTTATTGGACAGAGAACAATAGCTTTCAGCAGTATGATGCCAGGTAAGACAGAAATGGTGAAATCCCAAATCAGTTGGCTAGGGCTTTTCTCTGTGATAACTGAAGATGCAAATGCTGAATTCATGTGTGTGCATGTGTATGCAGCAGAAATTTCTACTGATGACTAAATCAATGAACTCTGTGGGACTAGATTAAAAAAAAAAAAATTGTTAAGCAGGATGGCTAAATATTGCAGACTTGGGAAATGCCATACCAGATCTTTACTTCTCTCATTCAGCTTTTTCCTCCATTTTCTTCATACCTGTTTTTGAAAGACACTAGAGTTTTGATTGGTCTTATTACTATCAGAATTAGTTTAATATAGGACAGGTAGTTACCTATTCTAATCATGGGATCCAGGTTATTAAATGCTATTTTCTGTCAGTTTCCTATACCTGTTTTCAATGCAGTCTTCTTTCACATTAAAGCTTCTTCTGTGTATATTTTTCTTTTCTTTCAAAGTAAAGAAAAAAATTTGTGTTCAGGATCAAAACCAAACACCCAGTCTCGCTGAAATGTTTGCAGTATTAATAATGGTCTGTAAGTCCCCAGGAGAGAATGTAGTTAAGTTTAAGTCACGGATTGACAGCAGTGATAATGGACATGGGAAGAAACAGGACAGGGACAAGAAGAAATGGCAATTAGGTTTGGTGTTTCTCTTGGATAACTGAGTGCAGCAAGGTGAGGCACAAGCTGGGATGTAATATTGCGAGGAGGAGCTGGGAAAAAAAGCGGTTAATTCCTTTTGCTCTTTACAGAATGAAAGTCTGTAGATGCTCTTCCTATCATGTTTCAGCTCCTTGTCAGCTTTGTTCCCTCTGTTCCAGGTTACCGACACGTGTACCTGGAAGGTATAGAAGAGGCATCCATCTTTGTTCATGTGGCTATTAACGACATCTGTGGTAAGGTGAGTGCCTGCAGCTAACAGAACACAGCTTGCATATGTAAACGGGCGGACAGGCTTTTGTGTCACACTAGGGAAGCCCAGTGGGTGGAGGTCCAAGCTAGCATGTTTATTCAGCTAGAGTAAACTTTGTCTCTGATTGTCATGGTAGCCTGAGATCTTTCTGAATATACCTGGAGATAAAGGCAAATCATAGGGAAAGTTACAAAAAGAGATTCTTTTTGAGGGAGCCGTCGGGGAAGGTTATTTCCTTGCAGCATTCACACATTTATATAAATAAGGATAGTGCAGTAAGTGCACCTTGCTGAGCACAAGGTTATACACCTGAACTGTGGGTGCTTGTTGCCTGCAAAGCTTATTCAGTAAAGGCTCTGTCTGTCTGATGCTTTCACATTTTAAATTTAATTAAGTTTTTAAGGGTTATTTGCTTTGGGATTTTTCCACGATAACGCTTAAACTGCACAGGAAGGATGATCCTTTTAATAGCTGTTGGACTTATTTTCAATGCTTAGCTGTTATTAAGAATGTGTTTGGTTCACATGCAGGAAAAATACAACTATCTAAGAGGTATATCTAAGTAACTCCAAGGTGAAAGTAAAGCCCTAACTTCAAACATTTCCCAGGCCAGCTGAAAATGAGATATTCTTTCCTCGCAGTGCGCTAGATTTGATTACTTCTATGTTATCAATTTCAATGAAATTCAGGTAGCTAGGTATCTTACGGTGCCTTGGGAGCCTCAGAACCAGCTCGTAGCCACTCGCAGTGGCAGGCTGAGCTTTCTGCAGCAGCACACTGTCACCTCGGTACGTGTCAGCAGGAGGCGGCATTGAACAGGCTCGGAATTCGAGTTCCCCTTGCCGTGCTCTTCATCCAAGAGGAATTTAAAGAATTCTTAAAAAGGAAAATAGCTTTTAAACCACTAGATTTTAATCAAAACTTTTATGGAATGAAACAGAGAAAGCTTCTTTTTATATTTATAGGAAAAAGGGCTGTTTCTGGGGAGAATGTCACTTCAGGCATTTCAGCTCAGTTCCTGAGCTGAAATCATTTCCATCATTTGATGTCTAATGCAACCTTTAGGCAGGTATAGCTTCATCCCGAGAGGGCTAGGGGTCTTGCCTGAAAGCCCCTGTGATGGCATTACGAATCTGTTTGAATGTAGCTGTACTGACCAAGAGACTTTAGAAGCTTTAGGTGAGAGGGGTGGTTGGTGTTGGTCTGAGCAGAACAGAGTAGATGAGCAGTGTTTCATTCCGGACTGTAGGGCCTGTCGCAGATGAAGGCTGGCACCCAGGGTATGGAGAAAAGGCCCTTTAGTCCTGGCTTCAGGGAAGAGTCTGAACAGTTCAATGCAAAGATCTTTCCTGACTCTACTTTGGGTTCAAGGGAACTGTATAGGACGTAAGCCCTGCCTGTTCCACCCATGGTTAGGGATGCAATTGTCTCAGTAACTGTACAGACACTTGCTGGATGCATGCATCGGTACTAATTCCACAGCTTTAAACTTTGTCATGAACTTCTCGGAGTGCCTGTGTTCCTGCTCTTGACAGCACTGTCTTATGAAAGAGACAACTTTCATAGTCTTTGTGAATGTTCTAAGAGTTCACCTCAAATTTTCTTTGGCAATACTGCAAGGCGTTACCTCTCCTTTAATCCTTACTTTACCTAGCCTTTCATAATTATTTGCTCTTACTGGCTTCTTCATGAGTACCTGGCTGGTGATAGTTATAACTTGCAGTAGCTCAACATGCCCATTTAAACTTTGGCAGCTATTTTGAGAACATTAGATTTTCTTGGTAAGTGTTTTAAACAACTGAAAGACCCTTGTGTATCATGGTGTCTCCTACCTGTTGTTACCCACCAGTACCAATCTACTCCACTGATTCGGTTTTTTGATTGCTTTATTCCCTTTTCATGTTCTAAGTCTGTTACACATTCCTTATTGCCTCTCATTATCATTGCAGTCTCTTTGGGTTTGCTGGTATTAACATGCTGGTGCTGTGCACTGACATGATTAAAATACAAGAATTTGGAAGGAAAGCCTGTATGTGAGGGGTTTTTTTAAAATTTATAATTTTTAATAAAAACTACTGAAAATATGGAATAGATATTAGACAGCCCTTGCTGGTTCGGTCTCCGAATCATGTTCTGCTTTGATTTTTCAATTAACAGCATTCTGTTAAAACTAGAATTATTTCTCTGTTTCTACTCTCTTAATTATGGGCAGAAAACTCCCCACATTTATCAGCCTGGTTTTACCCGTGCTTTATTAATCCAGGTATTCTAATGCAAGCATTAACTTTTGGGGGCTTTTTTCTAAATGTAGATACTCCACCCTCTCAGCAGCTTGATATTACTAAAGTGGAATCTTAGATATTTTTCACCTTAACTTGTGTTTAATTTAAATTTCTTTCTAGTATGCACTGTTTCCTGGAGACTTTTTTTTTTGTCTTTGTCTCTTCTGTAGTGTGTTTATGTACTGCAGAATTTCTCGTGGTTTTCTAGATGTGCGTATCACTGAGATCCTTGCTCACCGTTCTTTTGCCTTTGCTCTGTCTGTTTGTGATTTCAGTGGGCTTCTCTATGTCAAAAAAGTCTACTTTTAGAAGCAGAGCATTTTTAGACGCCTTGAAGGTACCCCCTCCTGTCTCAGGGAGGTGTAGTGACCACCACCACACACCTGCATGCTTCTATCTAGTTGCTTCATCAGCATCAATGTTTCCTTATTAGCGTTTTGAAGCTCTCCAACTCATGTAACATGAATTGCAACATTTGACTTGGTCGGTTCTGTTGGATCATTGATCAGCCAGAGAGCCTTCCATATATGAAGCAGATCCAGGATAAAAGTCCTTCTCTACCTTCCCTTTCTCTCTTCCTTGAGTCGCTGCTGGCTTGGCTCTGCTGTACTACAATTCAAACCACTTCTTTCACATGCAGAAGAACATTAACAGTGAATAGTTTGCTAAATTGTGGGAAAGCCTCTTGTGCTGTTTTTTAAGTCTGTTCTAAAGAATGAAATAGCCCTGTAAAAGCTGGACTAGGTGAACACACGTGTTCTGGATCTCCGTCAAAATGGCGTGCTCTCTTTTTTTTCTTTTCTTTTTTTTTTAATACTACTTTTTTTCTAAGTTAACCAAATTTATCTTTGGGTTCTTGAATCACTCCACTGATTCAAGCAATAGTGGCTAGCTTAACAAAGATGCACCAGACAAGCTAGAATGATACCTGGGGCCCTGCACTGCGCGTCACCCATTCCATCAGTGCTTTACTTTTCCTTTTGTTGGATATTATTCGTGTGTGTGTATATATGACATTTTTTCCTGGGTTTTGCAAGTATTTATATGGTATCATTTTTATAGCAATAAATTTATGTACTTGCCAACTTGTCTCAATTGAAGCAGAATGCTTTTTTCCCTTTACTCCTTAACAAATACATAATCTCATTTTGAAGCTTTCTAGTGAAAGCGAATCCATAATGATTCAAGCAGACTATTCAACAGCCTGGCTCTCACAGAAGGTTTATTAAAATTTAAATTACATTTTCACTGCCTTGCATGGGAAAAATCAATTCCTACCTTCTTTATCTTATCCTGTATATAATTTAAAGGCCATTTTACGTCTCTCTTTAATCATCTCCTCCTCACACTGGATCTTGTCATGGGGTAACTACACCTTCAGTCAATTGTAAAAATAATATTCTGAATGCTTTCACTGGACTTTCTGTCAAATAAGTAAACCTTAATCCCATGCGCCAGACTGTGCAGAACACATGAATAAAAGCAGCTTTTGACCGAGGCTTACTGTATCGTGCAGCTAATACCTATCCATTAAGTCCTACAAAGCAAAATTTGAAATCCGAGAGCATGCACTCAAATATTTTGGGGTGAAAGATAAACCATTGTAATTTAAAGTAGACATTTCTGTGCCATTGTTTGCACTGCAGAAATGTGACCTCACATGACATCACAGGATAAAAATCAATCTGACAGCAAGTGCCAATAAGCATGGATACTGATCAGATTTTATCGTGGGTTTCTTACAACGTTTTTTCCACATAGGCTTATGTACTCCGGTGTTATTCATTCTTTATGCTACAGCTACTAAAGAGATCTAACTGGAAAATAAGGGGAAGAAAGGAGGACAAGTAGATTCGAAGGGAAATGCTTCTTTCCCTGCTCTGAGCGATTTATGTGTACCAGGCTCTATGACCAGAGCAAAACCAACATACTGTTTTTCAGGTATCAGCCTATTGCTTTAAAAGTTGGCAAGTACACCTGGAATGTTTACAGGAATGCTGAAACTCTGTTTCACTGAAATGTACATCAATTGTACCATGGTGGGAGATTTATGATGGTGAATATACATGTTTAATGGTTAAACAGGTACCGAAGCATATGAAGTACTGTATTATCACCCTGACTAACTTCGCTTGTTTATAGTGTGCTTCTTCAGTGAGGAAAACTTACACGAGTGTCTTTGGATAAGTGTTGTATGGTAGGAAATGATCAAAATGTAGGTACACAGTGAAATATCTGATGATCCTTTGTCACGCATATAATTCAGCTGCTATTCATGACCGGGCTCAATTCAGTTGAAGTGTAGATCTAAGGAATGGAAATCTCCATTTGAACATCCAATTTATTATTATCACCTGTTTTAAATCAAGAATATTCTTTAGCTTAAGAGGTCTCTATCAGTTAAAATCTGTAACCATCTCATGCTGCATAACAAGTAAAATTAAAATTATTTTAAAGTAACTTTTTAAAATTACCACCATTTCTATAGCTTGTTTTGTGGTTACGTTTGGTTTGGGGGTTTTTTCCAGTTTCTTCCTCTCATTTACACAGAGGATTCAGGTTTGTTCCAGGGCTGGGACCTCTGTTGCATGCAACAAATTTCTTGTCTAAAGTATGAGTGCTAATCACTATCACCAATTTAAGAGACAGGAAAAATGAGATTTGTCAGCATCTGATGTCCAGTTCTGCCCAAGTATAATGTCCTGCACAAAGCCGCTAATTCAGCTCTATGTTTCCAATTTAACTGAAACCATCAGCAATTCTAACTGGCCCAGTCCTAACACATTTAAGTCTACAAAATTGCAGGTGATTTATTTTCTTGAAAAATATGCTTTTTTTATTTTTTTTTTTATTATTACTGTATTTTCCAGCTGGACTCAACTTGGGCAAGGCCCCAAAACTAGTGATGACACTTGCACATAGCACAGGCTTGTGGTCTTTGTTGCTTTGTGTTTGTTACGGTGTGATGCAGAAGCCTTGTGCAGGGTTTCCTGGTAAAGCATGTTTTCCATATACTAAGCCAGATCAGGAGTTGGACTTGATGATCCTTAGGGGTCCCTTCCAACTCGCGATATTCTATGATTCTATGAAAGCACAATTTGCTAGAATGTGAATTCACAGTGCAGAAGCTAGGTTGTACTGGTTCCTCTGTGGCCATTCAGAGGAACCATTTACACCATGTACTTGAAATATGTGTGCTTTGGGTGCAACAGGTCTGCAAGGTCTGCAGTTATCCTTGGATTCCTGTAGTGAATTGATTTCTTATGCCTCCTGCAGGTTCTGCAGTATATCCATGTCATTAAACTGTTGGGACAGAATTGTTTTCAATGTGCACATTGTGTTGGAAAACTGACCCATATCTCACACAGCTTTGGGTTTAAAAAACACAGCCAAAACTGAACAACAAAACCACAGATAGCTGTATTGCTAAAAAGGAACCACTTTGACTTTAAAGAGTCTGAAATGTGCGGTGTTACGAACACCTCAAGCTTTGTTGCTGTTCACACACACTGAGAAACTCTTTGGTTTTCAGAATTAGAGTCCTGCAGGTAGAAGTATTTCCTTTTTTTACTTTTCAATATGCAATGTTTATGTTGTAAGTAACTATGTGCTAGTAAGAAAATTACGACAAATACAGAGATAAGCTTGGTTGGAAAATTTTATCTGAAAACATAGTTGAACAAAAAAGAGGTGAAATTTTACAAAGCTGCTGTTACTGATTTTTATTTTTTTTCACTTTTAATCTCTGTCTGATTTGTGGTTTAGTTTTCATGCTGATGGTAGGAATATGGCAGGAGACTCTGTATGTGCATATGTGACCTGATCATTTGTACATGAGTTCCTGTGCCCAAAGGAAGACTTGCATTTTCTATTAAGGACTTTTCTTTTTCTTCCCCCCTCCCCCCCTTAAATTTTCCAGGCCAAACAAGCTCTAGGTCTAAAAGGCCTGTTTCTCAGAAATCCAAAGCAGGCCTCTCTGGACAGTCATGCTGCTGGTCAGCTCCATCGCAAACATTCCTTTAGCAGCCACATCTTGAGACGGACAGCCAGCGCACCCACAAAAAGCCAGAAGAAGAACAAGAAGGGCTTTCCTGAAATTGCTTTTGACACAAAAGACAACAGCTCTGAAGGGGCCGGGGAAGACCGTGAAGTGGAAGCTGCCTCACAGCCTCGCTTTGAGCAAGAGCCAGAAAGTCCTTCTCTGTCACCAGCTCCCAGAGATGGTGCCAGTGGCGAGGTACATGGCAAGGGGTTGAAAGGTAAGGCCCATAGTTCTCGTAAAGCCAAAAGCCACACTTGTGCTCAAGGGGGTGCTGCTTTCAGTGAACCCATACAGAGGTCTAACAGGGTCCGGCTTCAGGAGCACCAGAGTGAGAAGCAAAGCGTCTTTGCACGCTGTGCCATCAACAGCTCTGGTAGGATTGGAGTGGCCACCAATTGCATCAAATGCATGATTGGTTCCAAAGAAAGCCCAGATCTAGAATCCAAGTGGAGTGACCAGCCCACCAGGCCTATTGCTAAAGATATACTTCACCACGATCAGTATAGCAGTATAACTGGAGAAGAGAGGTTAGAGCTAAAAACCTGGGCTGTTAAATGTCAGCCCAGGCGGCAATCAGATTTGCAGCCTTGCAGCAGCCCTGGAACTGCCGATGATCTAACAAGGAGCACCCAGTCTTTTGTGACCCCAGGGAAGAAAAATGTTGAATCTAAATGTCATGGAATAAAGGCTCATTCCCGGCAGCGGTGGCAGTGCCAGTCAGGTGGCAAGTACGGAAGCACTGTCAACTTGGTCACAGCCAGCAATGGCTCCATATCCTCCGACTCCAGCAGTCTAGAGAGCCTTGGAAGCCCAGAATTCCCCAAGCGCTGGCCTGAAACTTCTCGAAGGCAAGTAGGCACCCTACAGAGGGAAATGAATGCCTTGTTCGTTCAAAAATTGGAGGAAATTCGAAGTAAATCCCCTATATTCTTTACTGGTAAGACCAGATTTTCTTCACCTTTCTCCACTGTAGATCATTGTCATCATTGTCACAGCTTCTGCATAGCATCTTTACTTAGAAGCTCCTGTATGTTGTTTTGCTAGCAAGAGCTCTTTTCTTTATTTTTTGCAATGACAGAAAAAAGTCTGCATAAATATTTTTATTTTATTTTTTTCCTAGATGTGTCTGGTTTAGATTAGTCCTTTCCATCCCTAGCTAACCATCCGCAGTAGTAAAACTGTCAGTAGTCCATGACTGTTTGGATTGTTTGTTCAGGGTTTTTTGTTTCTTTCTTTTTTTGTTTTTTTTTTTCTTTTTTTTTTAGTGAATGTGGTATGATACTAAGTAAATTTTAAGATCCAAACCAGAGCATTAAGTAGAGATTGACTGTGGGAAACCCATATTAACAAACAATATTTTCATTATCAGTATTTGTGTTTCACTGAGGGATATCCACATCAGGAACGAGATCTAATGTGCACTCTGCTAACAATAAAACCAGTTGCTGCCATCAGTTCAGGGATTACTGGATGAAACTCTCTGGTCTGGGTTATTTAGATCACCCTTTATGAACATAGCAGACCATCCTGGTCCTAAATATATGAAACCCCAGTATGCAAACATTTTTAGATGTGCTTAATGATATGTATATGATTTGACTGTGACCGGAGGGCACCGTTCCATAGTATAAGGCAGCAAGATATGTGATCTGATGTTACTTGACATCCGCCAGGCTAGCTGGACTGTTAGCATTTCCTACCTGCAGAGCAGAATGGTCTGTTGACAGGAAGGCTGCTTAGGCTGCAGCATTTTACAGTTGTTTCAAGCCAGAAATGTGCATGTGGTCGCTGGCCGTGACTTTACCCATGAACTGCGTGATTGTAAAGGTGGAAAATAGGAACAGAGGCAATTAAGGTATATATTTGACTGAGGAAACTGGCCTTTTTTTCCTCCTGATTTGGCAGGGAGGGGAGGGAAGGGAAGAGATTTTGACAAGATTTTCTCTGTTTCGTGGAATTATGAAGAGGAAGTAAAAAAATGCAGCTTTTGTCTATGACTGCAAGAGCTTCTCTTCAAATCCCTCCCCCTTCCCCTTAATTGTCCGAGCAATTTGGACATTGAAGGCTATGTTTTCAGGAACAGTTAAGTGACTTTGGTGCTTCTCAAGATGTAATCCCTTTTTTAGTAATAGATTCTGACTGCCCACCTATAGTGGGCTTCTTTGAAAGTCTCATACAGAAATTTAAAATATTCTATTTGTTTATCAGTTTAATCTAGCCAACAATTTTGCTTTATTTCTCTTTTCTTTTTTTACATCTTCTCTCCAATATCTGCTTTGAGCTTTTAGAAAAACACCAGGACAATGGGAGGGAGAGGGAAGAAGTTTGCCATTCTCATGACCTGAAATTAATTCAAGGCAGCAGAACTCTTTCTATGCCTAAATTATTGGCATTAGGCTTTTCATAAGCTCTGAGTAGTGTGACATATGAAACCATTTCCCATTATCAGTGCCAGCTCCCCCGCCAGCCCCCCAAGTCGCTAAATAAATATTGTGATATGCTTGAAATTTGATTAAATCCATCTGACTTCTCAAGCATGGAATCAGCAAACCTTTAAAATGGTGAAATATTCAGTTGGACTGGATGCTGATGATCCAGTGACAAACACTGTTTGCACAAACAGCATGCTTTCCCCATCCGCCCGCTCTTTTAGTGCTTTGGGCCAAGAAACCAAGGAAACCGATAACGTTAGCCTAATATGGCTGCATTTCATAATTAACATTCTATTGATGGGAAGTGCCACAAGGATGAGATGGGAAACTATAGTCTCTGGTTGTCCCCTTTGTGGCAACAGCATTGCAGTTTCCTGTATGGTGCCTTGTAAATGTGCCTTAATCTATGCTGATGGAAAGCTCGTGAGTCTGATCAGCTCTGGGCTCCTCCTGATACTCCTCCAGATACTGAAGAGTCTGCTGCGTTGTGAATGGTGGATTTTGCGTATGGGCACGTGTGCCTTCTTCCCTTTTCATACTCGCAGCTCGTGTAACAGATGCAATAACATAATACAGGCCACCGGACGGCTGTCTCTGTTGTTAGGCTTCTTGGTGCTACACTGGATTGGAAGTAGTGGTGCTGAAAGGAAAGGCCTAATATTTCCCTGGTATTTTTTGGTAATGTAGATGCTTTTAGAATCATAGAATGGTTTTGGTTGGAAGGGACCTTAAGGATCATCTAGTTCCAACTGCTGCCATAGCAGTGGGAAAGGGTTTTGGAGAAGACGAGGCTAGCTTCCATTCCCCAGGCCAGTGGAGTGCATTTCTTGAACAACAGCAAAAATTGCCTTTTATTCTTCTATGACAAAGTAATGGACTTACTACCCGTCCATTTATGGATTCCATTGAGTGCTCTGGTTGGTCAGAAATTCTTAGGATCCTACAAAAATGTGTGAATATTTCTGTCTGTTTCCCTTCCCTCCTTCAGCACTAATTTATCCCGTTATCTGCACCTGCCTTCCCTACATTAACTGGATTTTTCCTCTGTTCTGTCCTATTATTCTACATGCACACTCTCTCTCTCTAGTTAAGAACTGAAAGGACAAGCAAGTCAAAGGTAACTGTCTACTGAGTGTCACTGATTCAAGCACCTTGTTGCCTGTAGTCCTGGTTTTTGTTTGTTTCCTGCCTTGCAATTATCTGCCCCTATATTCCTGAGGTGGTTGTCTGGCTTAGCGGTGCTTTCATAGTTCTCAAATGCATGTTTGCATTGTGGTTTGGACATGTGGGAAATAGTCTTTGGCATGATTGCTTTGGCTCGTAGGGTACAGGTTGTCAACACTGCAGACGGACAGAGCGTTTTCTTCAGGTCACTCGTGGCTGTAGCGATTCTTCAGAATTATACTGTCAGCCTGGTGCTCAGGAACCATGCATCTGTGTAGTTTTTTGAGGAAGAAATTACAAACATTTTTAGGAAGACAAAATCTGTTGAAAGCTTTTGGTTTGTTTCTAAAAGGCACGTTGACTATGTTCATTGTGTGCATACAGATCCACTGTATTTGTAATCTGCTGCACAAGTCCTATGCTGCTTCTCTTCTGCATAACTGATCGTTGGGATCCTATCTGCTGGTCGGGCAGTGGTGTTCTGATTATTATATGTGATTTGATGATGACGTGATATACTGACATGTCAGAGTGCTGGAAGGAAGGAAAAGAGCAATTCAAGTGGTGCTGGATGGTGGAAGAAGAAAAGTTAGTTTATGAGAGGGGATACAAGGACAAAGAAATTGATGGGTGCAGCTGTTTGAATAAAATAATCAGAAAAGTACTATGGTGCTACTGTGCATGGGCTGAGATTTTTTGAATGCAACAGGGCTTTTGGGCAGCTAACACTGAATGAGGAGAAATTTTTGCTGCCTTTAGCCAGACATTTGAAATATTACATTATTTTAAAAATCATTATTAATGTATGCAACTAGTACCTTACAAACAAAGTGATAACTCAGAAAAAATAAATCTTCATCTAAACTGCAATCTGTAATTGCTAACTAACCCTGTATCTCTGTTTTTTCTTGTTTCTCTTTGTCCTATCTTTTCATGTCTCCCAAGTAGATGTCCGCCATTTCTCAATACAGAGGTCAGTCACTTCTTTATGCAGCCTAGAAACTATCACCGAAGAGCCTGTTATTGCCAATGAAAACCATCATGCCAGCCTTTTCTTCCCTCTATCCATTACTCCTTACAGTGATTCTGAAGAAGGGTCTGTGTCTGATCATTCCACTGAATCTCAATTGGAAGTAAGCAGCACATCCAACCAGCCTCAGCAATCTCTACTCACTGGAGAACAGAGAACAAATCTGTCTGCAGAAGACCAAGTGCAGGTAGTCACAAGAGCAGCTGACACAAGTGTAGTAGTCCAAGAAGATGAGAGGACAAGCATGGCAGGACATCTCAAAGAAGAAAATGGTTGGACACAGACATGCAGTAAAGCTGAAGATCAGTGTGGATTGGCAGCGCATCCTCAAAAAGTCTGGCTGGTAGTGGCACCAGAGAGGACTGCTGCCCAAGCTGTTGAAAACTGCCAGAAGCAAAATGACCCACCAGGTCAGGTATTAACAGACGTGCAAAGCACCACTGAATCCAAAGACCAAAAACTTAGTGCAGCAGCTGTTCTTCCGCAGCAAAACAATGGGATTAACAGCACGCAGACAACTTTGCCAGCAGATACTTTGCAGAAAGCCCAGGCTGCACAGGCTCTACCTGCTTCTGCATCTCAGAAGAGCTCTTACACATTAGTAAGAAGGTCAAAGAATGAAGGACTGAAGACATCAGACTCCTCAGCCTTAAAAATTCCAAGTAGCCTGTCTCCAGCAGCAGAAGTATACTTTGACGCCACTGTTAATGACCGGATCTGGAGCAAGCTAGATTGCAGCAATCATCGTGACAGCATGTCTTCCTCTTCCAGCATGTCCTCCAATGACACTGTGATAGATCTCTCTCTGCCCAATCTAGCTCGCAAAAGCCTCCCAGATCTTGGCATCCGGCAAGAAAATTTTGAGCCCCTTGCAATAAGAAAGGGTATGCGCCCACGATCTGCTACAACATCCGGTAACGAGATGCCAGTGGTGAGCAAGAGCAAATCCAATCCTAACCTGAGGTCTGGCCAGCTGTCAGCAGATGAATTGTGCCCCCGTCCTCTTGCCAGGAGTCCTCAAGATACATTCTCATCCATTCCTAGAAGGCACACCTGGAGCAGGCTGTACATGGAAAGCCTCAGACAGTCTTCTAACAAATCCAAAGCACAGGATATGGTTGGGAATAACCAGGCAAAATCCAAAAGTCTTGGAGACCTTACCTCTGATGATATTGTGTGCACTTTTGAAAGCAAATACCGTAGCATCAGCAGGAGTTTTGTCACTCGATCAATGCGGGAGCAGCGCCGCTCATCAAGCCTGATATCCTCAGTCAAATCCCAGGATGAATTCACTGAGCAGCTAAAGAAGCTGACAGCCTTTCAGCAGGAAAACGATATCACTTCCCCTATCAGACTTGATCCAACTGAATCTGAAGAGGAAGGGGAAAGCTTGGGACTCCTTCGCAGGTCTTCATCTCGCAGCCAGAGTCGGGTGCGGTACATTGCCAACAGGGCTAAGCAAGCTCAGGAGAGACAGCGGCTGCAAAGCCTAGGCCAGCTCAGCGGGAGTCCCATTGAGGAGAGAGGAAATCCAGAGGGAGCCTGCAGCGTTGCAAAAGCAGTTTGTATGGATATAGCTTCTCCTGCCGTGTTTACATCCCAGCCTAAGAACCAAACTGATTACAACGCTGACACAGAAGTCTTCTTTATGCTGAAACTGTAATTCTGGGCAGCACTGATAAGGCAATGTTTACATTCCCATCAGAACAAAACTCAGTGACCTGAGAGGCACAAAATATCCTCATATGGCTCGGTGCTTCCTGGCCTTCCCTCGAGCGTAAGGGTACTTAACATCGTGACTCCAAAAGCATAGCTGAGTGTTAAATTTGTCAGCAGTTTGTAGAAATGGAACAATCAGGTGAAATCAGAGACATGTTTTTAGTCCTAATGATCTGAGCTCCTTTATTCTTTAATTACACTTTTCCCAGCCTCAAATTTGGTCTCCCTTGTGTCTGACCACTTACTTGCATTTGCAGTTTGCTCTGTGCAAATCTCATGTTCTTGACTAATTTCAGCAATTTCTTCTTACAATAGGTAAACGTTTATGCGATGTTAACGATAGCTAAGGTAAATTTTGGTCTTACAAATTGTGGATCCACAAAATGAGGCTGGATTTAAAATCATGCTCCCTGTTCTGTTCTATTTTTTGGAAGAGTTTGAGGCCTCTGAGGGTGTCTTCTCTGGGAAACAAAGTCAAAACTGCAGTGTAATTGTTCTATCAATTAATGGTGTAGTAGATGAAGTCCATCTTCCATCGTGGACCTGTTTATCTCAGTGAAAATCCATATTGTCCCACTCTTTGAAGAAGAGCTCTCACTGTCTTCCAAAGCAATGCTTTTTTTTAAACCAAGCTTGTTTATATATAAAAATATATTATGTACATCTGTGTGTATGCAAAAATATGTCTGCACATACATGTACACCTGCACACACTTCGACTGAACTGTGACTGTTCCTTGTCTCAAAACATAGTCTGTGGGAATGAGACAGGAGAGAGAAGGGAACTACTAAAACCAGACAGGAAATATCTTCTGGCTTAATTCAGAAATGGCTAAAAAGCATGCTAGCTTTTCTTGAATACAGCACCGTCCCTTCTTTATGGTATTTTAACAATGCTGCTGTACATAGCACTTTTTGGATGAATTTTCCTATTTCTGTATTGCACTGCCATGCAAAATTTTCAATGGTATGTTTTAAAAAAAGATATATTTAATTTTTTTAGATGGACATATTTAGAATTAAATACCAGCCTAAACAGAATAATAATTTTTCCTCCCCATTTTTTTACTTTTTAGGGATGTGCGTGTGTCGTCCCTTCCCTGTCGTGTCGTCCCCCCCCCCCATTATTATGTCATTTAATGTAGATGTACATTTTATCAGTGATGGAGAAGAATGTTTACTGAGATGCATTTTAAAGAAAAACAGAGATTTAATTTTATTTCAGGCTGCATATAGTCCCTATTGTTGAGAGGATATTTTGCTTTTGTAATGATTCTTTTGTGTATATTGCAAAATCTAAAAATTTGTTTGTAAAACCACCTTAACACTGCTAAAATAAATATATTTAACCTTCCAGCTGTTGACTCTGTAGCTGTAACACAACTTTCTCTATGCTGCCTAGAAGTTTGTGGTATACAAACATGGTTAATTCTATCTGTCTTGTTTTAAAAGTTCCTCAGTGGGTAACACTGACTTTTGCTCTTTTTCAGAGTGGTAGCCATTTCAGATCCAGCTCAAATTTTCTCAGGTCTACCAAAAGACATGCAAGTATTGGTGGAGATGGGCATTCTGTTGTGTGATGCACAGAACGGGGATTGTTTTGAAGCAATGTCTGTCTTTGGCAGCCAGTGATGGCTGTGTAGATGAAAATTCTAAGGGAACTCAGTAACTGGTAGCCAGCCAGACATAATCCAAGGACCTAATCTGTTCTGTTACAGCTCTTCACCTAAGATAGATAGCCCTGTTTCATCAGTGAGGTTGTTTAAACTCTGCCTGAAAATACTGCAGCAAAAATTTGCTCTTCACCTGTCTCATTCAAAATTGTCTTCTCTTCCTGTCCCAGGAAAGTACATGTTACTTAGTTCATACCCTCTCCGGGAAGGGTCGTCAGTTTACCGTGGAGTGCAGGGCTATAAAGGAGTTCTTGGCTTCTAATTTTAGTATCGTTTGGCCACAAGCATTTAAACTCTGCGACAGCAAAACAGATAGCTAACAGTAGCTAATGACATCATCATGACATGGAGATGGGGGCTGGGAGGGGTTAAATTCTCTGATTAAATCTTTTCAAATGGTCTTTAGTATGTTTTGTCTAAAAATATTCTCACAGTTTTCCATCCTGGCTCAGACCGGCATTGCTTGTCTTCATAATTTGGATGAGAGGCCCTTGAGGTTTGTGCAACAGAGGTTTGGAACATGCCCTGAAGTAACCCTACAATATCATTGCAGTCTCTGAAGGGAAAAAAGGTAAAAGCAGAATGTGTGATCTGCCAAGATTAGTCTCACATTGTGTCCTAACACAAAGGAAATTTCATTAACATTCTCTAGACGAAAAGTCACTCTGTAATACTTCAGTTTTGGACTGAAAAGCTGCAGGGAGTTGGTGCTTTTTTATCTTTAAAGCAAGGAAGTACATGCAACTTGACAGCTTTAGAAAGTTACTGTTTAAAAGGTCTATTTCTGTCTTTTCAAAGACCAGGTTTCACAATCAGATTATTTTTATTTTTAATTGATTAAGCAATACTTGTTAAAGTAATGCACCCCGCAGACGGCAGTATCATGTAGCACTGCAAAACATTTCTCTTCAAATATTGAAAAATACGGTGTCTGGATTTAACTTACTAGGGTGCATGTGAATTTGGCCCTCCTACTTCCACATTGATAGCAACTGCCTTTACAGCTTGTTTTGTTACGCTACATAGAGCGTTAAAGATGTGTCCATTTATTCCTATGAAAGGAATTAATTTCATATTGCAAGAACGATTTGCACCATCTGGGGTCTGAAGTGCATTAGAAGTGATCTAAGGACTCCCCTTAACTGCAGTGAGCTGAGTCAAGCCCTCGAACACTGTTTGGGCAAGATTGACCAAATTCTAAGCTTTTTTTATTGAAAGGTAAGCGATTTTTGACTCCGCAGAAGGCAAGCTGTGTTGATGTTTAACTTACTCAGTGGCATGTATAGAAAAAACTTAGAGAAGGCGGCCAAGAGGTGCAAGCTGCTGGGGAGTTTTCCATCCTGAACAGTGCTCAAAGTCAAATAGGGAGTAAATGTTTGTTTCTTACTTAAGTGTGGACGAGTTCCAACTCCTCTGCAGGCTGAGTTGTCATAGTTCACTCTGCTGAATTCCTGTGAAGGCACGGCTTTGTTATTACACTGCCTTGATGTATTTATAAATGACCTGGCCCAACAGCATCGGCCACTTGGCAGCGTTGTACTGTAGCTCACTTTTTAAGTGAAACTAGTAAGCAGAAGGATGCAGGGGATGCACTTTCCTTCAGCTGTTCAGGCATTGAAAGGAAATACTAGCTGTACGTAACAGTTGAGGAGGCTGGGGCTTTTTTGCTCTTGTGTATGCATCCCCCAGCTGATCTCCCAAGAGTCACAGAGCGGAGAAAGTCTTGAGCAGCTTACGCTATCGATAGGAGAGATGGGCGCAGCTTGATCGGACACTATTCTGAAGACTTTTACAGGACTGCCCAGCAGGCCAGTAAGGCTATTTTCTCAGTCTCAGTGTAGTATTCAGCTGCTGGACTAAACTCCCAAACTGCCTTCTGGCTGGGTGTAGCCTCCTCCCCTCTTTCCCAAAACCCATGGTGCCCCTAGAGCCTGCAGAATGAGCTGACATGTTCTGCTGAAGCCCCTTAGCCTGGCTCCTCCCTCTCTTTTATCTTTATAACAGCCTTGAATGCCTGAGAGTGTTCAGTGTTCCAGCAGTTTCATTGTGCCTGTTCATCGTTTCTTCTGCTAGTACCCCGTCAGACAAACGGAATAGGAGAGGCCTAAAGGAACTGCTGTAAGTGAGATACTGCCTTCAATCCCTGCTGTTCTTGTTCTAGATGACAAGGATCAAAGCCTGTGTGCAACAGGCTGTCTCCTTCCTAGCTGGTGCCTGTTCATCTTTTCCACTGCTGTTTCAATAGTGATGCCTTCCTTCAGCACCGCATGCAGAAGACTGGTTGAGGAGTAATGTCTTTTTTGTTTACATTTTGAAAGACTGAAAACCTTCTGAGGAGGGCTGGTTCTAGCAAAGTAACTTCTTAATCTTAGTTTGTTTTGCTGTAAAGGCAGCGTGAGAAAATTTTGTAGTACCACCTCAGGTAGATGGTGAGCGGGTATCGCAATGGTTAATTTAAGCAGTGTCTAAGGAACTCTTTACATGCTGGGAGGCACTAAAACCCTCTGCCCCTCCTGTTACTCTCTCAGGTTGATTCTGTTTGTCCTTTAATGACTCCAGTACTAAGTTAGAGCTAGGGCAGTGTATCAGCCTTTGCAAAAACTCTTTTTTGGCAAATATTTACACTTTGTTCTTTTAGACAGTCAGCAGCCAATGTGTTAACAGCTCTTTCTTTTCAAGGTGATGCAAGCAATATATTACCAGCTCTCAATAGCTTTTTTTGAAGGAGGCCACTTGAACTAAAGATCATTTTGTAGTGTGTACTGAAGGAAAAAGTAGCAGTAAGTTACTGATTACCAGGAAAATTGCAGGTCCTCACTGGCTCAGCCTGAAGACCACTGCTACTTCTCCTTGATGTGCCCTGGTGGCTGATTTAGCAGTTCGGTTCATGTGCTGCTCTGGCAACAGCTGGCAGTAGCAACCACTTTGTCTATATTGTGCAATTACTTTTTGGAAAATGTAGGCTGATCCATAACTCAGATGTTAGTCCCCTCCTTTGATGCTTTCACAAGGCTCAAAATATTCCCATTTTGAAGTATTTTTTACAACAACAAAAGACAGCTTTTAAGTGTAACCCAGAAAGCATCTTCTGTGCAAATGTTATTCACCATTTCTTATTAGGTGAAAAATGTAGAGGAAAGGAATGAGGGAATCCACTGAGCTATAATGGCAAGAGTCCTCACAGGAGTGCAGGTTTGAGGAAAATTTTATAAAAGTTGTTGAGGTAAGGTTAAGTGAAGCCAGTGTTCACTGGGCATCACTCAGAAGCAGGTAATACCTACGTAGGATTTTTTTTGTCCTACATAGCCTCCTAAATGGTAAGTTTTCTTGGGCATTTTTAATACAGTTTTTATAGTTTCTGGGCTAATGGTGTCCTGGAAGAGAAACAGTGCAGCAACCAGGGGATAAATCCACTTCATAGGTTTGCTACGTCCTTTTTGCTGCAGCCCAGGGTTCACCAGACTCTTTGCCTTAGTGTTTGTTACGGCTGGTCTCGGAAGAGACTGTTTCACCTGGAGACCCTTGTTTGAATTGGGGCTCTCCAGAATGAGATACAGAAGATCCAGGACATACAGATTTAACCCAGCAATGAGAAACTGTAAAACCAGCTTTAACTACTTGCCTTTCATCTCTAGCAGGAAATTTCCTTTAGAGAGTAGATATTTCGGATCCAATGGACAAAGGTCTTCACTTCATGTTCTGCGTGGTTACAACCTTGCTGCTCCTGAGAGAATCAAGCCAGACAGGTGAGAAAAATGATCCAAAAATGCTGGCTGCATCCAAATCTGGTTTTGTTGTTCTTTGCAGAGTATTAGTTCTTTAAGTCTTTAAGTGCTAATGCTTATAGGATTTTATCTTAATCTAAGAATTTGCTTTCAAATCGGTTATTAAGACATCACCAGGGCCTACTGTTACTGAGTGCCTTTGCTCCTGTAGGAGTAAATCAGATGACAGAGATCAGGGAAGATGAAAAATGGTGGTTAGGTGTCATTGATCACTATTGTTGTGGTTAAAGCTGCACTCTCTTGAGTCTGTGGTCCCCTGAATTGCAGCAAGATGCGCTGATTAACTTGTCCTTCTGGTAATGTTTTCCATGTTACTTGTTTGGCTTCTCCACTCGTGGCAGGTTTTGGGAAGAAAAGGGGATTTGGTGCACTGAGGTTGTGAGCTCTGTGAGTCCCCCAGACCTTTTGTAGACAAAGGGTAATGCTACATTTCCCCTGAAGTTCCTAAGGGACAGTAGTAGGAGCCTCCAGAGGCTTCTGCACAGACATCAGCCCGTTGGATGGCTCTTGGCTCTCAGTGTGAGGAGCTGGGGAGCTTGCTTTTGGAACTGAACAACAAATGCTATTGTTTCAATCTTGCTGTGGCTTTTTGGTGTTCCATGAGTCCAGACTGAGGCTAAGGAGTAGCTTGAGCTTGCATCTGAGAAATAAAAATTGGTTCTCTGGTTAGAGGGTTGGGAGAGCAACTTCACTCCCTCTGCTGTCTCTCCTGTCCACCTCCTCTCTACCTCGAGCTGGTAATTGCATAGCTGTGGCAGCAGCGGTTCACCTCAGGCTGCAGATACTTCAGCCACTTGCTTCTGTGTTGATGGTCAGATTCTCTCATCCTGAGCATTTTCCCATCCTGAATGTCCCAGAGTTCTCCAAAACTGTAATCCACCTGACCCCCCACCTCTTCTTTTAGTTCAGCAACCTCTTCTGGTCACAAGCAGGCAAAGGACGCAAAGGGAAGGCTACTGACCTGGAGAGGGACGTTGGGGTAGAAAATTGGGGTGAGGTGGCCAGTTCTTAGTGCTAGAAGCTTTTTCCCATGAACTTAAGCAGGGAGTCATCGAACCATTAGAAGGCTGGGTATGCTCAGAGTAGAAGGAATAAGGACAAGGCTGATTTTTGCAACCACTGTCATTTCCTATGGCCACCGGCCTTTGGGAACAAGAGTGGAGGGATGAGCCTCTTCTCTTTGTCTTATGTTTTTGGAGACTCTCACAAAGGATTCTCACAATGAGGACTTGGCTTCTGAGAAGTGTCACTGCAATGAACTTTGAGTTAGTGCTGCAACTTGATTACTTATGGTCCTTTCAGGAGTTCTTACAATGGGGCTTTGAACAGCTGCATCCAGTGCCACTGTGGGGGAGCTGAAGCCCTCAGTACAGACTGTTTTCTTCCAAGAAACCCTAGCAGGTCTTCTAAAAGGAGCCTCAAAAAGCTTTTACTGGCTTTAATGAGTTTCTAAAGGGAGACAAGAGACCTCCTTTGTGAAGATTTCCAGCTCCCATGGAGAACTGTGGTGGAGAGGGAAAAAGCAAGTTTTGTTTTACAATAATGTAGAGTTCAGCACAAGGCCAGAAAATGCAAAACCAAAGAATGAATAATACATAATGAATGAATATGTTGTTATAGTTAATGAAAAACTCACAGCTTTTGCTTGGAAGAGTGAGAACACTCTAATTTTTTTGTTTTATCTTGAGGGATTTTTGGCTTTTGCACTGTGAATTCTTTGATTACAAGGAGCAACGCCGTGCACATTCTAGAAGAAACGTCCTGGGCAATTAATGAGTCATATATTGACACAGTTGTGGGTTTCATTCAGCATCGCACCCACTGTAGTTAGCTCCCTTGTTAGCTGGGGTGGGATTGAGGTGTTCTTCTCAGTATTACGAAAAAGGGAAGCTGTGGATCAAATAATTTAACAGGACTTGTTAAAAGCCACAAGGCAGAGCAGAGAGCAGAACCCAGAAGCGTGATTAACCTCCAGAACAGTACTTGTACGGGTAGATCTCGGTGTTTTTACTGAAAAGGGGAGTATCGTTACCTTTGTTTTATGAGTGGGAAACAGACTGTTCACTCCAGTGCTGTCTGCAGGGTTGCACTGGCTCTCACCACCCTTAAATTCGTCAATTTTATGCATTTCCTTACTCTGTTCCTTGATGGGATACAGAGGACAGGCAGCACAGGACAGGCTTCCTGGTCCCACTTTCTTTAGCGCTGTCGCTGCTGGTTCCTGGTTTTGGTCAATGCCCTTTTGGAGGTTTTAATTTTCACTGGAAAGTCAGGGTGTGTGTAATGTGAGGGGGGATCAGAGTAGAACGAGGTGGAGAAGGGCTCCTACCCCAGCGGTTGCAGCCCCTTTGGCTGCTTTGGCGGTAGGAACCTGTCACTAGTAGGGGCCGGGGAGAATAAGGAAACCCGCTGTCTTGGAACTTGATGGTGGTGAATTTTTGTTTATGGGGCTTTTCCTTAGGGGTATAGCCAAGGTTCTGCAGGAGTGAGGAAGAAGTAGCAGGAGGGCTGGCTTTTCACTTTGTTGGGGAGGTAATAAGGAAATAAGGCAACGGATCCTGCAGCAGCAATCACTAAGTTGCAGTGAGAACCTTCTGGGGCCTGGCTCTGACGGCCTCTGCCTCTGCTTGCCTCACGCTAGTACTGTGCTGTGAGCGGGGAAACAAGTGCTGCAAGGCAGCTGCAGAGGCAATGGTAACCATTCTGGGTGTGGAAGTGCAATACAGAATGAGCGTATGAACCTTCACTTTCAAGGAGGTGTAAATATAAGCCCTGCAAGAAGCTGATTTTGTTGTTGCTGTGTTTTTTTCAGGAACTACAAGGAATGGTGATGCTATGAGTAAGGTATGTTTAAGTTCATTGGTACAGAGCTGCCACGGAAGGCATATGTGCAAAAGGCCTTACATTTTAGGTCCAGAAATAGATTTGGTCATAGCATGCAATGCTTTTAATCTGCAAAGAGTTAGTATTTCAAATATACTTTTCATGGCTAGTGATGGCCATTTCTGTCTGTGTGTCTGGGCTTTTCCCCCCCACCCCATTCAATCTTTTGTCCAGAATTCAAAATTCAGTCATGCCCCAGGGAAGAATCTACGTATAGCCCTGTCTTCACGGCTTGTAGGATTTAAACCTTGTTTACAGACCTGAAAAGAAATGTGACTGTTTTGCTTTTGTCTAAGAGCAAATTGTAGCTTGTCTGGCAGCAAGAACATCGCTTCCAGAACACTGTGCGTTAGGTAACTTCTGATCACGGCTTCAAAGACAAAGCTCAGCCCTCAAATCCTTCCATTGCAAAGCGAGAATTGGCACAAGATCGTTCAGCTCTGGGAGGAACTGGAGCTGCTTTTGCAGATCTTGTACTGCATGCATATATATATATATACACACGCACACACGCTCTCTCACTCTGTCTAGAAGCGTTACTGTGTAATTTTAAAATAAAGGGATACACTTAAGACCAACATCTTACAGAGTTAGACTGCTTTACTGTGGCAAAAGCTTGAATTGTTCCAAAGCAGGACTGATCAGAAATCACCCTGAGCTGTGTGACTCTGTAAGGTTGGAAGATGCACTTGATCTCAGCGTTCTGTGCAAAAGTGAATCCATGTTTCCTCTCCTCCTCCTCTCAGGTTTCCTACTGTTCTGTGTCTCCTGGAATTGTTCTCTAATGAGAACTCAATTGGCTGCTAGCTGTTTTGTCAGCAACAGGAACTGATCTCTTTGGAAGACTGTATGCACAGCCCATCTGAAGAATTGTGGCAACATTTAAAGTGATTTTTTATTCAGACAAAGTATGCTGACAACAAAATCAAGTGAAATGCTTGTGATTGAGTAATTACTGTTAGGGAACAGCGGTGGTGAGATTGCTGCAGCTCACAGGGCAGATCTGTAGCTGGTTTAACACGTGCACGCACACCCGTCCCAAGTTCTAATGCAGCCCTAGTGAAGTGGGGCCACATCTGGGACTTGGAAATCCAATTATTTCTTCTTCCTTTTTTTGTTTTGCAGGGCATTGACTCAAGGGGATCCGAAGAGGGTCTGCCAACTTTGACTGTCACAACAATCCTGGTAAGGCAGTGACACGAGGCCGAGGGTGGCTGGGAGACAGCTGGAATTACGCTTTGCCTTTTTTTTCCACCCATATATTTGCAGGTGCTTTTTTGGGGTCTTAAACACAGATACCCCTGTTTGTCACAGAGCGGTTTTGGAGCGCTGGCTCAGCGGTGCCGAGGTGCAAGCTGTCTGTAGTTTGCAATGGGAGGATTTGAGGGCTGTCAAAGTCCCGTGACTCCAGTGAATATCTTTTAAGTTTGGAACTGTTTGGAAAGGTTTGATTCGCGGTCAGCTGCACTGCGGACTGTGGGAGCAGGTAATGGTGTGTTTTCCCCTCCATACGCAGGAAGATCCTTACGTCATGGTGAGAAGTGCAGAACTGGAGGGATACTGCATTGATCTGCTGAAAGCACTTGCTGCAATGCTGCACTTCAGCTACAAGGTGAAGGTGGTGGGCGATGGGCAGTACGGTGCCGTCTCTTCCAACGGGAACTGGACTGGGATGATTGGTGAAATTTTGAGACGGGTAATTTTCGATTTATATTTTTGACAAACCGCAGCTCTCGAAGGAAAGGACCGTGCTAGCGGCCCCTGGCTTCACCAGCATTTGCTCAGGGACTGAGCGACTCGGACTCATCCCGCCTGTGGTGTAGAACTGATGAATAGCAAGGCTTGTAGTTGGGATTTTCCCTGCAAATATGGGAACTAAGGAAAAGGAGACAGTGGCCATAGCAGGAAATCATTGTTACAGGGCGCTGCTGGTGCAGTGCCTGTCTTGTCTCAGAGGCCACCCAGTGTTTCTTTGTAGTCTGACAGACTGTACAGACATCTTACTAATGAAACGAAGATGATGGCTTGAAGGAAAACTTAGCTTGAACTAAACCAGGAGGTGAAACTTGTCTCTTTCAGAGTGGTAATCCCTCAGGCTCTCCGAGGAGGTGCTTGAATGCACATCTTACCCTGTCCTGTGCCATTCCTGTGGCCAGCCCCCGGTCACCTGTTGGTAACATTGGAGTTAAACCTTCTTTGCTCCTCTGAGCTCGGTACTGTGTCCAGCTCATGTAGATGCTGCAGCCAAACCCAGCGCGGTCTATGGTGCACAGCCGCAGCTTGTGTGCGTGATGCTCTTGTAGGAAACCAGGAGCCCCAGATACCATCACCCCACTCTGAACAATGCAAAATGGAAACCTGTCCAATTTCCTGGAGCTCACAGTCTGAGATGACAGCTGCCTGTTGACCCAGAGAAGTGATTTGCCATGTAGATACCTGCTCGCTCGGCCTGGGGAGCATTCTGTTTGAGTGGCAGAAATCTTCGGGGAGGTTGGATGGTTGATTATTTTATCTCCATCTTACAGGAAGCAGATATTGCAGTGGCTCCACTGACAGTCACGTCAGCAAGGGAAGAGGTGGTCTCCTTCACCACACCGTTCCTGCAGACTGGGATTGGAATCCTGCTTCGAAAAGACACCGTCTCTCAGGACATGTCTTTCTTCCACTTCCTGGCTCCTTTCAGTAAGGAGACCTGGACTGGCCTTTTATTTGCTTACGTGCTGACGTGCTTCTGCCTCTTTCTTGTTGCCAGGTATAAATGCATCTCTTTCACAGATTTTGTTCAAGTCAACTGCTTTCTCAGCTATGAAGAGATTTTTAAAGAAAATCTTTACTTTTAAAGAAAGTACTGGGGACCATTTTGCTTTGAGGAACCTTCTGTACAGGTTCAGAACCAGGGCTAATAAAGGTTAAGGCATGTCAGATTAAGACAGGACTAAGAGCAGGATCTCCCCGTGAAGAGCACCACATCTCTTGATGTGCATTGCCTAGGGTTGCTAAAAGGACAGTGTTTGTACTTCAGCTCTTCTTTCTTGCTTTTATCAGTTTGTTCTGAGCTATGACCGTGTTCCTATGTGCAGGTCTGTCTCCTGGCATATTTTTATGCTCTGTGCCTGCACTGACTTGTGGAAGAGATACTCTCTGCCAGTGCTCCAGCTCCTCCCCTGGCGAGTCAGCTTTCTCCCCCTTTCTTGATTAGGCAGCACTGAGGCTCTCTGCAGCTGCTGTCTTGACCAGAAGCTCTATTGATGCTTTTCTAGATGTATGCCCAAGCTTTCTAGCTAAGGATTTGCTCCAAGGAGCAGCCTTCAGCCTGGTGTTAGGGAACAGAGCCAGCATTGCCCCTCGGGTGTGCCAAGGAGACTGGGTTATGCCATGGCTCAGGAAGTAAATGTCTGGCAAACCTGTGACAGGACCCCCTGCGCCATCACAGTTGCAGACTGCTCGAGGCATTGAGCAGGAGTACTTTCCTCTGCACTGGTCTAACTGGAACTCAGGTAAAGGAGGAGCTACCATGGAAGGAAAGGGCATTTCCAGGCTATCTGCACTGCTGCAGTCACACTGCAGGATTATTTAATCCCCCCGCCCCCGCAATGTCTGGTTTTATCCTGTCTGTTTCCCACAGACTGAGCCCCTGTGAATGGAATGAGCCAAAGAATGAGGAGAACAACTTCACCCTCTTAAACAGCCTCTGGTTTGGAGCAGGAGCCCTTGCCCTGCAAGGTGAGCTGGGAGGACTGCCCCAGGGCAGCTCCAGGAGCGCTGTGCTGCCTGAAGCTGACACATCCAGCTCTCGTCTGGCTGTCACACCGGCGTGCTGCCCTGCTGAGGGAAAAGGTGTTCCAACAGGGAACTGCAGCTCCCAGTTTGGGGAGCTTTGGTTACAGACTTGTTGGAGTTGTCCAGGTGGCCGGCTCTGGTGGAGGAATGTGTGTTTTCAGCTGTAACAATTGCTCTAGGGAACGCCACGCTAACCGTCGTGCCGGTGCTTTCTAGAGTGGAGGTTTTTGCTGGGTTTTGGCACTGACGTTGCTTCAGCTCCGCACTGCGTGCAGTATCGATGCAGTTCATACCAGCCATAGTAGGTTCTTTCCAGGCTTGGGCATTAAGTAGCTGCAGGGCAAGTTTTGCGGTTTGGCCTTTAGAGGGGAAGTCTTGAACTCGGGCTCATGGATCTGGAGCTCTTGGGCGCTCTCTCACCATATTTGTCGGCTCCTCTGGTCGTGCAGGTGTCACCCCTCGGCCCAAAGCGCTCTCTGTGCGGGTCATCGCTGCCGTCTGGTGGCTGTTCACCATCGCTTTGCTGGCTGCCTACATCGCCAACTTCACCGCCCTGCTGAGCTCTGGCACCGAGCAGCTCCCAATCCAGACTTTTGAAGACCTTGTGAAGCAAAGAAAGGTTGAGTTTGGGACACTGGACGGTTCCTCTACTTTCTACTTCTTCAAGGTGCAGAGAATCTCGTTGTGCGTGTACTGTATTTTATAGAGCGCTCTCCTGAGAAAGCGGTGCTGCTTTTCAGGGGTTATCCTTGTGTACCCTGAACACCAGGGCTGACGTAGGTAATTTCTGAGTACGTTAACTGGGTACCTGCAAAGGTGGTTTTTTGGGGGGGTGGGAAATATTTAATATTTCTATCCCTGTAACACTGTGCATTAGGGAGGAAATCTCTGCTGTGTGCTGTTTTGGGGTACTGTGGGTCAAAGGGCAGAGGTTTAAGTACTCTGATTCTCCAAACTGTTTTGCAGTCATTGCACGTATATGCAGATTTTTTTTGGATGCTTGTTTTACACTTCAGTTTGACACTTGGATTTTTGGGCTGCAGAACTCCAAGAATCCTATCCACCAGATGATCTATGAATATATGGACAAGAGACGAGACCAGGTTTTAGTCAAAACCTACCAGGAAGCAGTGCAGCGTGTGATGGAATCGAACTATGCCTTCATCGGTGAATCCATCTCGCAGGACCTGGCAGCTGCCAGGCACTGCAACTTGATCAGGGCCCCCGAAGTTATCGGAGCCAGAGGATTTGGCATTGCCACGACCCAGGGTTAGTCGCTGTGCACCATTTCTGTCCCACTCCTCCGCTTGGATTTCATGGGCCCGAAGCAGCAGATGGATGGAGCAAAGGCCCAGCGTGGCCGAGGCCTGAGGCTCGCGCACGCTTTCGGCATTAACGCTCCTATCTAGCGTGAGCAAGCCGGCAGCCCTGCTCTGCGATGTTTTCGTTCTGCAGATGAATTATCACTAGCACTCACCACTTTGAGCTGCAAAACCTTCCCGCTCTGAGGGGTGTCGTTGGTTCCCGTGGGGTTTTTTGCTTTGGTTTGGTTTTGCCTCGGACCCAGCAGTGCAGCGCTCCTCACGTGGTTAGCAGGGCTGATGGTTTGTTCACTTGTGGAGCGTGACTGCTGCTGTTTCACAAAGTACCTTCACTCTGTCGCGGTTCCGCTGCTCTCGTACCCCTGTGGACAGGGCAGGACCGGTTGTTCCCCAAGAGAAGCACACGGCTTAGCCTCTGGCGCTCGGATGCAGAACGTGCCCACGGCAGGGCCGCAGCGCCCAGCTAACCCTGCGCCGTCCTGCAGCAGCGGGCTGCTTAAACGCGTTCTAGTGGCTGTGATCTCTCTCATGCTCTTCTCTCTCTTTCCCTCTGCTACCGCCAGCATCCCTGTGGACCAAGAAGCTTTCCATCGCCGTCCTCAAACTCCGTGAGTCAGGTGACCTTGACTACTTGCGTAACAAGTGGTGGGAGACCAGCTGCCTTCAAAAAAGTGGAGACAGATGGAGTCCTCTGCAGCCCCAGGCTCTGGGCGGGCTCTTTCTCACTCTTGCCATTGGCCTGGCACTGGGAGTGATTGCGGCCGTGGTGGAGCTCTCAAATAAGAGCAGGCACGCTGCTGGACACGCAAAGGTAGGTGATGGCCGCGATCTCCTGGCCTGCTCCCTGTCCCTGCTGCTTAGCACGGCAGGCTGGCAGTGGTGCTGCGCTGCGCAGCGCCGCCTGCCCACCTCACCTGGCTCTTTGTAAGGAGGGGGGATGGACTCTCCCCAGCTCTGAAATTTCAGTGTGGGCTCTGCGATAGTTCTGTAGCCTGAACAAGGCAACAATAATAAAGTAACTACCCCCAGCCCCGGTATTAAATAGAAACATTTACTGTAATTCTGAGGCAGCCAAAGTGCGCCCCAGTACGCTGAGTGTGTACAGAGGACAGTGAATCATCAGTAACAAGTTTATTCTCAAGTGTGGCTGCTCTTACATCACCTGACAAGCAGGAGAACACGTGTAAATGGAATCGCACTAGTACTGAACGTGCGTCCTGGTGTTCCCGTTCCCCACCCATTCCAACGGACGGGTCGTGCACACCCAGGTGGGGTCTGGGGCCCAGCACCGCTCACCCCTCCTTCCCTTCCCTTCCCTCTTGTTTTTCAGAAATCTTGTTGCTCCATTTTCACAGAAGAGATGTGCACCCGCCTACGTATAAAAGAAAATACCCGACAAAGCCAGGAGACTTCAGGGAGGGCTAATGCTTAAGGAACAGGCCCGTGTTAGGTTTATACCCCATATGTTTCATAGGAACTACATCGCTGTAGAAAGATGTTTTTCTGCAAGTCTAGAGCGTTAGTTTTCTACTTACAAACACCCCAGAGAGCACTGTGGGATTGGTGGAGGGGCTGGAAACAGAAAATGAAGTGGCTTGGAGGAATTTTGGTTGATACGGGATAGAGCGTAACTTAATCCTAAGGGAGGTTCACAACTTGGCAAATAAAGCCGAGCTGGGCAAGGTGGTGGATCCGTAGTTAGTTTAGGAGTTCACTGTGTAAGTACCTGAAGGCCTGTAGGAGGAAGTGACTGGGACAGGTCAGTGTGGAGCCTCTGCTGACTAACCACGGTCTGAGGTGCAGCCTTGAACCCGGCAGCCCTCACCCAGCTGCTCCAACCCAGAACCAGTGCTGCTCAGACACTTCAGTTACAGACAGACTGCACTCTCCCCCTCTTCAAAGCAGAAGACGCTGGTCACTGCGAAGGTCAGTTCTGAATCAGAAACGACAGCGCTGTTGCATAAACCCCAACACGCAGGACGACTGAACCGCGTTCTCTGCGGTGGCCCAGAGCCCGAGGCAGGGAGACCGCGCGATTAAGGGACTACGAGACTTAGGAAACATGAGCCATGGACTTGTCCTTTTCGGCCTCCCAGCACAGGATGAGTTTCCCTAGAGGATGTTTTGTCGGCATTAACCTGATCGAGAAGTATTTAGGAAGAGGATCGGTAGCTGAAATCCAGCAGCACCAGAGCATGAAGCCTGGTCAGCGGGCAGTTAAAGCACAGCGCAGGTTTGCCAGGCGAGGGCCAGGCCGTGAGCAGTGGGTGCTCTGCGTTACTCTCTTGCTCTCACAGAAGAACCTTTGATATTCATGGGACCGGTTACCTCACTGTATAAGGAACAGTTTGCTAATTAAGCTGATTTTCATTTCTGAGCTGGAATGACTGATGCATGCACATGCTGGGTTGCAAATTCACGGTTAAATCTCTCCATTTATGTACCACACATCTGATGGAGGGGAAAAAGCAGATTCTGTTACTGGGAAATGGCTGTAACTGCACGGCCTGAACACAGAGACTAACTCTTATCAGTCCCAGCATTAAATAACTGAAGGCAACAGAAACAAACATGCCCATGACAGGAGAACAGCCGGGTGTTCCCGAATAAAGCACTGCACGGTCCCGCTGAGGGCGCCTGGGAGAGTCGGCTCCCAGCAGAAGGGGGCAGAACCCCCCTCCGCCCAGCTGCTCACAAGAACGACCAGGGCGAGCACCAGGAGTTAGGAGTTCTTCCACCTGCCGGTCCACCAGCCCTGTTCAGTTATCTGCTGCGTGCTCGCAGCTCCCCGCAGCTCCAGCGAGGCTTGGCAGGGCAGAAGGCGGATCGGTCCCTCCATCCAATTAACTGTGAAGAGCAGGGAACGTTTTGGGCAAGTTTCAAAGCTGACATAGAAAATGCAACGTCTGATTCACTCAGCACTTTACAATCTATTCAGTACGTGCCGTGTCGTTGCTGGCAGAGGAGGCAGAGATGTATAAAAAAAAAGGTTTCATTGACATTTAAATATATTTCTATATGAATGTCTCACAGAACAAAAAAATAAAGTCTTTTCATCACAAATACTGCAGCATTAAAATAAACACTTACCAAAATAAACAATGAGTGATATACATATATATATTTGAGTGTGTATACTATAGAGTGAATCATATTGTTGCTTTTTTAAGTCACAAAAGCACAATATAAATATGGAATTTCCTGTGAACTCTTTTCCCTGTTGTAATAAAAATACATTCTTTACAGTTACAGTAAAACTAGTGCAAGTCCGTTCTGCCGCTCCTGTGTGCCCAGCCGCCCCCATCCGTATCATTTACACGGCACTTCATACTTAAAAATCACACTGAAAATTTTCCCTCCGAGCCGATCAGCGAGCCAGGAGTTCTTGATAACGGCGAGCTTGAGGCTCTCACACTTCAAAGCCGCGTAGTAATTGGTGTGGATGGCTCGGCCCATGCCCTCGATGATGACCAAGTCTGTCTTCCGTTCTCTGACCAGCACAGCCAAACCTTTATCCAGACGGCTGAAAGGAGAGGGTGGGGTTAGACGCATCCTTACACCGCGACGGATGAAGGACAGGCTGCTCTAAGGGCTTTACCAGTTGCATGAAACGTGGTGGGATATGGAACTACTGATGCCAATAAACAGGAACACTTAATCAAAGGAAATGAGATTGAAATGTAGTTGCAAAAGCTTCATTAAATGCATGCGGCATGGGGACGTCCCAGGACAGGGGTAGTTCTGTCCCCAGTAGAGCAGCTCATTAAAAATAAACAGGTTACCAACATGAAACACCGCTTACAGTCAAGCGGACTGCTGGGGCACACGCAGGGTTTCACACCGTCCCCGAGCTGCTCATGACACGGTGTGTCACTGCTGAACACAGCCCTGACGAGTGACGTGTCCAACACCTGGTCAGGCATGGCCAGTGTTACACGTCTGTAAATCCACACGAGGCAACTCCGAGTGGTTTTGCGGAACTGATTCCTATCGGGAGAGGTGGCTGAGCCGCTCCGAGCCACGTCCCTGGGGGACAAATACCACACCGGTACTTTGCCAACATACCTTAGATCTAGACATGGAGAACTTGAACCTGTCTGAACCAACAGCAGCTTCTCTTCCCTCAGAGCAGATCTGTATTAAAAATATAATAAAAAAAAGACACACCCATTAAACAGCAACTTCAACAGGGCCACACAGAGCTGGTAACGAGCCAGACAATGACTGGCTCAGTCAGTCATCCTTGCACAGGCTTCTCTTCCTGCTGGGACTTCCCCAAGAAACATGATGTTTCCTTGAGTAAAAGGACTATTTAGTGAGCTGCGCTTACTGCCAGGCTGCAGATTTCAGACACTGATAAACATGGTTAGACATGAACAAAGTATGTCACAAGGAACTTGCTTTTTCCTTCTCCGTGTGACACGCCGCGAGGCCGGCTATATGCTTACTGAATGACTGGATCCATTGCTGCTATCCGTTCAGTAACGATCAGGGATTCGCTGTAGGTGACGTCGTTCAGGGCAGGGCCAGAGTTACACGCCAAAATCACCTGCGGTAAAGGTGTCAGAAGAGTTCAGTGACTAACGCAGCCCACCTACAGTCTCGTTTAAATCACTGCAAGTCACCCGACCATTTTACAAAAGAGGAAATGCGAAGAGAGGCTGGAGGCTGGTCCCCGCCCCTGGGCTAACAGCTATTCCAGGTCTCCCGACGTTCCAGACCCTTGTTCAGCAAGCTCGGGTCTGGCAGAGGCTGGCCCCGCCTCACGGTGGGCTCGGCGGTTCCAGGGATTTGGACTATTCCTGGTTTAGAGGCCAGGAGTCAGACTGTTGAGGTGCCGGCTGGCAGGTGGGAACAAACCTGTCACCAATCCACCAAAGCAAATTCCCAGTGAAAACCACTTACCTCTGTCCCTCTAGACAGGAGCTCTCTGACAAAAGGAAAGACTCCTAAAATGATGTCTATTCCACTGTTATCTGCGAAAATTAAGGCACATTTATGAGGGGGTCCCTCCTGTAAGAGAAAACCAACGTATTCAGGATTGGGTTCAGAGTTCATTCCATCAGTTGGTGTTAATTAGAACTGCTCGCTTTAAGAGCCCCCATTTTATACCCTCAAACAACCGGCAGTTCTGGTTATCCAGGAGCAGCAGAACTCATCAGAGCATCACCTACCCTCGACCTCAGGAGAAATCACTTTCCCTAACACTGTCTTTGCACAGTTATTTAAAACAGCCTTTGTCTGAGCAAGGTCTCTCACACTCCATAAATAAAACCTGCGCCTGCTGATGAAAGGTGCCGAACTCCCAGAGCGCCGAGCGGGGCCGTGCCGCAGAGGCTGCAGCACGGCTGGGCCTGTAACGCCGCTGCTGGAGCCCAGGGGTGGCCCGCAGTTTGCGGAGGATACCAGCCTCTGGAACGGCAGCAGGGGCAGCCGCCTGCGTGACCGCGCTGGTTAGCGGGGTAAACCTACCTTTGTGGCTGTTTTAAGCTAGCATGCTGTAGGGTGGAGAGGATTCCCTTCTGCCAGGAAAGGGCAGGATGGACTGCTGGGGGCAGTGACATCCTAAAATGAAAAGATACTTCCTATTCTCCATTAACTTTTTAATTCGTTCTAAATCTGATGGTATTAAGTCCACTCCAGTTCATACCAACGGAAGTTTTGTAGTGAACAGTGCTTAATTCCTAATAAAAAATCGTCAGGACAGTGCTTGAAGTTCCTTATTTATCACTGCTGGACACGCTTAGCCGATGCTTTTGCTTTAAGATGTAATACGTAATGATTTGTAACAGCCTGCTCATACCCCACCTTTTGGCTTTAGTTTCCAACACAGATTTACACAAAGAAACAAAAGCTTTTCAATTAACCTTAATTAAACAGTAACACAGATCACACAGGGCAGACAAAGCTTTGCTAATTGATAGGTTAATTACTTTCAGCAAGCTCCTGAAGGGCCATGGTTGCTAGGATGGTTACTCAGATGGAGGAACAAACCAAGCCTTCCTGCTGGACCCCAGTGCTCAGAATGGCAGCGCTGGCTGTAGGAGATAAGTGCCCTGATAACAGAGGCACCTGATAACTGCTTTGGGGCAGCTGGGGAAGCCGCTGGGTTCCAGCTGCTGCAGTTTCTGAAGGAGTCCAGCGAAGCAGCTCGGTGAGTAACAGAGTGCCAGATTATTCCTGTTACTCCTCTCTTTGTGGTGAGGTACCCCGATACCAGAATTGGAGTTGTCTGAACAGAGTTCTGTTAAATGTGTTAAAACCCCCCCAGATTAATAAGGTGGTTCTATGATTAATGTATGTAATTACTCAATGGTTCGCAGCAATCGTGGAGTCGTACCTTCAGTCGCTCTAGCCACTGACTGTAGGAATCTTCTAACCAGGGACGCTCTGTGTCACAGACAAAATGGTGTTAGAGTTTCTTTCAGGCAGGCAGCAGTTCTGCACATGAAAAGCAGGAGGTGTCTCTTTACAGCCGCCTAAGCACTGTAGCCTCTGAGCTCGGGTTTTGACTGTTGAATGTGTAGCCTCAAAGAGGTCCTGAGCTCTTAATTATGGGAATAGCTCAATTAGAGCAGTCTTGAAGTGGAATTTTCATAATAGAGCAGTGAAGCCATGCGAGTTGGCTATCGCAACGCCCCATCCTGGTGGTGCGCCGCCCTGCCTGGGTTAAAACAGTTACGAAAAACAGCATGGGCAAGATATTCTGAATATCTGTGTGGGCAGGACTTCCATTCAAGGAGAGAGGTTTTCAGATTTCAGTTCCTTTGGAACACAACCAGGAATGTTCCACTGAAACCCTGCAGCCTGTATTTCAGATAACCCTAGCAAGTATTAACGACTTCTTGTCGTCTGGGCAGCAGAACTGCCCCAATAAACGCTGTCACGCTCTCCTCCCTCTCGTGTTATTAACACAATATCCAGTTCCAACCACCACCACCACAGATCTCCCTATACCTTGTAGTTTTGACTTGGCTTCTTCAAATCCAAATTGTGGCTCAGATTCCAGAACACTGTGTCAGAAGAGAAACAAAGGGTACACGGTTAAGCAACTTCATCGCACATAAACAGCACTCAAACATTTCTTTAGCAGGTGGGCAGCACTTTTACTGCGCTGTTTATAATGGGGAGTGCGGGTAGGTCCAGTGACTGAGAAACAGAATCTCCGTGTTAAAACCAGAAGGCTCAGATGTACCTTAGAGTCTTACGGTAAAACAAAAAAGCTTCAGCAATATACAAGGGTTTGCGGGCACCAGACTACAGGCAGAAAAGAAATCTTTTGGTCTGCAGACCACCATAAAAGGTAGTCATGATCTAAAGTATCCGCATGGTGAAACAGCGCTTTACAAAGTTAAGATTGGCCTACGTAGGTTTTTTTTAAAGTTGTACCTGTGGGGGAAAAGGGATTAAAATAACCAGTACAGGTTTCAAAAGCTGCTGCTGCTGGCTGTGCGTATAGCGAAGAGCCCCGAGCGCCTGGGTGGCGGCAGGCTTGCCGTAACGAGATGGCTAGATTCGGAGCTGCCAGCTACGCCATGGGCACTGCTTGCCAGCCGAGTCTCCTCAAGTTCCTTCAGTCCAAGGGACGTTTAATTCAGTCTGTATCTCGTGGCCCCTTCCTTAAAGGGAACGAGAGCCACGCTAACATGGGTGGCAAGCAGCCTAACCGCTCTAACGGGCGTCGCAAGTTTCTGGTTGTGGGCAACAGCAGGAGTAACACCAGATTAAGGATGCCCATGTGGCCTTGAATCACCTCGTTTTTAATGGACTTCCCTTGACTTAATCAGAGGGAAAACTCCTCAAAGATGCAGAAAGGGACAGGAAGTGCTGAATGCCAGCTGTGAGAGTGTCCCTCTCCCATGCGCTTGGGTCTGTATTGTCAGCCCCACAAAAAGAAAGTTCTAGAATTGAAAAATCAAACGTATGTCAAGATTGTTGGTGTGACTATCCTTAAATGAACAGGGTATTAGGAAAAAGCTTTCCAAATGGTAATAGAATGTATGCTGATCAAAAATAATCAGTATCTCTTGATCGAAAGAGCCTACTCGACCTAACTTACAGCCCGCTGCACACACGCTGTGGTATCAACAACTGGAGGTCGCAGTAAAATAGCGTGTTTTCCATTCTGGGAACATAAGTACAACACATCCCCAAGAGCAGTGCTACAAGCTACAATGCTACAAGCAAAGCAGCCAGGCTGGAATATTAAATGCTCTGTCACTTGAGTCAAACAGTCACGGTGACGCGCCTGCCAGATTTACAGGGTGGCGATGTAAACTTCCCCGCACCACAACAATGCTTATGAATGAAAACCAACATTTGATTAAGGCGAAATACAAACTACAGTTAAAGTTAGATTGGTGCATTTATTTGCTTTTTAAAGAACAATCGGACATTCTGTATCTTAAAAGGGTGCTTTTAAAATATTTAACACCTACTCTGAGACTGCTTTTGCTCCCCAGTCAAAGACATTCCCCGCAAGAAGTCCTTTCACCAGAGCAAACTGCCTCTCCTCCCAGCCTAATGAATCCAAAGATTCGATTACGCTTTGAAAACATTTTAAGGCTATGCCATTTTCTTTCTGCTTTACCTGTAAGAAAGACATGAAACATTGGATTTATAGACAAAAATTTCTTACCCATCATTGGCTGTCTCAGTCCCAAGACCACGTTCAAGCATTGTCCTCTACGTTCATGGCCTCTAATGGACCAACAAGTTACTGTTATCAGCATGCTTAGTACCAACAAGAAAAACGTTTCCTGGGATTCTAATAAAAAGCTTCATTAGAGCTAGGATACAATCTGTAGCCAAAAAAATTTATTTTCTTCATTACGTTAGAGGTGCAATAGATCTTGAGCAGACTGGGGAATGGGAAAACAGACACACAAGAAACCTTTTAGTAGTGATGTGATCCATCAAATCCAGGTAATCATCATGCGGAGGCTTACCACGAGCAGTTCTACCAAAAGTTGGAGATTTTTTTTTATTTATTTTTGCATCGAGAGTCTCATCCTCCCAGATGCTTAGAAGCTCTTGAATTTTCTTTTTCTGCTTCTGTGTCCAGTGAGATCAGTGTAAGATAGCTAGTTATCTCTAAAAATTTAAAAGTGATACTGGGTGCCACCTCTGCATCAAGATCTCTTCTTGGCAATAGCTTGTCTGAATTACCAAAAAGCAACCACAAGTCAAACCACCTCGCAGGTTTTTTAGCTCCTTCTTAGAGTGAATGTAACATCTGACGATACAGCTAGGGAGAACTTCCTAAGTGTTCTGTAGAAATGTGTCAGAAAAAAAGTCTCTAACCAGACACTGGCGCTGTTGTTATTTACACGTCCACACAGCCAAGTGGTGAGGATCAGACCTACAGGAAGTTATTTTTGAGAAATACTGACTTCCCATGTCCTCTCCCCCAGTGATGTTATGTCACAGAACAAAATACAAACAGTAAACAGCTGCGCAATGGCACCAAATATTATTAAGAGCCGGAGGTTACATATTTGTATACACTCCAACCCAGCTCTGCTGAGTATCTCAAAAATTACAAAAGTAACCAGGAATCCTTTTACAGCAGGAAATGAATCCAGAGACGGTATGTATGGAAGCAGCACAGTTTGCTCTAAGGACAGATTGCCTCAGCAGGTACGGGAATGTGGGACGGCTGGGGGCTTGCAGGCCTTTCTGGACATGATGATGTGGGGGAGGATGACTGTTTATCAACACCTCCCCCCTTCCGTTTCCTTCCTTTGGGGGTGCAGGGAAGAAGAAAGAGAAGAAAACACACTTGAAGGTAGTTAAAGGAAAACAGAAATGAGTTCATAGCGCTGGTGACTTTTGCATGGAGCTGCTGAGATCATTAACTGCTCTACAGAGTAACAGTGCCAAGTATTTCTTACAACTGTCTGCAACTTCCATACTTATTGACAAGTGTGTATAGATATAAATGGCTACAGATAGCTTTACATTTGGCAGATGGTTTCCACGCCATGAAGAGAATTATGAGAATGAGGAGAAAAAAAGGAAAATTCCTGAAGTGTGACAGACTGCAGCAGTACCCTCAGTAGAAAGGGAAATAAACTGACTGTCCTCAAAACTGAAGTTCTCAGGTCACTTGTGAGGTACTCCATAACCAGAAGCACAGGCTTCTCCACACAGCTTCCTCAGTTCTAAACTGAAGGAAACACCTCCTCACTGAAGGAGCAAGCTACAACAGCATCTGGTGACAGACACCACGCACTCATCAGGCACAGGACTGACACAACCAACACACTTCTCTGAAGTATCAGACAACCAAAGCTGGTAATATTTCTGGTTAGCATTTCCTCACCATGAGCACGTTGGAGGTCAAAGACTTCACACCCCATTACCCACTGCTGTTTCTCCTCAGTCACAACCACCAACTGGTTAAAACTGCTGCAAGGTAGGCAGTTACTAATCCCTTGCCCATAAGCCATTACTTATACAAAGCTTCAGAGTATGAAAAAAGTGTCTTGAACTTACATGTTGTCCACCCTGTAAAGCAAGAACAGCTTACCTTTGAATAGGGATCCGGAAAATTGAACTCGTTTAAACAGTGTTCCCTTGTGTCCAAAAGGCTTCTAACTGTTAAGGTACCATATGCACTTTATAAAAGGGAGAAGGAGGGGGAGAAAGAAGAGATCAACTACTTCAAACAGAAAAGTTTTCTCCTCTATTTCCTCCACAAGTCGCAGCACGCTGCACAAGGGCTTCAGCTAAAAGTCTTTACATGCCACATGCGCTAAACACTGTCTCTAAGTGGTAAATCTACTATACAGTAGAGTGAAAATGTTTGGAGCAAAGCTGGATGCTTGAATTAACGTGCCACCATTTTTAATAACCATGTAACAATTTTTAATAATTTTTCAACTGAGATAAAATTTTTCTGTTAAATTCCAATAAGTGAGATCCAAAAACTCTGTGCAGAGCACCTGACGTTTGGCACATCAACTTGCTATAGCCTTCAGCCTGCTTAGCTTTCAGGTTGCTCTGCTTCATAACCTTGTTAGCTTCCACTTAGCTGTTTCAAGTTCTTAGTTAGCTTTTAATTCGCTCTGCTCAACAGAAGCAGTAAGTGATGAAAAAGGGAAAATTAAGGCACTTACAAAGGCTGCTGCCTGAGTGTCTGGAGCTTATTCCAGTACTTCTGTCGGAACTTTTCAGCTCTCTCCAGTGCATCAATGGAGTCTGGCTGACTGGCTGCAGCACGCTTTGCCACCTGGTAGAGAAATGAGGCAAGACTGAAGTTACCAAAGGAATTCTTCCTCCATGGAACTCATCCAAAGTTCAGTTTGAAAACTAATCTCTCCATCTGCTATACTGTTCAGCACCTGCATACTATCCAGTCCCTCCCACACAGTATCTTCCAGCTTTCCTTTAAAGTTATTTTTTGGTGGTTGGAGTAAATACCTCCTTTCTTCCCAAAAGACTTAAAGCTTGTTTTCAAGACTGTACTTTCAGAATTAAACAAAAGTTCTAAGTACTTATAGAAGGGGGAAAAATGAACACGCACACATGCACACAAAAGGAGAAATGCAGAAATGTAACAGTCCACATCAACATCTTGTGGTTTTTTAATTTACTACAGTAAGGTCAAGTCAATGTGTCGCCCCTGTGTTTCTCCCAACCCTTTTCCTCCCGACACACATTCATGATGTTTCTGATTTGGATTTGCTTACTAAGTATAACAGCTCTTAAGCATCAGCATGCACTGATTGAAGCAGTTTCACAGGGCAGAAAAAACAACTCCTGACTGATTAAATCATGCTGTCTGAATGCAAAAGCAGCTGTAAGTCAGGACTGCTCCCAGCAGCAGGACCAGTGCAAGCGCCTATGGCCTTTGGTTGTACAACCACCCGCTTGCCAGCTCTGTAGGAAGAGGTGCTAGGTGCCATTTCAGAGAGAAGATGCTTTGAAAAGCGCTTCCTTAGGAGTCTGGGACAAAGTCGGATGCCTCTCTTAGCAGGGGAAAGGGGAACTGTGCTGACACACAACAGGTCTGACACAGCACGTCTGTTCTGCAGGGTAAACGCATTGGTCCACAGAAGATTTATTTTCTACGTATCTCCGTCACTCGCACATACGGCTGTCTAGTGACATTTACCCCATCCAATGCCTCCTCGAAGCAGGTGAGCCAATATTTTCTGGCCATGGCATCATCTGTGAGGTCAACAGTGTCTGGAATATAGGTTGAGGGGTCTTTCAGCAGTGGAAGGTTAACAAGCGGTCTCTCCAACCTATCCATTTCAAGCATGTCAAACTAGGTAAAAAATGAAAGATTTATTAGAATTTACTGAAAAATTAATTCATAAGAAATTAAACTAGTACAAGGGCTACAGAAGGCCAACACAGTTCAGACTGACAAATTTGCAGACAACTGTGTTAGAGTGTATGTCATCATAAATAAGGCATTCTCCTGCATGGATTATTTATCCATACCACCCTACAGACAGGCATTATGTTGAAAACTTACTATAAATATTCTATTTTATTATTTTCCTTCCCTTCCTCCCCAATACAGGCAAATCTGCTGGCCTGTTGGGCTCAGACAGGAGCGCAAAGAGCTGAGCGCCAGCTTATTTGTATAGGAATGTTGCTATGCTGCTTTGCAACTTCCTTTCACAATCCTGATCGAGTCTCCAAAACTTTTCCTTACCCCTTGTGAAAACAATGCTTGGGATCAAATTTCTGAGGATAGAGATTAAATTCATGTGAAATATGTACAGTTACACAGCTCTGTATATAAAGCCTGCCCTACTCCTTGTGTCTTAATAAAACAAACCCTGTGCATGTTTATTTTATACGACTATCTAATCGCACTGCATGGCCTAGAAATGTTCTGACTAGGTAAAGATTAAAGCCCACAATGTAACAAGACTTTGTGTTCACAAACCACAGTGGCTGCTATAGAACAGCTGTCTTCAGTGTTAATTTCACTGCTGAAACGTGGGTATTTCTGAACTATGACTGTTGCAAAGAGATTTCACATTACGTGAGCAAAGTGAGTGCCAAGCCACACAAGAATTCAAAAAGGAGAAGCTGTGACAGTACATTACAGCTGGTTTGAGACTCCCGTACCGCTGCCAGCATGAAAAAAAATTATCTTTTCACAAATAAAAGGGTTGAAAAGCAACAGGAGATCATTACATCTGCATAAATACTTTTTAAAATGTCATACACTATGATTAAGAAGGATCACATTATTAATTCTTTTGGCTATATTTGCAATCTACAATTTCCTTACAATAACTGCAGTTATGACACAGCTTAAAATGTCATATTTTTTACATATAGGCACAACCCACAAAATCTATCCTCTGCAGCTCAAAGTGGACTTAGATTAAGGCACTGTCTGGGAAACCATTCGGTAAGAGTTCTGCACCTCAGAAAAAACGAGCAACCAACAGAAAACAACTAACCAAAGCCAACAACTGCTCTGTGTCGTCCCCCCCCCACCCTGTAGCAAGTCTAGGAAACAAATTCCCAAAAACTGGAGGGGATAAATCAATGATGGAGGAAATTGAAAAAAAACTTGACAAGAAAAACACTGACATGTGGGCCCGTAAAGATAGTAAAACACACTGAGCTCCACTATTATAGCTTCTTTTCAAAAGCACTCCAGTAGATGCAGTATTAGAATATTTTAAGAACCTTAACGTATTTGCTGGTTGCTTACTGTATGCCAGGTTCACTGTGAAATCGGAATTACTGTATTGTCAGTGTATTTAAGAGATGACTGGGCTCATGCTCTTCTGTCCAATTATATATTTCTCTTCTCATAGGAAGTAAATAAACGCTGCTTAAAGACAGTGGAACATCAGATTCAAATTCCGAAGCACAGTATTTCAGCTGCAGCAAAATCCAGCTACTTCAGAGAAAGGGTAAGGGACGAATGTTGCCTCCCCCCTCCCCCCCCCGCTTTGGTGAAGGAGAATAAGACAAAGTAGCAATCACAATCTTTTTATGAGACATTACATCAAACCATCACACAAGACAACATTGCACATGACACAAGACACCACATTAGTCACTTTTTTTGGTAAGCAGGAGTCTCAGGGGCAAGAAGCAAATAGCTTAAGAATAATCCTCTATTTTCAAATCACCATTACTAAGAGAAGGCACTTAGCTCTAGAAAAGACAACCACATACTGTACCACTCCTTGTTCTCTGCATAGGATAAATGTCAGGTGATGTGCTCATAAGACCAGAACTCCCGGCATAATTCTCTCCCCAGCTATATTGATTTGGATCTAGAAAAGAGAAAGACAGAGACACATAATCTGAAAATAAAACTGAAAATACTCTTATGAGTTGAGTCTAGCATTAGCATTCCTTCAGATAAGCTGCTTCACTACAGGTGTCATCTTCCCTTGTCTTTGTAAGTAAACATAATTTTTCCCTCTAACTCTCAAAAAAAAGGTTTCAACCACTCGGTGAATTACCTAGCTCTAAACAGCTTCAACCTGAATGAGATACAAGAAAATTAAAGTTCTTAAATAATTTTTAAACCCCTTTCCTTGTCATTAAGGGCTATAACCAGCATGCCTTCAAAGCACTATCACTGACAGAGAATTTCTTATTTCTAAATCTAGACCCATTATTAATGAAATATAATTACGAAACTCTCAAACTACAATGTAAGTTTCATATAAACATGAAGTTATTTCTAGAATGTTTTCCTTTGAGAAAAAGTTTAAATCACATTCAGATGTACAGGTCATGCTGCAGAAGCAACGTCTTTAATTCCTCAGTAGCTGGTTCCTTGCTCATATCTATAAAATGGGTATGAAAAGAATTCCACATCCATTATTCTGAGGCATATTTGCTATTTACTAAAACTAAGTACCATTAACAACCTCACTAATTGATAGTACATCAACAAGGAAAAAAAGAAAATAAAAATGGCAGAATTCAACCAAAGCACCCTATACCCAAAGAATGCTGGACAGAAGTGGCTCATCCTTCATATATGTCTGTGAGGCTTTTCACTCTCAAACAAACACAGTTTTGAGATGCTGGTATTCTCCACTACATTAATTGACTTCAGAAGCTGGCCTCTTAAAAAGGGGGAAAGTTCTCAGAAACCACATTTCCCCAGCTGGATTTAGAGTTAAGACTGTTCCTTGCAGAAATGCAGAAAAGAGAAGAGCCAAATCCTGCTGGCTTCTCAAAGGTGAGCAGGAGAAACAGTGAGAAATTAAGACGTCAGAATGCGTAAAACCAAAGACCAGCATCTGTGTTTATTAGTGCCAAATGTATTTATTTAGGCAACAGCTTACATGCAGCCTCTTAAGAGAAACTTGGACATTACACTGACATTTCAGAACACAGCATATACAGAACATAGCAGTGCTGTACTTACTGTCTTGTTCAGCTCCTTTTAAAAATGCCCCAATGGCTCCCAGGTAGCCTTCATGTCTCAGGAACAATGCCTGAACCTCTCCCTGCCACAATATGAAACATTGCAATTGGATGGTCCCTGATGGCTAATATGTACTTCTTTGTCACTAATTTTACACTTAAATTTAATAAAAACAACTACAAGATGGTAATATTAATTTGTGCTACATTCTAACGCATTCAGTAACTTTAATGGTGCTTCTGAAACACAGCTTCAGGAGGAACTGCTTACATACATCATTCCACAGTTATTGAACAGCTGGGGAAAAAAATACATGCAGAAGTGGTGTGGATTCTAACCCTGCACAACCCCAGAAGCAGAGGGAAGCCAGTGACTTCGCTAGAAAAGACCACTGCATCATGCCATGAATATTCAACCCCTCTTGCTTGAACAGGCTGGAAATAGAAGGTCACCTAGTCTCTAGGTCATCAACGTAAGTGTGTGCCACCACGCACCCAAGGCATTTGAGATGCTGCTCGTTATCTATTTCATTACACAGCTATTCAACATTCACCAACATACAGACACTCTGTATACTACCCATAGGCAAGCATTTCCCCCATCAAATTTGTTAGTTTAACTGTTAATATAATACACAAATGCTGGGGAGAATAAGAACACCCTCCATCCTAGCAGCAGTGCCCCTTAGCTTTCCTAGGCAAGGCTGGGCGAGACACTCCGTCCTCCACAGAAAAATCAGCTACGGCTGCAGTAGCGGCTATAAGAACAGTTATCACTGAGGTAAGCTATAGGAAAAGATCAGCTACAATTCATGGTGAGATTTGGATTTGAATCACCAATAAAGCTATTCTTACAAGAATCTAAAGCTGCAGTTTTGCAATAGTTTTTTTGGAATCCAACAGAGTTTTACAGAAAAGGACTGCAAACGTGAAATAAAGGGCGGGGGAAAAGCAGCATACAGGAGTCTCTTGCCTGAAGCACTGAGATGAGAAAAAAAATTGTCATCTAATCTATGAAATTGCAAAAGCACACAAACTGATCTACCTGTAACAACCATTAAGTGAGTTTTTGGACCTGACCGTTTTCCTAGTGAAAAATCTTCAGTATTTTTCACAGCTTCAAAACCTGCAAAGAACTAAAGCTTGGTTGTTTTGGGGTTTGATTTAGGATTTGGGTTGTTCTTTTTTTGAAACAACAAACAAACAACAAGAAACCCCCACTGATGCTAACTGCCTCAGTGGACCAATCCCACATTGCATAGCCTAGGGGGTAAAAAGAAATAGATGCAAGTCAGCAAGAGGAATTGAATAACAATGGTAGCTATCTAAGAAAATTGTGAAAACTCATTACTTGGCAGCTGCAGGACAGACTGTCAATCAAAAAATAATAACAAAGAGAGAGAAGGAGAGAGGGAGGTAGAGAGGAAGAGGCCAGACAGAACTCCCAGGCAATTCACATTGATTTTACCCCTCCCACAACAGATCTTCCTAGCCCTGCCTTACCTACCTAAACAGCAGCCCTCTAAGCTTATTTGCTTGTGCGCAAATCCATTTATTAAAGTCTCCCAACAACCTAGAAAGATAACTAAACACATGACTGTGCTATCAGGAAAAATCTCTGTTTTCATTACCTTGGAAAAGAAGTTGATACTGTAGGTTATTGTGCGCATGGTAACAGGGTGACCCCGAATAAAGAATCCTCCAAAATATATTTTATCTAAGTTATGGAGTTTGGCATAGAGGCAGGCGAGCTGACCGATGTCATTGCTGATCATGTGTAGTAAACTTTTTGCCATATCTTCTTTGGAAAATTCTTAAAGGAAAGAAATAGTAAACCAAATTAAACGCAGCTGAAGAATGCTCAGACGGACTGCGCTTGTCTAACAGAAAAAAAAAAGATTTTGATCAGTCTCTTTATGTGTGTAGAACAAAGATGTTCCCTTTCCACCAAAGTCTTTATAAATTAAGTATTTCAAATAATAACGAGTGTGTATTTGACCAAAGATATCGTGACAAAAACACTAAGCCTCTCTGAAATATTGCTTGAAAGAAACCCGCTTGAAAGGCCAACGGCCAATGGCAAGAACTCCATTTCTTCTCTCTGGGTCATCCATCTATCTTGACCTGAGATGCACCGCAAGCATTTTATTATAATGCTGCAAATAAAATGGCAAATTATAGTAAATCACTGCCATAGGTCCTTTTCCGGATCATGAAAGCCAGATATATTTCCCACAGGAGTGAATTAACATTGCGATAGCCAGACAGCTTTTTTTGTCATTTGCCTAGACTTACGCAATGCCAAACTGAAAATGTGAATGCCTGCTTGTAAGGCAATGCTATATAATATTTTTAATCAATAAAATATTGTGCAGGCAGAACACATGTAGGCAAGATCATGAAAAGGACTGGTGGTTATTTTCCAGCTCTACTTGTTAGATCATTATAAACATCAGCTTCCCAAGGGCCAGAGGAGATGGTTGCATTTCTTCTCCTCGTTAGTTTCAGACAACAAGTAACTGGAGCAAGCAGTGCTCCAAGCCCCCCTTCAGCCCCGCATGCATAACACAGGGAAATGGATAAGGCAGATACATCCATGCTGATGATGCTGGCAACTGTTCTTCCATCCATTGAGGTGTTCACAGGAAACCAGCACAAGCAGCAAATCGATGCTGACAGGCAATATAAAGTATTAACTGTATAGCAAATCTTGGGTAGATCTTTTAGATGCCAATACCTTTATCTGCTGTAGTAGATTTCCCGAAGCTGCTAGCTATCAGATTTCCACTTAGCCCCAGGGTCTGGTATGCGCCTCCATAAACATCTTTCACCAGCATGTCTACATTTGTGTGCTGTCCCTTTGAAGCAAGTTGGAGCAATTCATCAAATTTCTGAGGATGAGAAGCAGAGTTACTCTAGCTTTCCTGGACAGCAGAGAACCTTGCCCACAAACCCGGAGTTCTGCAGCATCTGTACTGACCAAAACCCAGGCTTTTGGCTTGTCTTAGAATCAACTGTGCCAGCAAAAGATACATTATTTCCAGTTAGGACTTACCCAGAGTGCCTATCTTGTCCGACAGGCTGATCTTAAGTGGAGCTCCTTTAATGACAAAAAGCACAACCCACCTCTTCGGTTATCTGCAAATAATCTGTTGAATTTCCCCTGAAAACTAGAGATGGACCAGCACATAGAAAATAGGCAGAACCCTCATGCATCTCTTATCTTGGAATGAGGTCACAAAGTAACTAAGGGCACAGAGTAACTAAGGGCAAACAGAATTATGCCCTCTTGAAGCATAAGAAAAAAAAAAAAAGTTTAAAAAATGAAAGACTAAGTCTGCCTTTACTGCTGCAGAAATGCATCAATGTCCCTGAAACTAAACTTGAACGCAATCTGCATTATCCCAATCCTTAACTTATAAGCCTGTTAACCCTAATTTCTTGTTCTATAAAATCAGAGAGAAGAGACATTGCCATGTTCTAAGATTTCTTTTCTATAAGCATCAAACAAAATATTGCAAGTATGGGTCTTCCCTTTGACATTTTCTTCGCTGGTACGTATGTAACTCTAGCTTTTTCTACACGGCTGACATTTAGGGACGCCTATTTAAGCCGCACAGATCTTTGAGACAGGAAAAAACAGCATGATTTAAGAGCTGAGTTAGGCAGAGCAGTACTAAATCAGGCCTTATTCTGGCAGATCACCAACCTGGGATTTAAGTGGCAAACCCCTGAAACTGCCACATGTAACAAAGAGTCAAGAATTCCTCCTCTCTACTCCCAGACATTTTGCAGTAATGGGGCATGCTCTGCTTTGCCTCTGCAGATAATATCGCAGGAACTAGGCAGGCAGTTCATATTGAGAAAGAGTACAGAAAATTAACAGGCCACTGTGAGGAGGCCATTCTCTGCACTGCAGGCATTATCTGTCCTTGCTGACAAACTCCTTGAGTCCCAAGTAGGATTACTATTCTGCCACCAATGAGCATCTTATCATTTTTGTACCTACATTCTACCAGTGTCTTTTTGCATTTAAAGTTTCCTTTTATGCATCAGAAGCATCAAAAATATGAACATGGATCAAGGACTCAGCCTTGTTATCTAACAGTCTGGGATCACAAGCACCTAATGGGGAGTATTAAAGTTGTCCTGAGCATTGTAGAACTGCCTGTTCTGTTTCTGCACAAGGGCAGCAATTCTTTGAGTAAAAGGTAAAAGCCCCCAAGACTGACAGACGTAATTTTTTTCATCTTCTATTATGCTAACGTTATACTTCTGGTTTCCCATACAAACATCACTTAAAATAATTATTTCTCCCTATTCAAAGAGTTTGGCATTTCAACATTTTAACCTTCCTCTTAGCATCTCATTTAATCCCCACACCCCTTAAAACTGACACTTCAGTACCTTTGTTTTTGTGAGCAGTGCTCCAAGACCCCAGAAGGTTCCACCTCCAATTGAGCTCCCTCCAATCCACTCAAATTTGTCTTCTGTTTCTACCTGTCAATAAAACAAGGCAGATTTGTCTAGGAAGTCCCGTTATAACTACAAACACACAGTTAGATATGAGAGCATGTGGGGTTTTTTTTGAACCGTGGAATTCATGTAGGCAGAACTATGTAACTGTGTAAATATCAGGTGAGAAGTTCTCCAGAGGTACATTCCACATACTTACACCACAAGCAGTTTTCTGAAATCTTTGTATTTAATTCTTAGCTGATAATCCTAAATATAGACATGAAAGTTGGTCCACTCAACAGTGTACCAAAACAAACAAACATTAAAAAGCACTCTGATCTGACCTTTTTCTTCATCAGTTAATATAACAACTTCTCTAAACACCGAATGGAACGTGAAAAAAGAAAATATGGTATAGAATGGAAAAGCATTCATAACTCCATAAGAAACGGAAACAAATTTAAAAAATCATTATTTTATTTCTAAACTTTTTATTACCTAAGAAGAAACAACAACAAATCTATGCCTCAGATGTTTCAGATCACCTTTATCAAATTCTACAATAAACCACTTCAGCAACCACTCACCTTCACTATGGAAACCCCCGAGCCAATATTCACCAGTAAGTAAGGGAAAATATTTGGATGGTTTGTCTGAAATCGGAATTCTGTATCTGAATCTTTCTGATATGCAAACACTTCATGGGGTATATTCCTTAGCACGAAGTTGCATCCTTTAATCAGGCAAGTCATTACATCTTCTTTATCTACTCTGAGGGGAAGGAAAAAAAGCTTTACATAAATTTCACAGTCCCACTGATGCTTTTAGAACAGCAGTTTTTAAAGACTTTACAAACAGGAGATAGTAACCCACACCACATGGCAAAAGTCCAGATCTCTTAAAACATGAAACCTACATCTGCCTATGTTCTGATGTTCACCTTCCATGCCAGAACACACAGCCTGAAGTTAGACTGTAGTTACACAGTAACTTTAATCTTACATTGATCATGCTGTCATTAAAAATAATCCTGCTCCCCTGTTTGCTTCTTTACACTGCCTCTTTAGTGTCCTGCTGCTAGCACAAGTACATGTGCACCCGTGCAATAAAGTGAATCAGGAAACTTATCTGCAAATAAACCTGACAAAACAATTTCCTGACACGGGATAATTTCCTATTACTCTTCCCCTTCTTTCTCAATAAAGGAAAAGGGCCTCCCTCAACATTTCAGCACTTATGACAGATTAAAGTGACTGCAAGGAGCCTACTACTAGGATTACCAAAGTAAAAAAAAAAAAAAAAAAAAAAAAAAAAAAAAAAAAGAAGTGTCACAAGAGTAATAGGATTCACAGCAGTGCATATCCTGAGCACGGACTCCGGGAACATGATACGGAACTTAGGTAAGATGAATGATGTAGTTAAGTCAGCTAATGCTTACTGATTTCTGTAAAGTTCTGTATCTTACGTACTGTTACTTATTTATGGTAGGTTTCCTAAAGGAAACAGGCTAAGTTTCTTACATGAAATATCATAAACCTTGTCGAAAACACATAAGCAAAGCACAAATACACATCTCAATACAGAATGTTTTATGTTTGTCAGGATGGAGAAGTTGCTGCTTTTGGGGCCTGTGGACCAATCAAGGACGTCATGACCAAATGAAAACCAAAGAAACAAAAATCAGGTGCACCACATGAGCAAAAGGGGGAATTGCCTCCTTGGGTTGATTAACTGATACTTAGTAACAGCCAATAAGGTACTGGTGGAGGCTGGTTTGAAAAAAAAGTTAGCAGAATCCTACCTATCAGAAGAAGAAAGTAATTTAGAAAAGAAGTAGGTGAACTACTAAGGAAGAAGGAAGGTGAACGGAGTGCCTCAGGAACTGAAGAATGTGCTACATAGAATTACAGCGTGGGAAGGTGCCTTGCAGTTCTCCCCAGTAATATCAGGTAATGTTTTACACTGGGTTAAATTGATGATGTTTTTATCTATACTTACAGTAGCTTTTTAGCATGTGGGGTTTGATAAAGATGTTTAAATGGTAAATTTATGAGGCTGTAAATACATCAAACTGCCCTTTAGTCTCCTGCAAGCCTACGCTTCTGCATGAAGTTTAGGTAGTAGCTATATGGTAAGTTGCTATATAATATTAATTACTCCTGAGCATGCACAGAAAATGTGAGAAGCTTTTGGAACTTGAACCTGAGAACTGAGGCAACTACAGAACTAGGTACAACCAGGAAAAAAAGAGAGTGTTTGGTGGCAACATTTTGGCATGTAATAAGGAAGTCATCTTGTGGGTTTTGCCCTTAAGCAGGAACACTGATGCACTTGAACACACCTCATCACAGTAACTGATCAGAGTCCCAACTGAAATTCTTGTTAGTAATGAATTTACCAACTACTTTATTTCAAACATTGCTTCACTTTATATACTGCTGTAGGTTTTGTGTATTTAGATCTCTGCTCCAGTGGAGTTCAACACTATGTCCAAAGCATACTACTGATAGCTAGGATAGCATCACTGAAATGCTGCTTGTTGAGCGATTACAAGTAAAAATTATCGTCATGATGGAGACTAATTTAAAAATAGAGTAGGTGCAAGTTAGATCCTTCCTAAAAAAATAATGTGATAATACCCTGCTTTCTTCTTTTTTTAACTGCCTTTTCCGGACCCTGTGTTTGTGTCTCTGCCCTATTCCTGCACCTCTGTGGTGTCAGTTAATGATAGAGTTATCTTTCTGCAGCTTATGTTCACCAAGGTCTGACCAAGATGCAGGCACACATTCTACCGCTACATTCTTGTGGTGTGGATGGCTTTTGAGGGCAGATGAGCAAAGTGGAAAGCTAGCCTACCACAATCTCTTGAAAGAAGAAATACATTCCTATAAGTTTAAACAGTTCCACTTACTTCAATCCCAATTTCTTCTCAATAAGATCTTTGAATTTATAGGCACCGCCACCTGTAGCTTTGATGACTTTTGTCTCTGTATTGACAAGATGGTCTTTGATGAAATCTAGGCAGGTTTCAATGTAAGTGTTTTCAAATTTAATGAAGTGAAGTCGAGCTGTAATCTCCTCCTGAACTGATATTTCATACAAAGGTTCATTTTCTATGTCCTTTAAAAGAGAAAAGAATTTCTTTTAGATAATTCAAAATCCTTCATTGAGAAATAAGGTTATGTGCTAAACTACTGAACATCAATACTTGTGCTTTCTTTGCCTTGAGATTGTGTTAATGCTACTAAAAACATCACAATCCAAGTTGCTTTCAAAGAATAACAGTTTTAACAGACCTTAATCCTCCTTAAGCGGAGACTATAATAAATTCTCCCATGCAGCAGATCTGCATGAAATATCTCTGTACAAGAAAAGTTATGTTTATGTGGAACCATGGGGTTTCTTACAGAAGTACCATATCTATCTGTCTAGAAAGTAAGTATTTCAAATGCTGGCAATACAAGCACTTCTGACTAGGTGGGAAATGTAACTGAGTTTGTCTGTGCATGGGCTGCACAATTCTGAAACCCAACAACCAGCCTTTCAGTAAAGGGAACACGTATGATGTATCACCACATGAATTTAGATCTAGAGCTATGTTAAGCCTGCAAAGCAAAAGCAACTGCCAAACCCATGCGAATGGCTAATAACCCTTTTCTGTGTTCAGGGGACGTGAACAGGAGCCCACGCACTCATCTGAGCTGCAGTACGAGTGCTTAGGGATGGCTGTGTCAGTACGTACTAGAATCTGTGTTTATTTTAAACATTTCAGTTGTGACAACTTACTTCAGAGTAAGGGATGCTACAGAAGATCATATTTAAACTATAAGAAAGTTTTAGATAGGTTTCAGATGAAATTTCTATTCTACTACGAGAAGCCAGTCCAGTACTTCACTCTGAGTCAATGACATGCAACTGAGTAATGATACAATTCTCACCTTTCCAGAATGATCAAAGGATCTCACTCTTGCCACTTTGTGCTGCACAGTTGAATAATAAGCCAACTTGGTTAATGAACCACCTGTTAATAAAAACATTACAAGTTATGGTTAATGTCTCACCTTAGAGCAAACAAATCATGTTTATGTATGCTTTAGCTAAGAGTTCTTGGGTTTTAAGATCTCCTCAGCTAAAGCAAGACATCATTAAGCTAAATGCATAATGGAGTGAGCCAAAGAACCCTTGTCTAGAAACTGATTTGGTGTGGTTAACTCCAAATGCACTACCTGGGGGAACGCTCCACGGGTTGACCTTATGCCCAACTGATGCGCAGATGACTGGAAATTAGCAGAAATAGGTGGAAGTTCTTAACTGACCAGGCTAGCACATGTACTTATTTACCCTGTTTGAAAACTCTTTATAGAAAACTCCTAAATCTCCTGCTTATAAGAGGATTTTATAAGTAAGGTTACCACAAGTGAGCAATGCATGCCATATGCAAAATGGCATACGCAAGCCACAGACTCATAGCTGCTGAGGAGATGACTATGTACTGAATAACTATTTTGCAAGACTACTCTTGCCTTTGGAGTAAAGAACACTTAGAATGATGTTCTTCATGCATACTAGTTAGTGATGATTACCAACTTGCAAGCCTGAGCAGACTGGCCTCATTACGCTCTTCAGGCCTTGAGTTTCCTTACATCAAGACACCAAAACTTCCAACTCTCATCTTAACAGAACTTAACCACTTGCCCTATCTGTGCTGCCTTTGCATCGGCCCTGCAAAAATGAATTTATGAACTTAGAATGAATAACGTCACCAACCCATTTTCCTTAGGACAAAACAGTACCTGCTGGTGCTTCTGACACCTCTGGCATCTTAACCAGATATTTGAGCCTGAAAGCAGGCTTTGACAGCCTCCTACTTATTTCTGTCAAAGTGTCTCTTTAACTACTCCTGAGTATCAGGATCTGATTAAGGTATCTGTTTGCTTCATAAACCTCTAAGCTGCTCTGGCTGTTGGAGAAAAAGCCTTAATTTTAACTTGGCATAAAAAGTCCCCTGGGCTGCAGACTATAACCAGCCTTACCTTCAGTCAACTCTACCTTTGCACCCATGCTGTCAACACGGGAGCAGAAGGCAGACAGGCAGTCCGCACCTCTTGGTGCTACAGGCCTAAGGGATAGCAGAATTTAAGTCTGCATGTGTTACTTGCATGCAGATTTGGCATGTTACCCCTTTCAGCAAGTTTACCATGTGTATCATAGAACATCCTGTGTACAGGACAGGAAGTAATCGTGACCAAGTACTGGGTTCAAATTAAAGTCAAAACAGTAAATAAAAACCTGGTAATGTTAGATCGTAACATACTGGCTAGATTCAGTGGTCCTGTACTGAAATGCAGCATGGGCAAGTGAAAAATAACTTGCTAACGCTTACGGCCCTGCCTTTGTAACAGTATTCTCATCTCTTCTATAGTGCTCAAACAAACAAGAAAATTTTTGTGACCTGTAGGAGAGAAATAGGCAGCTTTCTCCAGCAAAACTCAAGTGAGGTCAACTTAGAGTGATCGCTGACAGACACTAATAGTAACAAAAGCAATAAAGCTTTCCTGACCTCAGATCTTATTTCAGCGTACTAGCCAATGCCTTAAAAGTTTCTTGTAAACAAAATCCAAACTCGGTTCTGCTAGCTTATTGCTTAAAGGCAAGCTTTCCCTTAGCTTTTTTAAAAAAACTAAACTCAGTAGCTCTGTACTAGAAGGCAGCTTTCCCTCTGAGCAGAGGAATTGTGACCCTTGTTGGAATGTTATACTGTTTGTACACTACTGATAATGGTACAGGTGCTTCAGCAATTAATTTCTCACCAGAAAAGTGGTGTGTAAAGCTAAGCTTTATACATTCTCCTCTTCCTCCCTGCTTTTAAAGACTTAAATCCATTCAGAACACCAGCTGAGATGTAGCTAGGCTTTATAACTAATCCCACAACTCTAATTCCACTCTGACCCACAGAAAGGACCAATTCCAGCTGTTATTTTAACAGGCATGAAACAAGCAGCTTCTGAACGAGTCAGACTTGTGATATGACAAGGTTGTGTATTACGGTGCATATATTCTTCCTATACACAGTAAGCCTACAGCACCCACAGTAACTAGAGGACTAACAGAGGCTTGCAGCAGCACACAGTCCTGCGGCTGACAAACGCTTTCCTTCTGGCTTCCCTAGTAAATAGTTCCCCTGACCTAGTAAGTGCAAAACAGCGGCAAAATGTGTGAACTGGCACTTTTGGTTCTGCAGATCTCCACAGAATGAACGTTAATCCCTGAACACGGGAAACTATTGTTAACGGGCTTAGCTCAGCTGTGTCCCTGCGCGGCCCCCACACCAGCACAGGTCCCCGCTGCGATGCTCGGGTGTCACTCTGTGCTCTGCTCTCCCTGTCCCTTAGTGCAGGCTGTTGCACATCCAGGAGCGTTGTCCTCAGGCTTGCGCACAGGCCGGGGGTGTTTCTGGGGGTGACGGAGGAATCGAGCGCAGTGACCTGCTGTTACAGGGCCCCAACCCGTGCCAAGCGCACCCATCTCAGCAGCCACCCCGCTTTGCCGGGGCAGGTGGCACCGCAGCCCTCCCCAGCCCTCGTTCCTCTCCAAGGTCCGTTTCGGGAGCACGGAGGAGCGCAGGCAGCGCCCAGGTACGAGGGTCGGTGGGGGGATCCGTAGCGGGGCTCCCCAGCCGGGCCTAGGGCAGCCCGGCAGTCGTCCTCTCGCCCGAGGTCGCTGCGTAACCCCGGGGGGGAGCGCGGGTCCCGTCCCCCCTCGGGCAGCACGGCCCGCTGCTACCTCCGAGCGGCCGCCTCGGCCCGCTGCCTCTCCCCGTTCCCCTCTCGGCCGCCAAGGACGGCCCCAGGCTGTCCCTAACCCGGTTCCCCCCCGCGGC
>VWZZ01002499.1:1069191-1166218 GCA_013399095.1 Psophia crepitans
GTGCCCCGGCCTTGTGCCCGGGGGCAGCAGCGCCCGCGGCCGGTGCGGGAGCCGTGTGCCCGCTGCGGCATCGCGGCGGCTGGTGAGGCAATTAAATACCAGTTCTGAGTATCTTTGCTTTACTGAAATCTTTGTCTGGTGTCCCTTAACCCCCGGGAGCACGGGGACATGGGCTATGCAAACCGCTCGAGACAGAAAAACTTGCTGGATTTATCAACTAGATTTTTATTTAATTTTTTTTTTTTTGCATTGTTAAAGGTTTTTGCAGCTTCTGGAGTTCAAGGTAACTTCTGGCACAGGTTATACAGTCGGTGCGGCTCACACGTAACGCGTCACAGCATCCTCCAAGGACAGTCGGGAATTTACATCCTCCCCAGGGGTAGGGTACCGAAGAGTAAATACAATTTGTACACCTGCCTTTCATGAAAGACTTTGATAAATATTTCTTGCAAAATCGACAACACAGCCGTAACTTTCTCTCCTATAAGGATCAAAAAAGAGCTTTTGCCTTTACAAAAGGCGTACGTATCCTGAACCTCACAAACAGTACTGATTTTGTGAGCAAGACATGCCGAGGAATTTCCTCTACGTGGTTTGAGCTATGGTTCAACCATTTTCAGAGCGTGCTCAGTACAGTCTACAAATATTATAGAACCCGTTACGGCACCCCTAGGAAAGCGAGGGTTTCAAATGCATCCGGGTAGAGCAGCTGCTCTGCTTGAGACACCCCAGGCCCCCCCAGCTGCAGCTGCGCGGTTCGGCTGGGGACGGCTGAGGACGCTTGGGGATCTCAAGCAGGGCAGGTCGGAGGAAAAGGCTCCTCCTGAACGGACACGTTTGCAAATGCTAACCTGAGCATCTTAGCAGTCACGGCTTTCTCAACAGGTGTACGCGTACAACCTCACTAAGGTTAAGAACAGTCGGTGTTCCTCTCTGAACAACTCCTCTCAGTCCTCCTAGCAGGAGGATTACATCTCGCATTCTCTTAGAATAACTTTCTCTCCACATGGTGGGATCATTTCAGTCCTTCTGGAAGAAGGGAAGCGGACATCCAAGCATAGTAATGCTCTGCAAAGGGAAAATGTTTCTTCCCTACTCATGAGAGGAGTGGGGGGACTTGTATAGCAAGTCAAGATCTCCTCTGAAATACGAGCAACGTCCAGCAAACACGTAAGCATACTCTTGGCCTACCAAGGCCTCCAGAGGCTGCAGGAGGGTTTCAGTGCTGCTGGTTTTGCAGGGGGCTGGTGGGTGGAAGCGGGTGCAGATGAAGAACCAGAGTCCTTAGGCACTGCTTGTGACCTCTGGAAATGGCAGATCAGCTTCATTCGGGTTTCTGTGTTTGCTGAATGGAGGGACAGGAATTGCAGAGCTTCTTTGAAGCACCAGGCGTACCCTTCGCAATAATCCTGCTGTAGGCTTTTGGCGGATGCTGCAAAAGCTGAAAGTGCAGAAGAGAAGGAGTGTTAAGCAGGGAGACTCAGGACGGTGTTTCACCTAAAAGTAAGGGCAGCAAGCGTGCTCGGGGATGTACTCACCTCGGCTGTATTTCAGGTAGCTGACAGTCATCTCTAGGATGTCGGCTTTCTCCAGCTTGGAGTTGGGCTGGTGTCTCTGAAACTCCTTCTCCAGGAGCAGTTTCAGCTGCTCGATGCTGCTGTTAATGCGGTCACGGCGCAGTTTCTCTACGATGGGTTTCCTGAGCTGTAAAACAAAACGGGAAGAGGACGGTTAGCAGTGCGACTTTCCCCTTCTTGTCTCTATAACCTGCTGCTAAAGGAGTTTGGCCCTTCTCAGCCCCCCGCGGTCACGAAGACAGCAGATACTTACTCTGTTCTTCTCTTTGGGTGTTAGGATTTCCAGGGAGAGAGCACTGGGTGCCATTATCCCAAGTGCTGGTTTCAGCTTGAAGCTTGCTGGTTAGTGGGTGGAGAAGGGAGCTGGGAGTTGCTCTATTTATACGCAGTGGCTGCATAGAAATGTATGGGTCCTGAGCGACTTTGAGTTTCCCACAGTCGATAGCCAATCCATGCGTGCCCTGGGACAATAGAGAAAGCATCTATTACAGCATGGCAAATTGACTGTGAATTGCCTGGGGATAATACCCTGCTCCCAAAGGAGCAGGTGGACTGGGGAGCGTGTGACACAATAGGGCTTGGCATTACGGCGCTGGGGAAAGAACGTGGGAAAGCGTTTGCCGTCATTATAATCAAACTTCTGCCTGATGTTGGGAACGTCAACATCTCAATGTGCTGCCTTTTCCCAGGCTGCGGTGAAATTAAGCACAGAAGACTGATCCCAGGAAGAGATAATGCTCTGTGCCCACGACCAAAAGAGAGGCTGAAAAGGAAAAGATGCAGAATTAGAGGGACTAAACCCTTTCATTGACATTAAACCGTGCTTAGATGAATACAGTACCAGATAATTTTTGGGCGACTAAAGACTAAAATCGAGGGAAGAACCTTTAAAACAATTTGCACTGAGCGTTTGGCTTGAAATATTTCCCTCTCCATTGTTCAAATACTTGAAGTCCCTCTGTAAGTTATATTCAGAGCTCTTCCTTGCTGTTGTTCAGGTAATGTGGGCTGTCCTGTGGCAGCCCGTGACATGTAATGATTACGATACCTCTCCCAAACATGTCCTATTTAATTTTGTGCCACTTTGCCAATGCCTCACTGTTCCCTTGGTCCCGAGTCTCCACGTAAAGCACTTACATGTATTTTCCCGTTACGGACAACTGAGATGCAGTGAAAAGTCAATTCTTGTCTATTGCTTTGCTTGTGTTATCCCACTTGCAGAATATAAATACAGGTGCTGCAATATCCTGTGACTCTGTTCAGCCTTGGGCTTTCTCCGCACGTTCATTGCGGAGTTATCCAGGGTTAAAGCTGCCTTTTAGAGATATTTTTTTTTTCAGGCTGTTGCACTGCCCCTCCCTCCCTGCCCCCCAGCGCGATCCCATACAGAGCCGGGCACATTTAAGGTCTGTCAGTCAGACCAGTGAGGCCTCGTGTGGACAGATTCCCAGTCATGCTTTACACTCTGCCTGTCTCAGATGTAGTATGTGGTATGTAGTATGTGGGTTTAGGGGGAGTTGTGTGTGGGGGTGACTTTTTTCCTTATGTGGTCCGCAGCTAGAACAGGGAATAAGCCTAGATTGTCGATAGCAGGTTGGGATGTTAGTTTTTTAGTATCAATTTCTTACTACGGCAATATTAATGAAAACCCTACCTATTTTCTGTGTCTGCCTTACAAAACCAGCAAGGAAACCTTCCATTTCACTGCCAGCCTGGTCCACTTGCCCTCAGCATCCGTCTCAATAAGCCAGGGCCAAAACCTGTGTCTGTGGGTACACAGAGAGCAACGTGTTCCAGCACACACAGGGCTGGTGCGTACAAGGATATTGTCCTGCAAAGGATGATCCTGTAACTAGTTATTAACCTGGAGCTTACAAAGCCTCTTCAACTTCCTGCCTTCTCGTGGCAGTGATTTTCATCCGTCAGCCATTCTCCCCTCCTCCCGTTCCAGCCCAAAGACATTTTACATTTAGATGGATCGCTTAGGGTGTAACAATTTTAATTGTTGATGGTTGTCAAAAACCTGTAATTGAACAGGGAGCATGAGTCCTATTCAGAACCAGTTCCCTGAATTATTTTGTCAGCTTGTCATCAGCAGCGTTGCTTGCAGCCGGGGCAATCCCTGGCTGCGTGTACTTGTGCCGTTATCGGAGCCTGGAGTCAAGCACCGGGCTTTGTGCATCTCTCTCAGGGGTCACACGAGATGGAATGGGCAGCAGGTCCTGCCACGCACCGTATGGGAAGGGCTATGTCTGCAGCGGCAGCAGGCACGGTGAGACGGTGAGCTTTGACCCAATTTTCAGTTCTGGAAATATGAAATGAGTGGTTTTAAATAATGCCATCCTGTCCCCAGCACAAAGCCCCTGGACTCCAAAGGCCTAAACCAACTCCCACTTGATTAAAGCATTATCCCTTCCTTTAAGTGCTGGGCAGATGGTGCAGCAGGCGTTAGCTTTCTTCTCAGGACCCACAGAGGCACACTTCTTTTGTTGGCAGTTTAACACCGTGAATGGGGCGATGTGGGAAATCCTCGGGACCGCGAACTCGCACCATCTGATGTGAATGGTGAACCAGGCACGCTGCCTTGCAGCGAGCACACAAAACAGCGGCCCCCTGGGCTCCCGGGCTCCCAGCTTCTCTCCCCCTCTCTGTCAGCTGGGAAGGTAGCAAATCTCCAGCTCCCACCTTGCCTGCTTCACCCACCCTCGGTATGCTGTCGATGGGTAAGATATCGATGGATAAGCCCTGGTTTTGTATCCCCCCACCCCCTTGCCTTAATTATTAAGGTCTGAAAACTTAATGGCAACACTATTTCCCCACTGATGCTTCAGAATAATAAATTATCTAGACTTAGGCTGTCTCTAGTATATATTCATTGTGGAACTGGGTGCAGAATGCGCTTTCTGCCGGCATTTCAGTAAGGAAAAAAAAATAATCCTGTGCTGTAGCAGTCCTGTTGCTCTCTGTTAAAGTCTGTAACTTGTTCGCTCAGTTTGGGCCCTTTTAAAATTGAGCTGTTAGCGCAGTAGTCTGCCCCACTGAAACACATCTCTGATCCAAATCCCAGTCCGTGTCCTTCATAGCTGTGGGAGGAGTTTGTGCCTCTGACTGCCGCTGCAGAGCCGGAATGAAAGATGGATTGTCTGAGGCTCAGAAGCAGGGGTTCCCTGGTTTTGGAATGGAGGATTAAAAGAAACAAATCCCAAAAATTGCCAAACGTGGAGCTGACTAAATAATGTGACACAATAATTCCATTCTCTGGAGGATGGTGTGAAATCTGGACCCCCTCTGGAGAGGTGACAGCTATGCTGTGGACAAAGAGGCTTGCTTTCTCAGTGGCCTTGTTCCTCGGTAAATCACATCAGTCATGAGTTCCATCATGAAGATGCAGTCTTAAAAATCACACACGAAAACAGGGAGGTGTCTTGACTCTCACTTGGTGGAGATACTGTAAGGGGAAACAGAAACCGGTTGTCAGTGTACTGACAAACCTTGCAGATCGGGCAGGAGTCCTGGCTTTTCCTAAGGCAAGAACGATGCTGGTAATTGTCCCCAGCTGCAGATGCTCACTCACCACTGGACCCTGAGCTATGGTGTGCAACCTGTGCGCCATGGATTGCCTGGAGTCGAGGAACAACGCCGAGGATGCAGGAAAGGTCGCTAACCAACCCCAAGGCTATCATCAGTAGGCTTGTGGTCATTACAGCCCGAAATGAAACCAGCCGGAGGGTGGCTAGCCTAGGAAACTGGTGCTGGGCCGTGGAGCTGCCTGCCTCTGCTTTATGGGTGGCCGTTTCAACCCAGGTGCAGACTTATTACACACCCTGTTTTCACAAAAGCTCCTACTGCTTGTAAATACCAACTTTCCTAGCCTGTCTGATACTTGCCTGGCCGTGGAGGGGAACCCAGCATACCGCAATGCAGCAACAGGTCTGGAGGAAGGCAGATGTCAGAGAAGAGTACAGAAAACCAGAATTTCACAGTCCGTGCTATGCAGATCTAAAAAGCAGCGCTCCTGCACGTCTGGGGCTGTACTTGTAGGCCAAAACTTGGTTGCTTAAAGCTTTCCTTTCGATATTGCTTTTAGAGCATTTTTATTTTAGACCATTTCCTACATTCATGTCAGCCTGTCTCACAAATGCCATTGATGGTGTTTTTAAAGAAATAATTAAGATTTTTATTTTTACTGTGCTTTCCTTAAATGGTTCAAAATCTTTCTGACAACCCCTCTCGAGACACCTATTTAGTGTCAAAGAGCATAACGTTCCCAAGTTTTAAAAGGGCTCTCGCATAATACTGATCGATCAATGTGCTCCTTGGGAAAATAGCTCTCCAGATGGTCTATCGGGACAGGAATTGCTGGTCATCACAATGCAGAGCCAAAAAGCGTCACTAATGTGGGCTGTTGTGAGGCACGCTTCCTTTGTGGGCCCTTTGAATGTCATAAATAGGGACGAAAGTGTGGGAAACTCTGAGAAACCCAGGCCCACACTCTGAGGTTAATAGGGGCTTTGTCAGAAGAGTATTCCTGGGCTGTGGGATCAGCATAATGAACAACATCTTCCCAAAGGGTGGGAATGTTGGAGCAGGGCAGAGTCACCCCAGGGGATAGAGGAGCAGTAAGCAGCTTTGCGTTCAATTATTATAAGTGATAATAATTAATAAATTGTAAACATAACCTTTGCTGCGCTAAGACTGGTGAAACTGGAGGTCTGGCTTTTAACTCTCAAGTAATTGGTAAACTAAAGCCCAGAGGGGCGAGTCTCTGCCTGGTCAGAAACGGAAGCCGTGCACTTGTACCAGCCATGGATCTGACTCCCTGGAGCAAATGGAGCCTTTCTGGTGGGGTTTGGATCCTTCCCCCTGCCCAGAAAGGAGGCACTTACTGTTTCTCTCCCTTACACCACTCTGCAAACAGGAGGTCTGAATCTCACGTACGCTGACAGCTAAGCACGACCGACTCCCCCGCTATAGCCAGGGTGGTGTAAAACAGCCCCAGTGTAAGTGAGAATCAGACCTTGTGGTTTGATGATGGTAGCCATGTCTCTCCAGATTTATGCCAATATGGGTGGCAGGAGTTCTGGGCTAAGTCTGGCTGGGATCTTGATGACTTTTGCACAGTTGTCCTTTCTGCAGCCTGTTTCTAGAACTGTTTGTAGCCTGTTAGCCTAGAACTGGAGGGACCGGCTTCAAATCTAACAGCCTTCAGTTTGTGCAGCTCTTTTCTCTTTTCTGTTTATGCTGTCAGTTTTAAACAAACTGCAGCGATGCTGCCAACTGGGATGCTCACAATGTGGTTTAATGGTAGCATTAGCTGCAGAAGATACCTGTCCATTTCATAGCAGCAGACCTCTCCGTGCCATGTGTGACTGTATTCCCAGTCCCTGCGATGCACTGTCAGGTTGCGGAGTGTTTCGGGGCACGTTGCATTTTGACTGAGTCTGAACTCCTCCAAACTTCCTATCCTCAAGCTTCCTTAATTAGCTTGATTTTAAAAATGCACAGGCATGGATGAACAGTTTGAATTTTGCTGGGATTCAGAAGTTTGTACTACTTGACAAAGACAAGTTGAGCACAGCAAGGTGAAGTGACTTTTTCAAGATCACTAAGCAACCACAAAATTGAAATACATCATCTGAGTTATTTAGTCCTTCATTAGGAAGAACAAATCTATCTGCAGCATCGGTGTCAGCCCCTGATGAACTGCAGAACTGTACCAAAACCCCACCTTTATTGCATTGGCATACAGATGAAGAGCACTCGACCATCTCATGCATTCAGGGTAAAATAATAACCAAAATGATCCATGCAAGAGTAATGATGTAGAGCAGTACGCTCCTGACCTGGCTAGCTGGCTTTTGGCCCTTTCCATATGTATAACAAAGGGTTTTGTCACAAATCAAGTGCGGACTGGCCAGGTACAGCCAGCAGTGTTTGAATGCCATTTGATCTTGTCAGCTTAGCAGATCTGAGTTTACTTAGTGCTTAACGAAGCAACCATTTGGCAAGATCAGATATTCTGGGTTTCCTTTGGTTTAAGGAAAAAAGCATATGCTAGAAACGAAGTTATTCAGGGGCATCTCTCCCAGGGAATGTGAGGAGAGTTGGAACTGTTGACCTATGGTGTTTCATGCTGTTCCTCTATCTCTGCAAGAGTGGGAGGGTTCCCTGTCATATATCCAAATCAATGTGTTCTTGTGGTTAGGTAATAGTTTTGTGCATTGATTATTTGTGCAGTTTTATTTGAAGAAAAGGGAAAATAAGAGGAGAACAGTCCCCACTGAGCAATGAATGGGAACTCTTCTAGGGAAAAGCGAGTCAATGTTTTTGGGGAAAGCGCTGTGCTTTGGAGAGACTGTTGGTATTTAAGGTGCTCAAGAGTGGCTTTAGGATCCCCTCCTCAGCTTTTCTTCCTGCTTCCCCAAATACTTTCTGAATCCGTTTTTGCTTGTTCACCTCATCCATCCCCTGTCTGTGTAGCTGTGTGGGAGAAGGACAAGCACGACCTTTACAGCAGGTACTAATCTTCCTCCCATCACCAGAGCGCAGCTGACCTAATCCTCAGGAGACAGGAATCACGTGGCCAGTACGTAGGGAATTGCAGAAGAGTCTGACAGGGCTGAAGGCCAGGCCGCGCACGGATCCTGCCGTGCCTCTCCCTGCGGCTCAGGGGAAGCCCAGGCTGCTCGCCCCGGGTCACCCAGCTGGTGTGAGCCAGGCAGGCTGTTGTAAATCTCTGCGTAAGCGGATAAGCTAGATTTGCTTTCGGAGTCGAGGTGGGGTGAAAACACCACGGGAGGATCACCTAAAAGATACTTGGGAGAAGCACCATCTCTACGGCAGGCTGGACAGAAAAACCTTCAAAGCCTGGTGGAGCGTGGCAGTTCCTCATCTCCGAGGCACAGGGCCTATTCATGGGGCGTTTTGTGGACCCTTAGGTGGATGTCAGAGAAAGAGAATAAAATGTTTGAAGAAGAGTATGGGGAAATAATTTAGGAGAGGAAAGGCTTTTTCACTCTCTGTTTGCTATCAAATTATGTATACTTTTAGCCATATAGGGGCAGATTTCACTTCAGTAAAAAAAGCAATCCTGTTATTGCCTAACAGAATCTGTGTTTAGGCAATGGAAAATGCTAAAATTCAAGGGCAACAAAAACTCCTTCACCCAGTTGCAGGTAGTTTCAAAGAGGAGGAGAAGATGCCCAAGCAGAGTCAGGTGCCAAACTCTTTGGAAATTACTGAGTTTAGCATATTGCTACCTCCTAAACGGGCAGAAAGCGTGAGACTGAACTCAAGTTGGTGGGTAAATTAATGGGGAATGGAAGGGAAACCCCGCTGTGAAGTCAGTGATTTGCTGAAGTCTGAATAGGTTGCTGTTAAGTGTCTGGGTCTGCACTTCTCAGGATCCCAATTCCTGTTCTGCCAAATGAATTTCACAAATATAAATTGTGTATGGAAATATGTCCTCTCCCGGTAGCTTCCCCGCTGCAGGAGGAATCTCCATGCAACACTTAGTCCAGGACTGTTAGCCATTTTAATAATTCGAAACCAAAGGATTAATGACTAAAACCATTTTTATTGTATTGTACAGTGAAGACACCAAAGTTGAACATCACACAGGATGAATACATCACAACTTTATAAAAGCTTTTAAAGCTCTTTAGCATGTTCAGTGAATGATTATAAAGCACTTATTGCCTCCCTTTCTCTCCCCTTTCCTTAAGGTATATCACAGGCATTTCCTTTACAAAAGGCATCAATTATTCCTCAACTGAGAACATGGCATACTGACTTGAGGAGAATTTTCCCTAGAGCTATCTGTTATCATCATCACTTTCTGTAAGAAGGTATATTAAAAATAATGTAGGGACTTCAGAAGAATCAGCATTTCTTAACAACAACATTCACTCAAAAGGTAAAGGCTCGATACTCTCTTTATGATACAAAATACATTCTTCAAAGTGCTCCTTCTTTAGGAAGGTCAAGACATTATCTAGAGACAATGGAGCACTTGAACCAGTGACCCAGGGAGTTAGCAGAAAGATTTCCACTGACAGCCACAGGCCCAACAGCCTCGCCAAGCAAAAGTGTGATGGACACTGAACAGCATTTGGCTCTCTAAATCACCTCTCTAAATCGTCCTCTCTTTGGCTAGGAGCCACCAATAAAAGCAGCAAATTTGCTGCAAGATACAAACACATTCCTTCACTATGAAGGGAAACTACTCGGCGACCCTCATTTCTTGTGACAGAAAAATAACAGCTGCCCCCCTCCCACCTTTGGAAAGCAATGTTTCCTACTTTAAAGAGGAACTATTAAATCACAGGTCCCTCTAGTTTTTGTAGCAAAACACAAGAGTGAAGCAAAGTTCAGCAGGTCTGCCAGGGTCTCCAGATGGTAGGAGCAGCAGCCACAGCCTTCTGGGCCAGTTGCTTTCTGGCAAACAGACAGGGGGACAGAGGCGGGCTACGCAGAGCAGGGGAGTACACGGCATCTGCACCCATCTGAGCTCTGCAGAAATGCTTGATTAGCTGTGCCTGAGCTTCCTTCTTGGGTTCATAGTAGGACAGAAAATGCATAGCTTCCTTGAGGCACCGCAGGTATCCGCTGTTGAAGTCCTGCTCTAGGTTCTTGTGCACGAATGCTAGAAAAGAGAGAAAGAAGCACATGCAGTGGGTTAAGATCATGACCAAAACATGGGACAGTGGTGATTCATGCATGAGGTTTCTTGCAAGAGCCTGAGTCCACGAGCCTCACTCGTGTGACCAGACCTGGGGTGTTACAGCCCCTGCATGCTTTGGGGCCAGGGCTCTACGGGAGGGCAGAGGCCTGTGGGAGCAGACGTTAAGGGTGTGCAATACTTGCTCTGCACTCACTATGGTCCTGCAGCTGGCTCTGCTGCTTCAGGTAGCTGACGGCCACTTCCAGGATGTCGGCTTTCTCCAGCTTGGAGTTGGGCTGGTGTCTCTGAAACTCCTTCTCCAGGAGCAGTTTCAGCTGCTCGATGCTGCTGTTAATGCGGTCGCGGCGCATTTTCTCCACCACCGGCTTCCTCAGCTGTAAGAGAGGTGGACCAGATCGTTAACGATTTTCTGTGACCTAATTTCCCCTCCTGATGCCCTGATAGATGCATGTTCAAAGATGCTTTCTTTTGCTAGGAGAACTTTGTGATGTTGCTTACCTGCTTCCCACTCAATTTCATTTTTAAAAAATCTCTATAGCCTTCTTTATTTCTCTTCCACCTATTTGCCTTCCCCCAGACCGCTTTCTCCCTCCTTATCTCATCTTTTCCCATGCAGTATTTATTGGATGGAGGCAGCCCATTGCATAGAGCACAGACCAGCCTTTCCAATCCTGTCAAGGGCTCTACTTACTTTATTCTTTTCTTTTGGCAGCAGTTTCTCTTCCATGTGGACCATGAGGGTGTGACTGGGAGCCATTCTTAGTGCTCTCGGTCCTGGGCACAGACCCCCACGCCGGGTTGCTGTGCTGAGCGTTAAGACTATGCTTTGGCAGTCACCGACTGCCTCTATTTATACATCGGGGAGCTTCAGCAGATATGTGAGTCTGGGGATTGCTGGTGTTTCCCACAGCCGTTCAGCCAATCCAGGCACGCAGCTGAACAATAGAGGAAGCATCTATTAGTGCACGGTACATTGATTGCAAATGCCCTGGGGAGAATAACCTTCTGCCCACGCTGACTGGTGGAGTGTGCAGCGTGGTGCTTCGGGGCTGCCCAGGGATCTGAGAAAACACTGACCCTCCAGCTGGTCGTCTGGGATCAATTGCATTCCTGAGTCCCCGCATGTGCCGGTCACATTTGTGGCGTGGAGGAGGCACGCTTGTGGGGAAAGGCGGGAAAAGAAGAAGAAAGGGAGCTCTGTTAGGGTCAAAATCAGCAGCACCAAGGACATCTCTCTACCCTTTGAGGAGAGGGCACTTTAAAGCCAGCCTCCCAGGGGCCGTTTGCCAGAGAGCGGGTGTATTTGCGCTTGTCTGTACAGTCGTTACACTTTTAATGGGTGAGCCAAAGCGGTATCGGTGTGAAACCACAGGTTTGTTTGCACGACACTTCTAAATGCTGTGGAGAATCAGCAGTCAGGGTGGTGGGCCGTTGGACGGAGAGGGTGAATAAACAGGGAATGGCAAGCAAAGGGAAATGGTAATCTCTATTTCTTTCTTCACACGCCGAGGTCTGTGAGCCCGTTGCACCACTGGTCCCACTGTCTTCATGAAGGACAGCCACACGCCTCGTAGCAGAACTGCGCCCATGCCTAGTCACCTCTGTAGCCCTTTCTTCTACCTTTTCTCCTCTCTACATAGACATTTATAAGAATGATTGTTAAGATGGGCTAAAGAAGAGCATCCGATTCAACCCAGAAGCCCTAGGCCTTGGGAAGCTGGAGGCAGGTTGCGTGCAGGGGTTAGTAGCTGAGGCCCATCTTTGGACCTCAGCAAGGGGACCGATTCTGCTTCTTGCCTGAGATTTCTGGTGTGCTCTGTTTTCATCTGACCAAGGAGCATCATGCTGCCCCGCTGCAGACTGGACCTGCCATGGGGATAGTGCTGCTTGATCTCAGAGACCATGTAATTGCCTCCCTGTTAACCTTTAGCGTGTCATCCCCACTCCATTTTCTCGTCTGGAAAATGGGGATAGTGCTGCTTGCTTATGTTTGCATGAAAATTTCAATAAAAATTAAGCAAACATTATTTCTTTTGTGGTGAAGGCACGAAGAAGTTGCGTGGACACTTTAGGTCAGTTCGGAGTCAGTCAGTCAGTCTTATGAGAAAAATCTCTGCCTGGATACAGTCCTTGAGGCAGCGCTGAAAATACCCCAGAACCCACCTGAGAGAGGCTGTGCCGCATCCTGCCATCCGTGGGTCTAGCCTGGAGGTGTGCTCCTCCTCTCCCAATGCTCTGCTTGTGCACGGGAGCGTGGCTGAGGATCTGGAGATGGAAATGATGGAGGGAAGTGTGCAGTGAGGTAAGAAAGCCAAAGGCAATTTCTTACTTTGAAATCCTGAAGTGAAGCCCTTGTTTAAGGGGCAGTTGACAGGAAGGAGGGAGGTGTCACTGAAATAGGCAGCTTCGTGGTTTTCATTGTATGGGTCTGAAAGGGCTTAGCTCTTTGTGAAGGGCAGATGTTGTCCTTGGAGCCTTTTATTCCCTGTGTGGTGGGAAAGCCAGGAGACAAGACATCTCATGAACACTTTGAAGCAGTCAAAGGATTATGATACAAAATAAGATGCAGCTCAGAGATCATGCCCTAGCTTTTGCCAGCTTTAATAAGATGTTGCCCTTTTTCCTGTATTCTTTGGCTGGCCTTCCTCCAAAAGTTGGTGTCCTGTGTTATCCCTTTCCTAGCAAGGGAGCTATGGTGGCAGGCCTTGAGGCTGGGAGCTGACAGGTAGGCATGTACCAAGCTGGTTGAAGAGTCTCTTCAGTGTCAAAAAACATCTTTCTCCCAACTCCTGAGAAGCAGCCCTGACCTTTATTGCTGTATTATAACTGATAGCCAGATGGTCTTTTGGGAGTTGGATGCTTTCCCTTTAAATCATTCAGGCTCAAGCACCGTCACTAATGTCGTGAGTAGTTGCAAGGCACACTTCTATTGTCCCGACAAGAAATGTTATCAATAGGGGAAAAGTATGGGAAACGCCGAGAAATTCAAACCCACACGGCCTGGTGCTAATAACTCCTTTGTGGAGCCTGCGCTTCTGTCAAGGCACGATGAACTCACATGGCTTTTTCACCGAGGAAGGCTGAAAAGCGCACGTTTCACCGTGCAGGCAGGGCTTTCTCAGAGACCTGAGCTTACCAGGAGAAAGAGGCAACACGGGGCAAGGGGGCAGAGGCAGTGGTTCACACGCAGGGGTGGTCAGCGGGAATACTGAGCTTGGCTGCGGCACCGGCTGTCCTGGGGACTGCTGATTTGCTTCACCGTGCCTCAGTTTGCCCTTCTGGGAAATGGGAGCGGTGCTGCTAAAACTCTTTCACAGAACCTTCTTGGAATTAGAAACTCAGCCCGTGTCTCTGGTGGGACGTAGGGACAGGACTGAAGTGGCCCCTGTGTTTTTCTGGCACCACTTGGGGATACTGCTGGACACCTGCCAGAACAAAGTGGAGAAGGAGCATCTCTGGGGACAGTGCTCCTCTGCAGTGGAAGTGCTAAGGGTGGGCTCTGCTCGCTGTCTTGCAGAGGAGTTCCTTTTCTCCCCATCTGTCGGGTGCCTGGCAGAGGTTCTCCCCTGGGACACCCCTTTGTCATCAGGGCTGCCTGGGGAGCAGAGCCTTGCAGGATCTGTCCTGTGCGCAGTCTGACCTCAGGCAGGCTTTTGTCTCTTCCTGGGGCCGCCCGGTGGTTAGCATTGCTGGGGGGGCTGATCTACCCAGGGAAAATGGAAGGCTTTTTAGGACCAAGCTAGCTCTGATCTCACGTTCACAAGTTACGCACTACTGGCAGTATCGCTGAGGAAGGCAGCAGCAATAAGAACACCTACCAGGGTCCCAAGCAGATCTGTGCTGGCACATCTGCGTGGAAATTACTATCTTTGGACGCCTGATGAAACTACGGGGTCTGTATGTTGTGCCACACTCATACCTTAACTATTGCTGCGTGGACGTGTCCTGATGTTTACAGTTCCTGTCTTCTAGCACCACAAATCCCTGCAGCATTACCACATCCCTTCATCATCCTCATACTCTTATGACTCACTCTGTGGAGGTTTCTTGGGTAAGGTGTGAAAAGACACGGCACTGCCTGTTTGAGGTGAACCCTAATGGTCCTCTGACAGTTTTTAACTCATGAGGGACGGCTTGCTTTGGTGTCCCGGGTGAAGATCCCTTCTCCCAGCCCCCCAGGTGCACCTAACCCTGCCCACCGTGTTCTGCTCAGGGGCTTCACTGATAATGCATGCTGCACAGCAAATAGTTTAAAAACAGTTTGGTGTGGGAGGCAATATATAAAGAAATCATCCTGCCAAACTTGCTATTCAGGACTGGCTGCTTCTGCGCTCACAAGCCAAGCAGAGCTGCGCTGTCTGAACCAACCGCGTGGAAGTGTAGTGAAATCTGTCTCTTTTCCCCTAAAAGGTTACGTTGTTGTTAGACCTATTGTATAAAATATTCCATTAAATGTCAATGGCACGGCATTATCTCACCTCCTTTAGACATTAGCGCCCTGGCAAAAAAGGGTCTTTTATTACTGTAAAGTACATTCTTCACAGGTTTAACCTCTTTTAATTAGTTTTTCTTTAGATCCAGAATGCTTAATATACTGCCATTCCCAGGTGCATAAGTGGAGGAAACTGGACTTTGATCATTAAGAAACACATGAGACAATTTGATCTGAATTTTCAGGGTGGTTGGAGGCAAAAGCAATTTCTGTAGCTGCCTGTGTGGGTGACCCTGAAATAGGCATGCACCAGTGGCACGGTCTTTCTACAGTGAGTATTCCAAATAATTAAAAATTAAGGAGAATTTATTATTTTTCTGCCCAGCTGAAATTCCCACAAGTCACCTCTCAGCATATTCAAGAGTGCACAAGAGGGATTTATTATTTCCTGGTATATTGACTCTGAAAGGTCTGGGGATTACAGCTGCTTTGCACATGAATAGCTGGAGTGTGTTGTACAAAAGGCATGGTCTGTGGGATAATGGGGTTGGATGTGGGAAAGCGCTGACCCTGGGGGAGAGCAGGCTGGTGCCTGATGGCAGGAATCAATTATGTCTCAAAGGAACACATTGCCCTGGGAGCAGGCTTTGCGGGAGCCACCATGTTATGTGTTTACCACCCTCCTCCTCCAAACCCCTGTAGAAACCAACCACAGAATATACCCCATCCTCCTTCTTTTACCGCGGGACTCAGCTACACCGTGCTCTACGCTTATGCCAGCCAGTGCTAAGTCAGTTATGACCTCAGCAATGTACCTGTTCCCCACCTCCGCAGGAGGGCTGAGACCCAGCAGTTCTCTCGCACGTGCCACCAGATGGTTTTGGGTTTTGCTCAAAAGCACCCTAGGTACCGCTGAGTTCGGTGGGAGCACGCGCTCCCCACAAGTCCTCTGAAATACACGGAGCCCATCAGTCCGTTGCCCGCTCAGCTCCGGCCGAGGAAGGAGAACGGCCTGTCACTAACAATGGGGTGGAGAGAGCGAACACAGAAGCTGCTGAGTTCATGCACTTCCTTCATTGTTTTGGGTGGGCTTTTTGGAAGACAGTGGTATTCGGTTCTTACAATGGGCTCGGCATCTCGGAGGATCTGGCATGACTGCCAGCCTTTCAGAGGTCTGAATCTGGGCTGCAAGAAACTGGGCTGAAATTCATAAGGACTTAACAAAAACATTTTGATGTTTATAATGAAAAGTATTTTGATGGATTTTTTTTTTACTTACCTTTAGATTATTGAGCATTTGGCCTTGCTTGGATTGGTACCATTAATTTTCTAGCTTTTTAGAGACATGAAGTCTTACTGAAAGCCGTAAGTATCATAAGTCTCATAATAAAAATCACAAAATTTCCTGAGTGGGACTGCCAAGCGTTTTGGCAAGGAGAAGGTCTCCTGCAGAGAGACTACTTCAGAGGAGCAGGCTGAGAATTGGGAGTGTGGTTTGTGAGGTCTGGCCCCAACAGCCACTCGCTGTCGTTGACAAGATGGGAATGGTGTGTTCGTGCCAGATAGCAGGGCGGTCACCTTGCCCCTTATAAGAGCAGCAATTAATCCTATCTGCACCTGTCAGATATTTAATCACTCAACTCTAGCTAGGGCAGCGGTGGGGAGGGGAGATAATAGTCACAGGCTTCACTGGCATCCCCTGAGCCTCAATTGATTGTTCCCTACCTTGGGAACAAGTCTGTGACCTGAAGCTGATTTTCCTGTATGCCCCACTGAGTTCCTCCTGTTGCCTCCAGCTCAGCCTGAGGTTTGGGATGTACAATCCTACTGGAATCCGCTTTCCCTTGCTTGGTGGCTGTCAGTCACCACGCTGCGGAGCACAACGGTCGTGGCGAGCGTGTCTTGGGGCGCAGTGTCAGGTCCTGCCCTGCCAGGCAGGTGGATTTTGGAGGGCTGAGGAACGTCTTTGTTGGCAGTAGGATGAAGAGGTCATGTCTGATTAAAGCAGGTACCTGCCTTGCAGGCAAGAATGGTTTTTCAAAAGCTAGATAACCTAGTTCTGAGCCAGGCAAAGGACTAGGGGAGGGGGACGTACAAGAACTGGTCCTCACAAGGCACACCAGGCAGAGCTGGATGCCCTCGTCACCGTGCCACAGGGAAAGACTCATAGTTGGATGCCAGGATCAGGGGAAACTAGTGCAATAAACAGAGTCAGACTCTACAGAAAAGAGTCCTGAGGGGGTTAAGAATAGGACCAGGAGCCCCAGAGCATCTCCAGCGCAGCTGGTAGCATAAACCGTGCCCTACGACCATCTGCAGCACCAGGTACTGGCAACCTGGCATGAAGTCCCCAGGAGGTGCCATCAGGAAACTGTGCAGATGCTTTTTACGTACGACCACTGTAGCTGCAGAAAGCGCTGGGCTCGTTAACCAAAGCAGTATGGCTCCTGCCTGCCTCATTTTTCTTCCTCTGCAAATCATTGCTAATAATACATTCTCATCTCACAGAGGAGGTTGCTGAGAATTCATTAGCTGGTATTTGTAAAGCACTTTGAAAATGCAAAGCCAGTGCATTATTCCTAGTGTTCTGGATGCTTTCCATGTTATTAAAATCAGGATTTCAGAAAGGCTTATTGGGGATCAAAACAGCATCTCAAACTTGAAAGGAAGCAAGACTGTTAAACCATCAACTTGTCGCCTCCCCCTCCAGCCAGATGTTAAGCCCTAAAGAACTGAAGTGGCACAAGGAATTACTTTCCCAAGTTCCCCCAGCTGGGCTGACAGGCCTTGATCAATGGTTTTCTCCACAGTGAGAGCTATGCAGATGGTCTACCCAGAGCAAGGTTTCTGTGAAGTACAAAGGGAAGTCAAACACCATTTCTAATTCAGCTTGTAGCATGGCACACTTCCTTTATCCTCTGCCTGAATGCGGTGAATAGGAGAGCGGTGTGGGAAACTGGAAGGAACTCCAAACTCACACAGTCTGTAAGACACTCCTGTCCTCCAACCACATCTGCCTGTGACAGACAGAGGGAAAAAGAGTGACAGAAAGAAAAATCAGATTATGAAAAACTACACGAAGGGAAAATAAGCCCTGAGTAAAAGGGGAAAAGTGAAGGAAGCTATGCGGGCAAACAGAAATTGTGCGAGGCTCGAGCAGGGGACTGCCAAGCAGCAGAGTGAGGATGTGCTAGGAGGGAATGACAGGGGAAGGAGCTGCAGGAGCAGAATCTTGGTCACCCACCAGTAAGGCCAAAGGAAGTCGTCCCACTGAAGGTGGCAGAGGTAGTTTCGGCCCACGTTAAGGCTTTTGAGCCACATGTTCTGTTTGCCTCTTTAACTCCCCAGGTTTGTTTGGTATGTCCCAGGAAACACCAACCCTTGATATTAGTCAGGCTGCTTGTAAGCTCACGCAAACTGTTGCAAACAGCAGCAGAAGCTCCTGCAATCCTTAACTGCCCTGGCATGTTAAGCTGAACTGCTGTTTGCTGTCGTTTAAACACAGGGCTGATCTCCTCCTGCCAGCTCGCGGATCCTCTGCTGCAGGTGAGGCGTTGCCTCCGTTCAGCTTTGCCCAGGAGACTAACGGGGGTTTTGTGAGGACTGTCCATGGAGCTGCTGACAGGTACCAAGGGACTCTGCTCGTGTCACTTGGCAGCCAGACTGCCCGTACCCCGGGTCACTCAGTACCTCCGCTTTGCTGTCCTTTCTACCGACGGCTGGCCCGCCCAAGCGTGATGGCAACCCTTGCAGCGTGACCCCCGCAGTGGTGAGCAGGGTTCCCTAGCTCAGGGTGTCCGCTGCCGTGCTTTCCTCCAGCAGAGCTGGAAACACCGAGCTGTGGAACACAAGCCGTGCAGGTCCCGCTCAGGCAGCCGCCACGGCGGTTTTGCGATGGGATTTTTATGCCTCTTCGCTGCACAGTGCGAAGGGAAAAATATGGTTCCTACGGACCGTGAGGATATCACGATGCTTTTGTATGACCCCTACAGCTATGGGACCTGGGCTTGGCTTTTAAGAAAAATAGATCACATTTTATACCAGTAATACTGTGAAGAAGTTTTTTTCTTCATTAACACTGCTAAACTATTCCGTGCTGCTTGGATGAAAGAAATGGGAAACAACAGACCAGATTCTGGTGTCAGTATTTGGCAGGTGAAAATTCAGGCCTAAATTTTTCTGATTAGGATTTTGATAAATTCCACTGTAGGTGTAGAGGTAATTTGTATTTACACCAGTTTACTGGAGATCAGGAAATAGCTCTGGAGGTACAAAAGCTGCAGGCCAGATCTGGCAGTCCACTCTTCATGGAGTCCAAAGTTTCTGTTGACTTCAGCGAGGATCCAAGTGAGGTCCTTGGGGTTGAACCCATTGTATTTTTCACCGCAGGGTGATCTGTAGGACTCGGTGCTAATTACGTCTCCTACATTTTGCTGTCTGTCCTGTTCTCTATTCAGAAGCTTCGCTCTGTCCCTGCTTCCAAGCATTTTAGTTTTCTAAGTGACTTACTAACAGAAGGCTGTGGAAGTTTGCGTACCTCTGAGTTTCCCACACCATTTCTTAACTATATTCATGCCGGTCACAAAGGAAGTGTGCCTGACTACAAACCACATTAGCAACGGTGCTTGCCTCTGCATTGTGTTCAGTGGGAAACCCTGCTCCCAAAAGGCCATCTGGGCAGCATGTATCAAGAGAGAAGCAATGGGAGCAACGAGCATCTCTGAAGACTTGGGAAAGCAGCATCATCTTTAAGTCTTCCTAAAGAGCTAACATCTGGTGGAGATCCTGGGGGAAGGCTACTGCTAGGGCCGTATTTCAAACATGTTCTCCAGATCCAGTAGCTTGGGGTCCTAGGAGGTTTTCTGCACAATATTGTGTATGTTTGGAACCGTAGTAGAAGGTGTGGAACTCAGAATTCATTATCCTTAGTGTAAAGTCCACTGACTTTGCTAACTTTATAGTAGGGAGGAAATTTTCTTTAGTATTTCCAACCAAAGCAGGAGCAGACTGTCTACTCTGGGTAATTGAGCATCTAACTTGAGTAACTCTTCCAAGATGGTCAGTAATCGGCTAATTTTTCCCCTCTCAGAATGTGACACCGAAGAGAAAATAAAGAGCTATGTTAAATACATGTTTTTATTTCAGATGCTCTAAAATTCATGTGTGACACAGAGCGAGGAAGTAGGAACCTCAGTGGATTTGCCGTCTGGGGGAGATTTTGCTGCATTCACCTCACGATAATACATTGAATAGTGTCATTTTCATTATCACACACGTTCTATATACGTAGGGCCTCTGTAGTGAACTTCTCAAGGCCACAGAAGATTGTTTAGCGTGCAGCCTGCTCAGCAGCAGGCTTTATGTCAGTTTGGATCCTATGGAGAAGAAATTTTGAGCACCGATCCCTTGACTGTGCCAAGTGTACAACCACCACCGCAGCACAGTCAGGCAGAGTGTTGGCACAACTGTCTCCTGCTCCTTCCCGTCTGGCTTTGGACTGGCCAGACATGGGGCAGTGGAGCTGTCCTGGAATCCCTGCTAGGAAAGCTGTTGCTGCCTTTGCTGGAGTACGGTATTTTTTATAAGGGACCTGAGCTCACATGCTCTGAAACCAGCACACAGGTCCCAAAAGGAGGTTACAGGCATCATGGGTCCAGCCAGATCCACGCAGCGTGGGGCACCGAGCACGGTGTGCCTTCACCCGCTCTCTGACTCACGCTCCGCTGAGTCAGTGGCAGGGTTCAAGGCAGGAACTCTGAAGGCTTGGGTTACGGCAACGATGCCTAACCGTGTAATTACTAAACAGCAGGAGAAAAAAACATCCTTCAACATCCTTCACATCTCCAGCGCACACAGTAATCAGACACAGAACAGGACTGGGTGCTTGGGATCCTGGAAAAAAATCAAGTAGGCATTTTTATCCTGTACAATTCATTTCTTCAAGAAGGTATATGGAGTTACTTGCTTGGAGCGAGAAAGGAGGTAGAGGGTTTTGTTCTAATATTGTAATAGTGAAGTAAGCAAAATTTATAGCAAGACCAAGGAGCATAAGGTGGTTCAGGCTAGTATGATGGTGCCAGCGGCTTTAACTTCGTAATGCACTGGGCAGAGAGATGAGGTTCATGTGTAACATTCCGCTGTAGAGATCCCAGGTGGAGTCAGCAGTGGCAGACGTGGGTGGCAATGCATTCAGCCCGATCTGGATGGGCTGAGGGGCTGCGGCCAGCCGTCACAGCGCAGGCAGCGACAGTCACTCTGGGCTCTTACCTCTGTCCTTCACCTCTTCAGAGCCACCGAGCAAATCCCAGAAACAGCCAGAGCCTGCGAATGTGGCTGAAGAAAGGCAAAGGCAGACCAGGTTGCTCAAGTCACACATCTGCTCCCGACAGTTTTATCATGGAAAGTTAATTTTTCTTCCCCCAAAGTAAAAGTCCTGTGATGCAGGGGTGCAGTAATGCACGGATCCCGGGGAAGTGGGCTTAGTTTCTTGTTGTGTACTGCGGGTAATTGCAGGAAATGCACCCGGCACTTTAAACAGCTTTGTTGGGCTAAAGCTGGAGTGCCTGTTTGTATGACTTGTGGGGACGGGGCAAGTATTGCTGTTCTTCGAGCTGTTTATTAGGGAGTTAATCTGGAAAACAGAAACCGTCCCTAGCAAAACTGCTAGTGGGCTCTGCTGACCACGGGATTGGCACGTTTCTTCTTCATCCACTTGATTAACGAGCTCAAGAAATGAGTTTCTACTCAGGAGTTTCTGTTTCAGAGAACGTCCCCAAGAGGGCTGCATGAGGCGAAGGATTGGTTTCAGAGGTGGCGTTACATGGGCTCAAAGATAATCCACAAGCTTTGAGGAGAACATGTGAAATGGTGTCACAAAAGCTTTCCCACAACTTGACATAAAAGACTCGGAGCTCAACAGCTGCTGCTCTGTACGGGAAGAAGGGAGCCTATTCAGGGGCAGCACAATAGGGGTGGAAAGGCCGATCCTGGAAGGGGTCACTTCAGCCTTACCTGGTCTTACCAAAAACAGGTTGAGAGTGGGAGAGAAATGTGTCCGTGTCATGTAGCCACATTAAAAGACATGCGTGGCCACACACATATATTAATATATACACGAACACACATGTGCAGACATTAATGTAAACACAAACAGTATTTACTTACTACTCTTTCTTTTTCAGTAAGAGATCCCCAAACATAAGCCCTAACATTACTTACAGTAATTGGTCTGATTATAAATCAGATATAAAAGATATCTGATGATATATCAGAATAGAAGGGAGGCACTGATGCTCCCAGACAAGTCTGCTGAGCTGATCAGGTGATGCAGGACACTTGGAGTGAATCTGGGGCCAGAACGTGTGGTCCCAGCCGTGTGGTTGATGCCGCCGCCTGCCTGCCTCCCCCTTCTCGTGGGGCAGCATCGCCGTCAGCCTTGCTCCACACGGGCTGGGGTGCACGTCTGGAGGATGGAGAGCACACTCTGCTGCCATTTCCTCCTTCAGCTGTTCATCTGAGGTTAGAGCTCGTAAAAGAAAGCGGTGCTGGCATGGGCAGAAGGCAGGATAAATGCAGGCAGAGCTGGTTCAAGTTTTCCAACAGGAATCTCTGCCTGTGTGTGTACAGGATACGAACACCGAGACCGTGGACTCTTGCAGCTGCAAAGGCTGCGCGTCTCGATACAGACCCTGCCCCAGCGGAGAATGAGGAATCAGAAATTCAATTTCTAATGATTTTATGGGTTATGTGAATTTCTTCTGCACTCAATTTCCCTTTGTGCATAGATTAAATGAAAATCAATAGTCAAACGTGTTTTGGGGAGGAGGTGAGAAACTGGACTGATCCCAAAACACTCCGAGATCCTTCTCCTCGCGGATTTATCTTGCAGGTATTTGAAAACAGGAACACAAAGTGCTTGTGACGTGGCCGGAGAGCGTTCTGAGGAGGTGCGCAAGGTGTCGAGGGAGGGGAGCAAAGATCAAAACAGAAAACGTTTTCACCAAGCGAGTGTGCTTATGATTAACTGTATTTACCTGCGGTAAGGCAAGCTGGAAAAGCTGTTTGCTGTTTCACATCACGGTGGTGGGTGTCACAGTCACCGAGGGAGAGCTACTGGCTCTGGCTGCCTGAGCAAACACGGCGAGCGGATTGAAAGAAGTTCTGCTCTTTCTCTCAGAAAGCCAGAAAAAGCTCGTGTCTGCGTGTGCCTCCGCGCGTCCCCAGAGAGGGTTCAGCCCTGCAGCGGGTCGCTCCCGCCGTCGGCAGCTGACCTCCTCCTTCCTCCACGCACGTGAACCCGGGGCTGCGCCTGGAATGCTGCTGATCCGCGGCGTTAGTCAGCAGCCTTTTCCCACTGAAGGCCAGCTCTTTCCCAGCTTCTGACACGTAATTCCGATCCCGGCCTTTCACGCACCACGCACTCCCCACCTGCTCATCTGGGGGAAGGTCATTATCCCCCGGCTATTCACTGCCAACGGAGCATGCAAGAATAGATGCTTCTCCTTTTGTGCTGCCTATCTCCCGGATTGGCTGTAGAGTGTGGGAAACTCCACCGAGCCGGAGACCCACAGACTCTGGGTGAGGTTGCAGGATATAAATATCGGGCCGGGGCAGCTTCCAGCCACATATTTCTCCCGGACTTCCACTCTGAGACCTGCCTGCTTCTCAGCACGGATGGCTCCCAGCACTGTTTTCATGGAGCCCGACAACCTGCTTACACCAAAGGAGAAAAACAAAGTAAGTCCAGGCACAGGAAGCAGCTTCGAGCCACGCTCTCGGCTGGTCTCATAGCAGTTTGCACCAGCGGAGAAAATGGTCCGTGTTGTTTAGGAGCAGTGACAACAAACAGTGCTGTGAGATGGCAGAGAGAAGATCCTTCTAATCATAGGTCTCTTTTCCCTTCCTTTTTACAGCTGAGGAAGCCGGTGGTGGAGAAAATGCGCCGCGACCGCATTAACAGCAGCATCGAGCAGCTGAAACTGCTCCTGGAGAAGGAGTTTCAGAGACACCAGCCCAACTCCAAGCTGGAGAAAGCCGACATCCTGGAAGTGGCCGTCAGCTACCTGAAGCAGCAGAGCCAGCTGCAGATGAAGAGTGAGTACTGAATTTTGTTTCGGTCTCTAGCTTACTGCAAACCTCTGACAGCTTTATGGACCTCCAGCCATGAACCATTGCTCTAAACTATTCTTTCTTCCCCCTCCCTCTTCTCTTCCCTTCTCTAGCTGCAGGATCCTTCCATAAAAGCTCTCAGTTTGACTTCAGAGAGGGCTATTCGCGGTGTTTGCAAGAAGCTTTCCATTTCCTCTCTCTCCACAAAGTCCGAACTGAAACACAGACCAAACTTTTAAGCCACTTCCAGAAGAGCCAGTCAGCTGGCACCGAGGTCGCCTTTTCCCCTGGGAACCCCGGCACCCTGAAGCACGCGTCTCCGAAAGGTGCCAGCACTCTCTGGAGGCCCTGGTAGTCGGGGGAGTCCTCACTTCACGGACCTTTGCCTTGTACAGTCCAGAGGAAGGACCTGACTGCATCTGATAGTCCAGTTCCGATCCTCTCTTCTGTAGGGAATCTTATTTCCCAGTGTATTTTATTTATGTGCGAAAAGAATGGCACGCGTTTGACTTTTATGGGCTCCTTTGGCAAAAGCTCAGGCGTTCCGCCGAGCGGCACTGAGGCTGCGCAGCCACCGGTGATCACAGCGCGCGCTGCCCGGCCAGGGGGCGAGCGTCTCCCAAATGCCGGAGGGTATTTTTGTGAATGTTACGGTTGTGACGGACAGGAATTGCTGTAGGAGAGATTTCTCTGATTGCTGTAAGAGCCGTCGGCTTTGCTCTGGCTTGACTAGCGGCGCTTGTTTGCTCAGTCACTCCAGAGGGTGAATTTCCTCCCCTTTGGTTCATGCACACTTCATTAAAACCAGTTTCCCCCTGTTTGCTTATAAGTTGTGCTGCACCAAAGATGGGGTTTGTTTTGGTTTGGATTTTTCCCCAGTGACCCTTTTGTAGCCGTAGTATGTAAAGTGTGAGGGGTGAACAGAAGCTAGGAAACTATGTGGAATATTTCTACTGTTTTGCTGCTTTTTTCAGTTTAGAAAAAAAGTGTGTTACTGCTTTATGTTAAAGAAAAGGTAGTAGGTAAAAGGCTAAATGGTCAATGTTATACATTTTGGGGTGTAAGCTATGCTTTTTCTAGCATTTTCATTATAATAATGATTTTTGTCTGTATTGACTGGTTTAATTCATGGTGGATAGTGTTTCTCCCACTGCTGGGACAGCCCGATGGCTTCAGTGCATACTGTGTATGCGTCTCTGTGTTTGTGGAGAGCAATAAAATGCATCTGTGTGCAACTTCTGTCTGGGTCCTCTCCCTCCGAGGGATACGCAGCCACGTGAAAAAGACAGGACGTGTCTTCCAAAGCGTCAGGAGGTTTTGTAAAACAAAAGGAGTTCATATTCTCATCGGCTCTATATGCTCTCGTGACTTCCACCGCACGCATGCCTTACCCCCTCACCCCCAAGGTGTAAGCAAGTGCTACTGTCACACAGATCTCTCAGCTGAACCGTATTGAGCACCTCCTTAGTCACCGCCCCCCATCCCCACAAAACCTTCTCACCTGAGGAACACTCCAGCCTCAGGCTGGCCAGTCGGTCTCCCCGCAGGCAGCAGTTGGGATCTGAGCCCCCCTTTCACGTGTTTTTCTCACCTGATACCAAAAGGAAGCAGCCCTGGTCGCTGCAGCGCTGTGTATCCTCTGCCGCCTTCCCGCAACTCCTTCTCTGAGAGCTCAGAGGGGCAGATAAAGTGTCCCACTGAGCCCCTGGAGAGAGCGGGGCCACAGCTCGGAGCTGGGCTGGTGCAGCCCTGGAGGTGGGCGAGCGCTGCCCCGGCGGGGACACACAGAGCTGGGTAAGGCCTTTGGCTGCTCCTGTGCCTGCCTGGACTCTGGGGCCTCCCCCAGCATCCCCCGTCGGAGGCTGTGGGACCGGTGCCCGAGCCGGCAGCAAGCTGTATCGCTCGGATGTGTCCCTACAGCTCCGGGCAAATTCCCTTCCTGTGGCAACAAACTAAACATAATCTTTTGATAAAGGAAATGTGACAGTTCTGCAATTTATATATGATGTTACGGAATGGCTAGAGACACGTAATCCAGTTACCTTAGCCAGAAATCACTCGTTGCTCGCTCACGCAGGTTTTCATTTGCCTTCTGTTATGACAAGGAATGATTTGTTCTGTCCCGTTTTGTCGCTGGTTTGTCCCACATATGTGGGTTTTATTGCCACGGGGAATTTGGGGTCTGTGGTAGGAGATGCCATTAAGTGACAGGGTCCCTGTACACTCTTTCCCTCGGAGTTCTTGGCAGCAAACTTGTAAAGCGGTGGGTTAATTTCATCTGGGGATCTGAGACGTCACTGTAATGTAAATACTTGCAGTAATAACAACGTGATGTCGTTGGTGTTATCCAGTAGGTGAATTGGCTTGCCATACAGAGAACTTGCTGTATAAACTATAATTATGCAAAACGATTGTCAGGGTACTCAGAGCACTGAAAAGTCCTTACTGCAAAACGTTCTTTAGATATTGCAGTCTTTTTAATATTGCAGTCTGAATACAATTTTATGAAGCTAAAACCCTTGCAAAGTTTATAAAGGACACTTTAACTTTTTAAATTATTTTTTTTAGCCACCAGGGGTCACAGATGCTGTAAAAACACTTTCCCCTGGGATGGATACAGAAGTCAGATAAGCAGAATTTCAGGGGTTTTCAGGCGTATGCTTCATGTCATTTTGTCTGCTTCATTTCAGTGCTCAGATGCCAGCCAGTGCTGGAGACTTTATAAAATCTTTTCCACCTCCCAGTGTATGTTTAGTACAACATCTACGACGTTGTGATTGTTTGTGTGTGGGCAGATGGCTTTCCTGACGCTGGACTCTAGTTACAGGACTGCTGGTGTCTTAACCGACAAACCGAACGCTCCTGGCACGGGATCTACCGGCTGCAGTAACGTGTGAACTGCATAGCGTGGTCCAAATAAAAAATCCCTTGGTATTTTGGCCAATTTTATGTGGAAACAGTAGTGTGTGTTGGCTGGTAGGAATTAAGACGTCAGCATAGGTTAAACAGACTTGTGGTACCCTACTGCGCCGCCGTCCTGGGGCGAGGAGGACGCTGAGAACTGCCGAAACAACTTGCACGAGTTCGATTCAGATGCTCGCTGAAAAAAACACAAGAGCAGGAAAACCGTGACCAATTTGGAACCGATTGTCTGGTCGCTCCGGGATGCCACAGACCTCGTTTGTCTCTGGTGTGTCTAACAGAGATATCTTCCACGTCTCAGCCTGACGTCGCCTGCTTGGGGAAACCGAAATGCGCAGCGCTGTGGGGGTGCTGCTATCGACTCAGGAGCCAACCCCCCCCCGAGCCTGGCTGGCAGCTTCAACCAAACCTAGAAGATAGTTGGAGGTTCCAGGAATATTATGCTGACGTGAATTTGGGGGAACAGGCAATGAGGCAGAGGGGGAGATGCAAATTTTCTAGTCCCCGAAGGGAAAGACGGCGACAGGAACTCGCCCTTATTGCTGTAAACTGAAGGATTCAGAGATGAGAGAAATGTTACAAGTTTTCCACCACAAGACAAGCTTTGATCAGCGCTTGTACCCTATCGGGCACGAAATACGTCGAGTGTGAGACGTGTGAGCAGGTTCCACGGCTCACAGGCGTGTTTGATCAGTCCAGGAAAAGCATCTCCCTAATTCTCAGCCAGGCTGCGCTAAGCCTGTTGCTTTGGGGGTTGGTTGGTTGGTTTGTTTTTTCATAGGAGAGAGATTTGCACTTGAAGAGCACAGCTGTTATATTTCAGCCCAAAAAAGCAAACAGACAGAATTATAAACAGTTAAAATAACTTAAAACCATGAGAAGCCTGCTGCTTTCTTGACTCCCAGGCTCCCTATGTCTTCTACCAATGGCAACAGAACTGAAGGGTCAGGCTGGTGGTTTTTCAGCCCTCTGGGAAGCGATGGAGGGCACGTCGTGCTGGGATACTTCTGAACACTGTCAGTGTATGTGGCACCTGCAGAGGTAAATCCTGGACTAAGGATGCTGGCGTGTGTGTGTGGTGAAGGAAGGGGTAGTGGGCAGAAGAAGAGGAGAACATCTTCACCCTCCTCGTAGTCCTAAAAGACTTCTCGTTGGACCTGTTTTATCTTACGTACTGTAAATCAGTATTAAATGAGTTGAAGACGATGGCTCCTGTCCTCCAGCTGTCCACAGCAGGTTCCTGTACCTTAACGCCCAGGAAAGTCCTTTGCTTGTGAAGAACCAGGCACAACCAATCTGTGGCTGTTGGAGTCTGAGGGAAGGTGGTAGGAATCTACACCGGGCTCAGGTTTTTCTATTTTGACATGGCGATGGGGGCACGGGGAATAAAAGTGTGGTCCACAGTTCGGGAGGCGAGTCGGGAATGACTTGATTACAGGAGCTGCCGAGCTAAACACGCACTTCCCACCCAGCCGTGACGTGCACTTTAAGTGGGACAGCCCCGCGGTTTCCCCGGCTGTTCCAGCGCAGCGGTAGGCGGCACTGCTGATCCCTTGCCGAAGAAGTTAGTGCTGCCTTAGCCTGGAATGCTGAGAGGGCTCTAACAGCGAGAATCCTGCTGCAAATGCGATAACACCAATGAATTTTGACTTGTCAAACCCATTCCGGGGCAAGGCGAGGCAAGCTCAGACCTTCCCGGCACATGAGCAGCCGTGGTCTTGTGAGAGAGATGCGTGATCCGATGTGTCAAGGGAAACCTGAAGCAGTGGAAAAGCGATGATGTGCGGGAAACTGAGGCAGCTGCCGTACAGGAAAATCGGTTCATGGCAAGAGACAACCTGTGATCATTTTACAGTGGAGAAAAATAACTAACTCAGTGCCCCAGCCATCGAATCCAGGAACCCCCAAGCTCTGTCACGATGGAAAAAGGAAGCTTGGCATTCGTGTTTCAAAATTGTATTTCCCTACTTTTCAAGTCTAAAGGAGCTTTCACTTTCTTCCAGCTTATTCTGTCCATCCCACATAGCTATAAAAGTTAGCATAATCACCTGGAAAAGGTGGTTACCTGAAAGAGGTAAAAGTCAGCTCCTCCTTGGATTACCCACCAAGTCAGAAAGACCTTTGTGAATGCCCCGGGGACGTGGAGGTGTGACGCTGGAGGGCGCGTGGCAGTTCCACTGCGAGGTCTGCTGACCGTTCTGAGAACAGTTACTTCTTTCCTCATGTCAGACTTACGGAGAGCGGCTGGGTACAAGGAGAGGATGGGAACCCTTCCACAGGTTCCTCTGCGTCAGCAGCCCTTGGTTCTGCTGTTGCGGCTGGCCACACACGTATCTGGCAAAGGAGGGAAAGGAAAATGTGCCGCCTAAGTACGACCAGGATGCGTGTAAAGGGGCAGTTTGCGGCGGTATTCTGAAGGGTGGTCTGCGTTTCGCTGCATGTTGAGCTTAAACCTTGACGGGCAATTAGAGGTGGGCTGCAAGGAGACGCCTGCGTTCCCGTGTGCCACGCTTAGCCTGCTGCCACGCCGCGCCCTGGGGAGCGTGCCCGTGCGGGCTCGCTGCCGAACCGCTCCTACGCGCGTGTAAGGACAAGGGGACCCGATTCAAAAAACGCCGTAGTGCAAAGTTCACCTTCCTGCGTTTTGCTGGGACTCACTCGCTTTGCAGCGGTGCAGGAGCCATGGGAGGGTGTCTCCCTCTCAGTTCTTTGTGTGTGTGTGTGTGTGTGTGTGTGTGTGTGTGTGTGTGTGTGTGTGTAATACGCTGACATCTGAAGCGGGATTTTGTTTAGCGTTTGTTCGTGCTTTGTGTTTGATGGCTTGGTGCGTCCTGGAGCAGCTTGTGGATACTGGGAGTGTTTGTGAGTTCCAGAATCCCCAGGACTATAAACTCATTTTACGCAATTCTCGTTCGGAGGCTCGGGATCTAGTCCCAAGGCCGTTGTTATCTCCTGATACTGTCTAAGAATGAACATTTAAGGGGATTTAGGAGATGGACTGCTTCTAGAAAATACAAGTCTGTCTGATGGAAGCGTGCTGGTTTGTCTCTCCATCCCACAGTGTTACGTACCCCCAAAAGTTCCCGTTAGTGATTTGTGAGATCTGGTACCGGCGCAGTGATGTGTTTCATGGGACACCCGCTGAACGGACGGTGTCGTTTGCACTGCCGCTTTGCGAGGGGACCTACGTGGCTCTTGCTCTTCAGGAAGAAGCAGGAGTCTGATAGCAGTGAAAACAGCAGGCGCTGGCTGACAGCAGCTGACTTTCCTACTCTGTTTTCCTTTGGCATGTTCTAAAGAGTGGACAGCAGGGTCAGCCTGTGACTCTAACCATGGAGAATGGGGATCAAAGAACCGTTCCTGTGCAGGAAGCCGGTGCCGATCCTGGAGAAACGAGGCCTGAACAGGGGTTTTTGTTTGAATCGCTGTAGGTGAGCGTGTAGGTGCTGCCAGGCTGCTGCTGGACCAGGGGCTGTCTGGTTGCCTTAACGTCTGTGTGATTTTTAAATTATTATATTGGCATACTCTGGATCTTACGTTATTCAGTACTAATTTTTTTACTGAGATCAACTTTTACTTCAATAGCTGTGAAAGCAGATGAGGATCTCGGGAAGGGAAAGGAGTTAAATGTTACTGTTGTTCAGTGTTGTCATCTGGAGGAGGGGTTTATTGTAGTGTTTAGGCAGCAATTGCACCAAAGATGTTTTTGCAAAGAAATACCTGTCCTCCAGCCCCATCATTTTTAGATGATCAGAAGCTCGGATGCACGTACAAACAGTGCAGGAACTTCGCTGTTTCATTACTCCAGGGACTGGAGAGGCAAGACTTGTCGGAATCGGTAACCTGTGATTAGGGTTCTGGGGCCGCACCACAAAGAACGTTTCAGCTTGTAGTTCCTGTTGGCTCGAGACCCCGGTTTGCCCGGTGAACCAGCGCAAAGGCCCTTTCAAAGTTAGGAGCAGGCAGCTGGGCCTGGGTGGGAACTCCTGGTCTCCACGGCTGGAGCCGCAGTCGGGCGGCCGGGAAAGGGACGGGGTGCAGCCTCAGGCCAGGATCAGCAGTCTGCCAACGGAACGAACATCTTTTGGGGGTGCCGGCTGTAGCAGCGGGGTGTTTAATATCTGCAGCAAGTGTGTGTTTGGTGGAGTCTGATAAAACTTGCTCATGTCCTGCTGCGGGTTTGGGCTGCTTTAGAAGTCGGAGCCGGACTTGTCACCAGGTGGCAGCATGGGAGAAGGAAAGGCTTCATTCCCCTCATTCTGGGAAAGCTGGATCCTTCTTTTCCGAAGTATCTAATAGAGCTTTTCTGGTGCCGAGTGGCCCACCAGTCTGAAATGGAGCCAGATCTTCTGCAGAGCACCTCTGGGTACAGAATCTTCCACGAGGCTGCAGTATATTTCTGCAGGATCTGCTGATCTCTGCCCGGCTACGTGTATTTGCCCACTTAGATACTGATTAAGGTGTCGTGGTTTCAACAGTGAAAGCTCTGGATTATTGGGAAGTCCTTGAAAAAAGTATTACAGACCTTGTTTTGGGGACAGTTTGATTCTTACCCAACACTAAATACATTATTTAGAGGAAACGGCGGCCTTGTACGGGGCTCCCCAGGTGACTCTGCTCCTCTGAAAAGAACCGAAAAGTCACCGCAGCTGCTGAGGAAGTTTGGAACCTCAGGGGGGGCAGGTGTTGCTCATAGCTGCAAGTGCTGTCCTGGTTTGAAATGGGGAAACTGGTTGTAGCTTAAACTTCACCTGATCATGGGATAAACAATAATCAGGTGTCTTGGGAGCACAGCACATGGTCCCTCTCCTGCCAACAGTGGCTCTCAAACATAAAGTGCTTGTAAAGCCGCGCTCTGTCACTGCTGTTCACCAACAGCCTGTAGCTGCTGCCACCAGCAACGTGCACCGTAACGGTCGGATGACTGGTTACACCGTGCGAGAGGAAGGAGCGGTGCTGGGAAATTTTACTTGACAGCCTGGAGGTTTTTTGAAGCTCAGTCTAGTCAGGACCTGGATCTTCCTGGAAAGGTATTATCAGCTCTGCTCTGAACTTTGAATTGGTGGTTGAGTTAATCTTAGATGGACGGGAAGCTTATGGACGGTGCGGGTGTCAGATGGAAACCTCGTGCCATGGGGTGAACTAAGTGCACGGTGACAGACCCTGCCTAACAAGCCACGATCTGAATTTGCGAGCCCTCTGCACCGATCTCTTTGCAGGCGCTCGCTCACCGAGAGATTAAGGTCAGTGAAACTGCTGCCGCCCCTCTCCTCAACTTGAATGGTTCCTCACCCCGAGAGCACGGTTCTTCTTCTGTGACCCCTACAGAAAAGGAACACAGTGGTCAGTAGGGACTGCGTTTCCTCATAGTTTTGAGCCCATCTCTTATCTCTGCTCTTGTGTCATCGAGGCCATTGGTAGCCAGTGCGATGGGGGGGCTGTACCGGGAGAGGGGAGCTGTGAAATCAGCGGGGGTAACGCAGAGGGACACGTGTGGGGCTGTAAATGGAGGCTGTGGCTGATGCACTTGGGTTGTACTGGCTCAGACACAAAGTGACAGATGGAAGGAGTCTTCTGCAGGTGGGAGGTGTAATAAACCTACACGAAAAAATAAAGTAACTTCCATGTGCTGTAATAATGACTTGGAATAAAACCTCCCAGGCACATTTTAATTATCCCTTTAGCAGTCACAAGTGCCAGAACTTCTAATGGCACATCTCCAGGGCTTAATGATTTTGCAGAGCAATTAAATTGTCAGCCGTGTGAACCTCCTCTACCTGACCTCTGCACGGCTGTGTGCTGTTTCCCTTGCCTGGCAGATATATATATACACACACACACTGCTGTCACTTCCCGAGTTCCCCCGCGGTAGGCAGTGGCTGCCGAGCGATCTCATATCAGAGTTCCATAGCCCTGCTGCTGAGGCTGACGTGAACAAATAGAAAAGAATGCAATTCTCATGGCCAAAGCTGGCCTATGAATGACAAAGAACAGTAACTTGTGCTTTCGGGGAGAAGGACCCTTTCCAACCTGCTCGTCTATGATTCTATGAAAAGGCTTGCACGCGAAGCTGGCGGGCCCTAGGGCCATGTCTGTGGTCTGCAGGGTACATGCCAGGTTAATGTTACTGCAGTATTTGTAGTATGCTTGTAGCTGTCATAGTCCAATTAAAACCGTTCATATTGTGTTCCCGGTCACAACTTTGGTCGACTCTTCTTCCATCATCTCCTGCTTTTGTGCTGGTGCATCACCCTGTGACCTGCCTCCTGAGCAAGGGACCTTTCCGGCGTGCTGGAGCGCACTGGGCTCTGTACCCCGCTCCCCACAGAGTCCTCCTGTGCCCCCACAGGGTGACAGAGAGGTCTGCAGCTGACAGCAAAACACAGGAGCACGGAGTATCTAAGCAAACGCGAGGCTGGCAAGGCCTGGCTTGGTTCTGTCGCTTCCTACCTGCGGTAAACTTGTCTTTCTGCACTAACAGCCTCCTGTGATAGCTGGACCACTGCCAATACGAATGTTAGATGTAAAAGATACTGTGCCAGTATATTCTTTTTTTAATATTCTGCTGCTAAAAGATGTAGGATCCCTCATTTTTCTGTCCCTAAAGAAGAACTTCAGTTGCAGCTTATCCAGAGGTACTGTTAGTGGTGACTTAACAGACACGCTATTGAACAGTGTGGTATTTAAAGTGTCACTCTCTTCTTAATACCCCTAGAATAAAAACATTTTTGGGATGGCAGGCAAACCACCTGAACTTGCTACGGAACGTGTGACTGCCGGGCTAACCCGGAGCTGCCAGGCTGAACCTCTGAGCGGGAGCTGGCGAAGGGAGCTGTGTGCTCACAGCACAGCAGGGCTCCGCTGAGCAGTCCTAGGGGAACTCCTTTCTCTCTGAACAACCTGACATCGGTGTCTGTCACTGCGATACGTAGGGGGCAAATATTAAAGGCATCTCAGGCCAGGGGGCTTTTCTGGCAGAGCCTGCTGCACTGTAAAAACCTGGCTTTAAAGGCACGTGAGGACCGAGGGAAGGAAGGCGCTTTGGCCAGCCTCGCTCACGGGAAGCGCCCCACGAAAATAAATACCTGCTACAGGAGGGAGAAGGTTTTATTGCCTGACTATGCAATGTAGCGTTACTGTACCCGTGCAGTCTGGGATGGGAAATCTGAGCAAGTGAAGATGGACAACGTGCAGTTAAACACAGTTTATTTTGCCTGCCACCATACACAAATAATCAAACAACAGAAGCTGATGTGTCAGAGCACTTGACTGAATGTTAGAACAGATGAAAATCCTTCCAACAGGAAACAGTAGTCAGATGATCTTTCTATGAACACCAGTTTTAGATGTGATGAGAAAGGTGAACCTCACTTAATGGCCAGAAGAAAGCTGGGACAGCATTTCATACTAAGGAGCGTTGTAGTCATGTCAGTTTTTATAAAGAGCAATTTAGAAAAATTAATTCCTTAGCCTATTACATGTATAATCCAGGAGCAAAAACCCCCTTGTCTGTATGACAGTCAGCTGGAAGAAGGCATGGGAACTCAGCATTTGGTTAATTCAAGAGCAAAACCTCTTTTAAACCGAGCAAGAACCAGAATGGAACATAACTAGGCTTCTCTTCAACACCCAGCTGCAAACATCTTAAAGCACTGCTGTTAAGCAGAATTTAGGCTTCATAATTCTCACCAGGTCATTGATTTATTGGCCTCTTACCTCTCTAAGTGTGGTAGGCAGAAGGTAAAACCATGGGCATGAAGCCTTTTAGGACATCAGAATCTCACCAAGCCGCTGCCCCATCTGTAATCTAACTACATGGTTCTAGTCCTGGATGGAGCCAAAAGCTCATGGTTAGTCACAGCTTGAGTTGAATCTTGATTAATGTCCAAACTGGTTCCTGTCCATCTGGGTGTACAGAGTCTGTGTTACCTCCTAACCAGCCTTAACTTGTAGCCTCTTTCTTAGTCTTTAAGTCATACAGATGATTTGCTATATTATATGAAATTGCTTCTGCTGTGTTTTAGTAGCATTATTAAGTCTGACTTTAAAAGGTTTTGGTGTTCAATATCAGAGAGAACTGGAACTTACCCAAGCGGACAAGCCTTAGGTGTGGTAACACTGCTGTGAATCTGGGGGGGGCTGTTTTCTCCACAGCTCTGAGGTACAGCACCAGGACCACACCACACCTTATCCACTAGCAGAACATAAACATCTCCTTACGTGTCTCAGCCAAATCAAAAGTTTCACACCTGAAGCACTTCAAACTGTATGGAGGCGTGAGCAACACAGGCAAGTGCCAGGTTCTGTACCTCTGGGTTTCCTTTAGGAGCTTTTAAGTCAAATAAAGGGGAGCTTAATTCTACGGTTGAATCCTGTAACTTTTTTTTTTTTTTTAAAGGGCTCTCAGAGCTTGATAGTGCACTCTCCTATTGACCACTTTTTGTGGTTGTTGTTTTAGTGTGGGTCAATCCTAAGGTTTTCAGGCACTTACATATGTGAACTCCACAATTCCTATCTGAAAAAATACCCTTCCTCCCACTTAATCTGCCTTGAATCAGGATCTTTGTTAGAATTCATGTGGTCAAGTGCAGTTCTCCTCAAGCAATATACTCACCTGAAATAAACACAGAACCACAACGCAATTCAGGTTGCATTCCCTTGAAGAGGTCTGTGTGTGTATATATATGTATATATAGAGAGTCACCTGAGGTGCAGCATGGAAAAGAATTAGATGTGAAACACTTTTCAGATTACTATTAATGGCGCTGAAAGCTCCGTTCTATGCTTTGTGTAATATTAGTTTGCAGTAGGCAACTCTACTGGTGGGTGCTCAACAGGCTGTTCTTCGTCTTTTGAAGAGAGATTAAATAAACAAACTTGCAACTAAACCCTCTTACTACTTATTTTCCCTTCTGTATTTAACTCTCAAACTCTGAAGGGCATAGAAGAGTGGTTAATCCCTGAGGTAGCACTGATTCTCCCAGAAAGTTATCTCCCAAGATTACATTTAAGATGGAGAAAAAAACCTAATTGAATAATATATTCTTAGCTACACACAAAGCGGCGATTTATTAATTCACTTTAGCAGGTAAAATTCATGCAAAAATCAGAGGGTTTCATTCAGTGATGTAGTCAGCTCTTATTGTCAAATGGCCTGAACAATTCGGTGGGTCATCTGTTATGGTGAAGCTTCTGTAAAGTGATTTTCATTTCCTTCCCTGGTTTAGACAAAGTTTGTGCTAGTGGTGTGCTAACGAAATCTGTGAAGCAAATGAAGAGTGGGATTTGGCACCTCGTAAGCTAAGGACTAGCAGACACTGTCTTGCTTTCCAGTGATTTCTGTGCTAAAAAGAAAAGCATTTGCTGAAAGAGTATTTAAAATTCACTATTAAGTGTTGGCAGTTTAAAATATTATCATTATAGTAGATGTTTACTGAGGAAAGCCACCCAAAACTCTATAGTAAAATGGTTGCTGAACTGGCTACTGTGATATTTTTTTTTTTAATCAAAAATTAATACTTGTTACATGTTCAAACGTAAATACTGAAAAATAGCCTATGGCAAAATGAAGAGGCACAGGATTAAAAGCAGCTTAATAGTTTCCATGGATACATGTATTTGCCAAAAAGTATTTTATACACTTTCTACAAGAATAAGCAGAATTTTAAATATATCTCTGAAGGGAGGGACCCTGTCATTTCAACCTTAACAACAGAATTTGTACTCCTATAAATGTAATCTTTCTATCTAGTAATACCTCACTTCAAGGCCGTGTTACTGTTGTTCTTTGGAGCAGAGGAACTCAAGTGCAGTAGGAGAGTGCGGCTCTGCGTTAAGTTAGCAGCCCACAGGCGCCTTAACACACAGCTCACTTTGTAACAGATAAAGACAAACAGCAACCTCTTATAAGAAAGCAGTAATTGAGTGCACGTATACAGACAGCACGAGAGTTTAAACTAGCTCTAACCTGAATTTGGGAAGAATGTGCCAGAAACTGAATCAGAATACTGAAAAAGAGTTCAGTGAAACATCCGCAATGGGTTTGCTGCGTCTCAGAAGGCGGAGTTGTAAGAAATACTAAAATTATTGTTCCTTGCTGAAAAATAGAAATGTAGTTGGTTGTTGGTTTTGCTTTTTATTTAAGAATTAGTCTTTGTAACCCTGATGCAGTATCTTAATAACAGTCAGGATGTCATCTGAAACAGTCATTTCTGCTCTGGAGCACGCTGCGGCTTTCAGCACAGCCCGTCAGCCACCGAGGTACCTTGCGCTCCCCAGCGGAACGGCCAGAGCTCGTGCGCCGTAGTTTCCTCGATTCTTGCTACAGCAGCTGCACCATCAGCCTTGGCTGTGACTGAGTGGGAGAACATCGGGCACGTCGTCGGCAAGAACGCTTTGTTGTGTCACCAGAGTTTGTGTCATTCTTGCCAGCGTTCTTTTTGGTTACCACACTCTGCATTTCTCTGCAGGATGCATGGCTGTGCCCTTCTTGCAGTGGAACACCTCTGAGAATGCTTCAAAGTTCTGCAGAGATCCCATCACCCTAAACAAAGAGAAGGAGCTTATTTACACGGATGCAGCGCATGGAGATTATTGCTCGGGAAAACAGAAAGCGATGTCTGTAAAGTCATTTAGAGTCATTACAAGGCTCAGAATGTGGGATACTTTCTGCAAGAAAAATATGGCTGATGTGACTCATGAAATGCCAGAACAAGCAGAGCGCATAGTAGATGAGTTCTGGTCCATTCTTTGTAGACTGGCAAATTGACCAGGCCAAGGAAGGAAGGTAACCCTTCAGCAGTGTCCTACCAGCTACGGGAGGAATTCAGAAAGTTCCTCTAGATTCACCTTGCCTGTTAAAACAGAGCTGCTAGCAGTGAGCCGCTCTCTCCTTTGCGCTGCGTCAGTGCAGCGGGGCGAACCGAGCAAGTTATCAATTAGTAAATTGGTTTGTAAAACCCACCTGTATTTCAGAGGGCTGTGAACATCTGTCTTTATCGACTGGCTAGCATATTCTGGTCTGTAGGAACCACACCAAACCTAGACAAGGAGGATTAATCATTAGTGTGTCAGGGTTAAAGGGAATTCACTTTGGGGACCTTCTCACTGTTTTTCAAAGTTTTCTCTGAGAAATGTTACAACACACTTGGAGCAGGTTTTACAGAGGAGGCAGAATAGATACAATTCTCTACTAACTAGTTTTTGGTTTACCAAGATCTGATGCTTTGGGATAGATACATTAGCTCCTGATGTCACCTGTGTGTTTCCTCAAACAGATGAGCTGAAGTCTGAGTCTGAGGCACACCACCAAGTGCCTTGGCCTACTGTCAAATATTTGACCTACTGTTAAATACTGGTTACTTTGAGAGTGCAAACATATGGGAGTTTGTCATCCAGGCTGAGGGGTGAAATTCACCTCAGCAAACTTCTTGGTTCTGCATTGGAATAAAGTGGTATAGAGGAAAATAGGTGGAATCTGTAGCAACATCTGTGATCTGAGTGTGTGCTCCTATCCCAGGGCAGCCGGCTCGGTATTTCTCGGGCATTCAGTTTTCTCCAGCACACGTTAAACAATGGATGAAACCCTGTCTGTATCGAAAGCAAATGGAGTGTCTCACAAACATTAGTGGAACCGATATTTACAGGAACTGGCAAGCTACTTTGTACTTTCACGCAGCAGGTAGTGGCTGCGTCCAAGTGGTTTTTACCTGGGCAAAGTTGAGGAAGAAAAGCTGTTTGTGGGACAGATTCAGTCCAGGCAACTTTGGCTCCTTCCCTTCCCGTTCCAGCCACTTTAAGTAGGCCTAGAAATGATCACAGATTCGATTCAGAGAAGCAGCAGGATGGTCTATTCAGGCATGATGGTATTTTGAATGTAGTTTTGGGGTGAGAGGTTTTCGTCACAATTTATAGGAACCAAACACATCCTCCCTTCTGTATTTTTCTAGTTTTTATCTTTCTAATACCAACAGCACAGCTAATTTTACGAAAAAGCTGACATCATAAGTGCTCTGTTGACCTTCCTAGTAAAAAAATGAAATACAAAGATAATTTGCATTTGGCAAACCAGGAAAAAATACCCAACTGTTAAATGGAAGTGGAGTTTTAGAGGAGTAGTTATTGTTGGCCAGCTGACCTCCACCGCATGGAGCTATGCGTGTTCTTTATGGAGTCACTTGGAAATCTACTCTGAATTTCTTCAGGAAGGTGGCACGCACTGTTCTAGCGAAAGGTACACCACTGCCCCGATGGAGCGTTGTTTGCTCTTGCATCTCAGCAAGCAGGCATGACCAAGTGTGACTACTAGTCTCACGTTCACGTAGAGCTGGTGATACAGAGTAAATCCGTAATGCTACAGAGACCGAATTCCCTTGACTCCAGTTCGAAGTAAAATCATCAGCTTTCCCATGATTCTTTCAACAAGAATTTCTATCTGGAAAGAAAGCGTTAAGTCTTCTCCACAGATCTATGGTGATGATTTTTGATCTCTTCAGGTAACTGCTCATAAGGTAGCAGATAATAACCTTGCTCAATGTTAAATCCATTACCTGTTATTGTTACACATTAATTGGCCAATTTTCTTTTTTTGGTATACTGACATAATGGAGACAAGTTAATGTGTCCTCATGCTGCTTAATTTCAAACGTTCTATTACCTTATCCTCTTAGTTGCTGAGCTAGTCCCAAAGCACACAAAACATAAAAGGTAGAGCTGGGAGTAAAAAATACATTCAGCACCAAACAGCAGAGGATTCTGTATGCAGGCAGTTTATGTCATGCCACACAACTCTTCCACATTTGCAATGGCTTTTAAAACAAAATACATATTCACTTTAATGAAGTAATTAACTTTAATGTTATCCCTCAGAGTCAGGATCGTCAGTTTAGATTTCTGAAAATTCAGGATGTTCTTCTATAAACACCTGAACTGTTGCCATGTTCAAAACACCAGACAGAAAAAGTTTTACTGTGATGTCTGTTAGCATTAGTTATAGCAAAGAACACCTGAGCTCCATATGGAAAGAGCTTTTGTGCTGACAAATACTCTGCTCCTATTCATAACGATGGTCTGTAAACCTGGAGGATTAGAGATACTGGACTTGCCCGAGTCTGGAAGCTGATTTCCCTGGCAGAGCAGGAGAAATAAGGCGATGTGCAATAGTGTTTGTAACAGATAAAACCATGCTGACAATGTAGTTTTTTCAACCACAGCGCAGAGGCAGTGCGCTAAAATACCAGCTGCATTATTCTTGTTTTGAAAATAGCTGTCGGGTTGAAGCACCCTTTTGCCTGGAACGAGGCAGGCAGTTCTGAGGTTATCAATCCTTGCATTTTTATTCTGCTTCCTAGCTCCGTGAAAAATAAATAGCAACGAGGTAGAAGGGACTTCTTTGTGTTATTCTCCTAAAGCTTATAAAACACGTAAAGACAGCAACAAAAGGAACTCGGCTTTTAGAGACGGGTATGTTGGTAGATATGATCTGTATCCCTCTTGGGAAGGAGATGGTATTTCCAGCTATTCTTTTCACATCCTACCTGACGTGTCACTTTTCAGATCAAAGATGAAAAGCATGGGAGAAATTAATCTGGAAAAAACAGTTGCTCTGCTTCGTAAGACCACCAAACTGTGTCGCCAAGAAATTAGTGCTCTGTTGCCACCTGACAAGCCATTTAACGTTGTAGCTGCCATTTTCAGAATTAAGGGCTTTAGAAAATGGAAAGTGTTTTACCTTTCTCCTAGCTATACTGTGCCTATTTATGAGCACTGCTCTTGTTTACCTGAGACAGAGATAAGCAGCACCAAGCATTGCAGTACAGCAAACCATAGCCAGGAGAATTAGGTGGTTTTCTCCCGGGTGCAAGAATGCCAGCAATCCTACACTGGGATTGGATCTATGGGGACAATAGCTTCTAGATATGTAATAGAGGCTTTAAGTGTTTGAATCTGGTAATAACATGTTAATTCTCAATTTTTTTTGTGACAGAATAGATAATCCCATTGCTGAATCCCAGGGGTAAAGGTCACTCACGGTGTATTTGAAAGTCACCTTATAAGCCTGTCGGACTCCTCCGTTATCTGCAATATTTTCTCCTAATGTGCTTATTCCACTGACCTGTAAAAGAATTGTTATTCACTTACTCTGGAGTCAAACATCAGCAACCCTAAGAAGCACAAGCTGAAGCACAGTCGTACATCACAGACAGACAATCACATCTGGAACAGAAGGGAGCAGTGACTGTGCTGAGGCAAAGAAAGGAGAGAATGAAAACAAAAAAAAGTAACAGGGTAAAAGCTATAGATTAGAATGGAGAGAATATATGTGAGTATCCCATGAACAGAATATGGCTGCTAGCAGGACTGGCAAAATACAGTAGCAAACATCAGATTTCCCTCTTCCTTGCGAAAAACACCTCATAGGGTCTGGCAGCAAAAGCACTTGTGGCCCAGGTCACCATTAACCCAACTGCACACACGTATTGCAGGTTTTTTAGGCTACACTAATATCCCCAATTTACGAGAAACAACCCCTGTATCTTATTTCCAGAACAATTAGCCTGTAGTATGTGGGGGTTTATGATTATTCTCCATTTACATTCACTATTTTTCTGTATAAAAACCCCGTGGTGTGGAAATGGGTTTTACTTACATTCTGCCCTCCAGCCAGCTCCCACGTGTAGTTCCCGTACTGATACACCATGCAACGAGACTGCTCCTTGAAATGCATAGCTGAGAAATTGCTCCACCAGTCAAACATATTTCCATCTTTATCAAAATTCCTGCCTGTACAAAAATCCAGGAAAAAAGGGAATTTTTGAGTATGTTGAGCAACTGTTCTTCCAGTGTAGCACGTGTTTCTTATTAACATTAGAGCTGCACTTCTTCCCCTCTTTCCTCCTTTGATTTAGATGGTCTGTGCTACAGAGATTGATCAGAAATGTTTTTGGCACAGTTGATTCTGCTTTGGCACAAGGGAATGGACAAGATCAATTGGGTCCTTTCATCTCCATTCTCTGTTACTCTGTGATTTCCTGTTCAGTCAGCAGCCCCGACTTCAGTTACAGAGCTAAGGCCTAGTTATATTTCAGATTGGATTACGCAGACATCATGTAACCAAACTCACTGTCACCTTTGAGGTGTCTGAGGTGCTTATTCTGTGTGTCCACGTGACAGAAATGAGGTTCACAGAGAATTAATTATTTTGTCACAGCAGAAGAAAGCTGGAATTGCAGTTCTGGTGTTTGTGCTCTCAGCTTTCTGGCTAGAACATGCTTTTTATTTGCTATAGATCTAGATTGCCGAGGCTAGATTGCGTGCTTGTGTGGAATCTGCACAAGCTGAATAACATTAAAAACCACAATGAAGAAAACCCACGGTATCAGAAGTGAGTTTTTGCCCAAAACTATTTCACTTAGCATTCTAGAAATATAATAAATTCAATTTATTTCAAACATTCACGTTGAAAAAAAAAAGTCTCCTATGATTTCAAGACACCACTGACAGCTCTTCTACCCAAGAATGTAGTTCAGATTTCATTTTACTTTAGGAGCCAGCATATCTGCTTGCATTGTATTTCTGATCTGATAATACTGTAAAAGTAACAGCCTTCCCTAAGAATTGTTCATTGACTCAAGTTGTTTTTAACATCTGCTTACTTCTTGTCTGACCTGCTTAGTTCATGAAACATTCACTGTGAAACGTTCGACAGAATGTTAATAGCGTGCCTGCTCTGCTCCCAGATGGAGACTGAGCGGGTATGTGAGCCTGTGTGCACGGACACTTCAGTCCCAGCAGCCTGTAACTTTGATTCCTTACAGTGCAATGAGTGCAACCGAAAGAATAATGTTTTCTCAGTTATCTTCTCACCATTGTCATCAAACCCGTGAGTAATTTCATGGCCAATAACCATCCCGATCCCTCCAAAGTTCAGGGCTTGCGGTTGGTGCTTGCTGAAGAAGGGAGGCTGTAGAATCCCAGCAGGAAAAACTGCAAAGAGGGGAAGAGAGAGGGAGACACTGTGAGGGAGCTTTATTTTTGCATACGTTGCAGACAGACTGTTTGCTTGGCTTAAGTATCAGAAAGGGACATAAAATATAACATGATTGGAAACAACATCATGCCTCCTCAAGTGAAATTGTTTCTCTCCTGATAAATGGAAAATGACAAGGTAATAAAGGTTTAATTTAGCACATCTGCAACTATCTCCTTGTTTGAGAACCAAGCATCCCTTACATTTCAACTTTAGCCTAATTTGGTCTATAATGTATGCTGCAGTAAGTCAAGAACAAAATGTTTAATAACTGTCTTTTAGAGATAGGTACAGTTTGAGTTTTAAAGCCATTTTAAAGGGGAACTAATGGATGTTTTATTACTTTATTTCTGTTAAAGAAAGGTTAGCCAGCACATGCCGATTACCAACAATACTTGGCGTGTAAAACATGCACAGTAATAATTCCCATGGACCACCAAGTGCACTTGGATGCCAGTCTGGAGTGGAGGGGGCAGGAGGAAGTCTATTCTTCTTCAATCTACCAGCTAAAGCCTTAAATGAAAGCAATGGGATTTAGTTTTCATCCCATGTACATAAGATCAAAAGCATATATGTTTCTAGAGGAATTAAGACTGCAAGCAATTCATTCCAATAAGATACTTTCTAAGAAGTGAGATATTGAAATTATACAGCAAATACTTCCTTTAGAGACAAACCCCTTTTTTACTATACAGAAGGTTTTATCTATACAATTTTGTGGAGAAATGTTTAAGATGGACTGCAGTTAAGACAGAAGCAGGAAACTGGAAGTAGTGTGGAAAATTACCCTCCTGAAATGAGAGACAGGAAGATGCAGAATTTAACTGACATCTACACTGTTGTGGGTAGCTGTGCTTGGATTTTTGGCTTTCATATTCAAGTTGCTTAAACCAGTTACTTCCATATTACTTAAAAAGGCAAAGTTGTAGAGATACCAGTCTTTAAGGTCTGAGCTCCCTGCCTGGAAAGCTGGCTCACAGCTGATTACGATCAGCATAGAACCACTGTGGATAAATAGGGAGCCTGAGCTTGACTCCAAGTTTAGCTCCAGGGTGACATGTTGAAGGAGTGTCCTGCTGTGGCTGAAGGACTGGTCCTGGCTCTTCCTGTACCTACGATACAGAGGTAAGTGGATGCCACACAAATGGAATAGCAGCTCTTTCTGTTGAGGCTAGAGGGTTAAATTCTGAGCAATTTGGATGTTTCTGCTTTTAGCAATTATCTACGTTGTCCCTTGTGATAGTTGGTTGTGTTGTTTTCCATTTCTGGCCTTTGCCCTGTGAGCTGGGTTACAGTTGCTGTCTGGCTTAAAAAAGGGACAGATTTTTCCTGCTACAGTATTTGGCAGTACTTGAATAATATGTGTTTTTGGCAGCCTGGGAATTTGAGTAAGTGCTACTTAGTAGAAATTATTTGGTTCCCCTCCTGTTTGAGGAGCTCAGAATTCAGCAAGGACTCTATAGCATCTGCAGGCTTAACCTGAGCTTCTGGCCACATGCACAGCTCAGACATCAGGGAGCATGAGGAGCTAGACAGGTTCGCTATGTCTTAAGTCTGAAGATCATCTTCTCTGCTAAGAATGAGAAAGGTCAGCCTAGCAAATCTGCAAAACCTCATAGATCTGACACTCTGTAAGCAAAGGCAGGTGTCTTTAGTCTCGTGTGCCTCTTTACAGATGGTACTGGAGCTGTACTGAACAGATAGCGAACGGGCGAGCTGCCCGTATGTTCATCAGGAATGTGGAAACATGAGTGCAAACAGCCCAGAACACACTGTGAGCGTTCTCTGGTCTCTGAAGCTGGCAGTTGTATAGTAGCAGTTATGGTCTCAGGCTTTTAAACACAAGGCTGTTCCAACTGCAGTATATAAAGTTTGCCTGCCAAGTGTGTGTGTGGGGGGGCAAGTTGAATATTCATCAACAAAGCGACTGCTTGAAAAGAACAGCCTGGTTACCTTGCCCAGAATTTCCGTAAGGTGGGTTTGCCTCTGGATAGCAGACTTGTTCCCTTGTGGGTGTAAAACCTGATTAAATAGTTCCATGCAGCTGTTTAGACTTGTTGTAAACCTACCTATCTGGTTCCGATTGGGGGAATAGAATGCGTTGACCACTGCGGCTCCAATTATCCATCTAAAAGAAATGTTCCATGTGGTTAGTCAAATGATTTTTAGACCTTCTTTTTACGCATTATTACTGATAAAAAATGCAGACTGCATTTAAGGAAAGGACTGAGCTAAGGAAGAAGGGTGCCACTGAACACAGCTACAAAGAAATACTAATACCAACTGGTGTCTCATTTAGAGCACCTTTCATCCAAAACAATGCCACGTTAAAAGTGAGAAATGCTTTTGCTCTTGAGTGTTGAGCAGCTACACCGGGGTGGAATGTGGTAGCTGTTTACCAGCTCATCTTAGTGCTATCTGAGCTTGAGAAGAAATTAATAGTTTACATTCAAAAGAAAATTAGCATTTAGAGGGCACTCTGAGCAGCAGAAAGCAGTTACTCAAACTGGAAGTTAAGACCAAACTTTTCTGTTGAAAAAATCAAAACTGAATAATCACTGTCAGATTATAAATGTCTGTATTTGGAGCCCAATGTTTCATAGCTGATGACTGTTTACTTTGAGAAGTGATTTATTTTTTTTAAGTAGGCTACTCCTGGAAACTCTCTCCAATAGCTTGATAATTTTTTATTCTTCATATTTCTTGGTATTTCATATACCATCAAACTACCAGGCAAGGCGGCCTAATTCATGAATCCATGGAAAATGTTCCCACAAATGTGCTTTGAACTACACCTAGAATGAGCAGAGGTGTTGGAAATTTCGGCCAAAGGGCTACCATCTCTCTCTGTACATAGACTGTAAGAGGCAGCACTGATCTACAACACAGTTTGTGGATTAAGGAAACCAATGCTGTGCAAAAACTTTTTGCTATGAAGAGCACCATGATTGAGTCCTCAAGACATGGGGAAGCAGAAAAAAATGCTCTGTTACTTAGTGGACTGATGAGAAAACTCCCTTGGTGAATTAGTCATCAGTAATTCACGGGAGGTTTTTAAATGTCTGCGTTGTGTGCTCACATTTTGAGTTAAAATTATTTTGCAGGAAGAGGGATAGAAAAATAAATAGGCTTTGCAAAAATTAACTTGACTAATGCTTCCCTTTGGAGAGTTCTGGTTTGTCTGCTTATCAATAACTCTGTGTTATTTTACATTTTGTGAAGAGGTGTTTGAAATTCTTACTGGAATCTGCTTTCCTTTGTCTCAAGACATTCTCTTCCAGCATCACACAGTCCTACTAGTGAACAACACCTCAAGTTGGTATTAGCTTCCTTACTTCTGCCTTCTATTACAGCAGATCTGTCGCTAACGTGTTCAGCAGTGGCTTTGCCAGATAGCTGCATTGGAGGTGTCCAGCTCAGGAAGCTACCTGGACTATTAAAAGTTCAGATTGGCTAGCTCTTAGCTCTGCAAACCAGGTCATATTTCAAGGCATCTGTTGCTGAACGTGCAAGCCAGAGCTTCTGGGATGTATCCGTGTTGTGGACTTGGCAGGAGCTCAACCGCACTTGAAGGACCGGAGGGGTCATCCTGGTGATGTTGTGCAGTAATGTTTCTTACTGGCTGGTGATGCCAACTGCTCGCTTCGGAGCTGTTAGTAACCGTTTATGATCATGCTACTTTTATTTGGTTGTTTTAAGACTAGCAGTAGCTGAGGGTTTGCCCAAGAGTGGAGAACTGTGAGGTAACAGCTAGGGCAATGCAGGCTAAGCCCTGAGACTTACTCGGCATGCACTCGCAGAATCAAAGAAGGGATCGTGATGGAGCCAAACTGCACCTAGGACAGGAACTTCCTGAAAAACACATTTATACTTTACTAGGTGCAGTGTGAAGTAATTGGCTGGAAATGAACACCAGCTCTATTTTATATCTAACTTGCCCAGGATCGGGCACATTTCCAACAGAGTTCTGGTCAGAATGTTGTAAGCTTTTTTCCCCTGATTATAAACGTGGGGTTTTTTGGAAGTTCCATGATACTGTTTATCTCATCTCCTCCTTGCTGAGTTGTCAGAAAGATCTGTCACTGCTTTTGTGTTAAGTAGCTTCAATGTAATATCTGAATGTGAAGCAGCTCGATAAAGGATTAGTGATTCCAAGAGAACTGGATGAATTCCTCCCACAATAGGCAACAAACCACTTGTTTGAGTCCAGGAAACAGCTTTGTAAGATCTCAGACGTAAGCATTCCCGGCTATCCACAGCATATGACTTAAACGCAATAACCATTATTTCACAGTTTAGATTGTGTTCGTAGCATGCAGTCTGAAAACTTACATGTCTTGGTCAACTCTCTCTCGAAGTTTTTTCAAGCTCTTTTGGGCTCCAGCTCTCAGGTTTTCCAGAATGTTTTCAAAGTAGTTGTGTTCACTGAAGTTTAACTGGAGAAACAGATACCCAAGTATACTAGTAAGCTGTGCAGAAAGAAGAGTTCCTCATGCCACTGAATAAATCTTGTAAAAATGTTTTGATTGCAAGGTATTACTTAAATGCATGTGAAGAGCTAATGATTATTTATAAACTCTCAGTTTATAAATAACTGGTCAGTCACCTGGAAATGACAGTTGCACTGGTGTAAGTGGCACCAGTTGGCAAGGAAATAAGCATAGGCTTTTATATTGAGGTATGCACAGCATACTTACACTGGCATATTCCTGATCTAGTTTTTCATTCTGATCTTCCAAAATATAATCTGGATAGCCAACTTGTTCTTTAATTGCCATTGCCTAGAAGAAAAGAGTTCAGGTTTCCTTTCAGTGCTCTTTAGTTTGTGGAGTTTTTTTCTTTTTAAAAGTTTCAATGCATATAATAGTTCAAATTCTTTATTGCTATTGTCCACCTGTTTGTGAGAAACTGGAAGCAAATATTTAAAGACTTTGTTCCAATGCACTCTATTGCCTAGTGAGACTTTTTTTTTAGTAAGGAACATACAGTCTTCCCCTCATCTCCTGGTGTCCAGCAACTATGGTAGACTTGCAGACCCTACAGCACCACCCAACAGGGATCTGGCTTAACCCTCGTTTAGTGGCTCTTTTTTCTCCTTTTTTTTCCTTGTTATTGGAATAGTGCTGATGGTCATAAAGTCAATGAAAAATCTGAAAGGCTTGCTTTGGAGGACTGCATTGTATTCAGTTGTCATTCTAGTTGACACAGTGGGTGCCATCTCTTTTTCCTCATTTATGATGTGGTACACAAGACTCATTAAAGGAAATAAAAATGGATGTGAGCTACAAAAGGATTAAAAAGACAAGGACAACGTAATAGGATAATAGGATAGCGAACATCAAAGCTTTTTCCTCTCATTTGTAAAGGAGCTGAGAATAGTGATGCTACAAAATTCCAAAGACTTCATATTTATGATGGAATACTGAAGTTCTTTGTTATTGCTGACCTTCTCACGCGCTTTCTCTTTAGATGCCTCATCCATCCACTGTAACTCATCTAAAGTTTCGATGAACGCTTTCCGAATCTTATCTATTAAATCTCGGACCTAAAAGAGAGGCAGTAAGAAATTAATCGTCTAAATGCTGTTTTTCCCAGGCACCACTAAGGAGGGGTGTGAAGTTTCCTACTGAAAGCTGATGTCCTCAAATTCTATGCTCTAAAACAGGGCAGTCTGCATTTAAAAGAGCACTGTAAACGAGTTCTTATGGGTTCTGACTCTTGGCTGATAGATCTCCCAACCTGTTTTGTCTGTTAAAGGTATCTGATGGAGGGGAATGGGCACTGTAGACATTGTGGATGTACAATAGTACGAAGGGTAAACTACATACCATCCTCTTGCTCTCACCAGCAAATGTCTCCCTGACATACATTGCTCCCACTGCGTTCTCCATGTTGTTGTTGACATAACTCACGCACTCCCTCCAGCGGGCTTCTTCCAGTGTTGTCCCATAAAGCGCCTGCAATGCAAAACAGCACAGGATTAATCCTACACGTCTCTCTTCTAAATCATTGCCTAAAGAGGAGGTTAACCTAAGACATAGATTTCCATTGCTGTTCTTAGATTTGTTTGGGGATTACATGACATTAACAACGCCACTGTATTGACAAGGACTTGATTTGGTGACTGTGGGACTCTTTCAGTACTGTGCTCCACGGTCTCTTTAGGAAGAGAGGAAATACCTTTCTGTAGCTAGATCGAGCATCCTTGAAACGGCGACTCAAGCTGCTGACTCGATCAATTACCAATCGCCAAATGAGGTAGTTCTGGATGGTGCTGTGTGGGAAAGAAAGCTGAGCTTAATCCCCTGTACAAAGCAACACTAGTGTGGACAGTCAGCGGGGATCTTAGTTTTGAATGAGGTAAGAAAGCAAACGATTGCTGCCAGCCATCGGTTTCACAGCAGCTGCAGGTGACTTCTTATTTAACAGGCTGACTAACTGTAGAGGCACCCAGACTGAGGACTGTCCTACTGTGTTTGTTCAGGGATTAATATTTTTTTTTTCTTCTAGAGTGTAACAAGAGCTAAGCCTGTGATTTTTTTTTTTTTTCTCATTTAACCTTTTCTAAGCAGGTGAGACACCTCATACCACAGTACTTTGGGACCCTAGGACCTTAGAAGACATTACCCATATTTTATAGTCAAGTGTTATTTTTCTCAGAGAAGCTCTGGCAGAACTAGCAAGTGGGCTCAATAATTTACATTTCCACAACACTTCTGTGACTTGGATATTGTCCGGTTTCTTTACCTTGCTGAGTACTTTGAGATAATTGCTTTCAGCTCTTGCAGATAGGGCATGCCATATACAACAACCTCTTCTTCTGGGTCAACTTGAATACTTACTGAAGACATGACACCTTGGATGAAGAATGTCCAGTTAAATTCCTAGGCGGATAGAAAGACACATGCCAATGCCAGGTGTTGAAGTGCCTTAGTAACTGTCTGGACTTTCTATAATCTATGGGATTGGATGTAGTTATAGTGTTGTTCAGTAGAAAAATGCTTTTTAAGAGACTCTGAACATGAGATTAAGAATGGGAATGATTTTAGATGCCTCTTTGTTGCATCACTGATAAATTCACAAAGCCATTTCCAAGTGGCATGGCAGTAAGAGGAGGTTGAGAGTATTAGACTGCACATTAAACACTTACATTCAATGCAAACTTTTCCTGTAGCTCTTTTAAGGTCATTTTGTTGTACAACAAGGTTACATCATGCCTCTCTTCTGCTGGGGTAGTTGCCTGAAAACATTCACAAGGTTATTACTAGAATCAACTGACACAAGTGTCAATGGCTGAAGTCACATGCACGCACATGCACATACACACACTCAACTAATATGCAAATAAAACAGTTTATTTTGGAAAAGAAATTATTTGGTGTCCAGTGCTGCTTTCTAAATTTCAGCACAGGAACTCAGCCCCCCCATTCAATGATGTGTCAGTAATATGTTGAGCCAAGTGGTTCCCTCTGTCCTCTTTAGAATGAAAGACTAAGTTCTTAGAGATTTTTAGGGTGTCGCAGACTCCTGAGAATGCATGGGAGCTAGCCCTCGTGTTATCGTAGTGTATGTTTAGCAGAAGATAGATTATCCTACTTTAGAAGACTTCCAAAAATAAATGTGGCTAGGACTAGAGCAGACATAGTAGCAGTGTATACACTAGACATAATTATACACACAGGGGCTCTGATTTCTGGGCTGCTCATGGCACACAAAGGCTTCTTCCTCCTGCTCTCCTGGGTTTTCTGCTGTGTCAAAAACTCTTCTGCAAAAAGGCAAGAGGCTCTTCCCCCTTTCCCCCCTTCCCCAACATCCTGAGTTGTTCTCGATTTCTGTACTCACGTTTGCAATCTCTGTTTCAAGCTCCATAACCTTTGCCATTTCCTCTTGGACAAAGGAATCATCTTTAGACATATTCTTGTCTTCCCGGATCATTTTGGCAATGGTGATCATGAACTGCAGATAAGCTTCTCTCACCTGCCCAGAAGAAACACAACACGTGTGCAGTGTTGTGAAGAAAAGGTTTGCTGTCTGTCACTTCTCGTTCAGGAGAACGTTTTTTTGTTTTGTTTTAGCTTTACACTGTGCTATGAAGAAGCTGGGCCTGGGGTCACAGCCTCTGCCCTTGTCTCCCAACACAATCCTCCCTGCTCTATTTTCTCAGAGCTTTTTTTGGGGTGTGTTTTTCTTTTTCCCCTACAATAACAGATACCACTGCAATACCTAGGACCTCAGTGCATCCTGGAATAGCTTACAGTGCCATCAACAGTCTCAAAATACATAGTGAAAGCAACACTTCCTGCTTCCCTGTGCAGTCCAACTCCCTGGCTAACTCATCAAGTTAGCATTACTACTTGAGCAAAGAGAAAGCTCTGTGCTTTGAGTTACATTATGAGAGTAGTGATTCCTGCTTGCCAAAATAGCAGAGTAAACATGGAAGGTTTAAGTTCTCTGAAAGTAATACCATAAGTCTTCTAAAGGCTGCTTTTACTGCCTGAAAGAAAAGCTCCATCTCGGATGGTTGCCAGTGGTACCTTTGCTTTATTTCTAATAGGAGGGTATGGCTGTGATTTATGCTTCAGAATGGACCTTGAAAAGATATTTGGCTGTGGAGAGAGTACTGATCTCTGATACAGGAAAGCTTAATACTACCTATTCTTCCTGCATACTTGTCTTCCTCCATAGACTTTGGAAACCAGATAAATACAGGAACTGTTGTGAAATTGAGTCTGGGCACTTACAAGATGATGATTTGTGTTTTTAGGCTGAATGCTGAGGCCTTAATCAGGCCAGAGTCCCACAGGCCCCAGTGGGAGTTTTGCCAAAGGATGCCGGACTAAGCACTAGGGGAGTTTGGGTCATCAGAGTTTGGTTCATTGTCTGTGGGAAGTGAGCTGTTAAATAGCAAATAAAAAGGGTTGTGTCTCCTCCTTACTCATTAAGATTAAAACCACAGCCTTAGCCCTTCTTCTTCATAGCTTCAAATTAAAACTGTATTGGTTTTCTTTTGCTAATTTAGGATCATCTATGTACTGTACTTGATTTTTCTACCTCCTACAAGTCAATCTAAGTCTGACTTTCATGCAACAATACATAAATCTCTATTCTATTGTAACTGTCACTATATAAGTGAAACTTGCAGAGCAGAATCCTAGTTCCAGCAGCGCTCTGCAGTTCCCAGCACAACTACGCGGAGATTGTTTTGTGTCATGAGACAGATTAACAGAAGTTGGCAGTTCATGAAGGTGTCCAGAAGGTGTGGAAAAAATCTTGTAAAAACTTCACTGGACTATATTTTTGACTATATTATATATGAGAATACAGTCAAATACATTGAAGCAAGAAATAAACTAGTCTCACTGTTGTTCTCCTCTGCCTGTACGACCACTAGACAAAAGAGTTTAAAAAGCTGGTTGTTGTGTCTCCGTATTCCCTTCCATTTGTTTTAGGAAAATTAGTTTGATGTTAGGCTGCAAATACTCTTGTTAGTATGACATAATTGAGGAAAATAAAATGTACTAAAGCAGTATTTTCATCCTGGAAACTGATAAACTATCTGGCTACGTTTTCAACAGCTTTCTATGCATTTACAGAAACCCTCACTTTTTTGCTCTAAGCACTGGCAGAGGAAAGCAGCTAGAAAATAATCTCTCACAATTTTCATGTAACTTTGGGGAAAGCGGGGAGTAAGTAGCAGCACTCACACTAGCTGAGTATCTGTTCCATTAATACAGCTTCTGTTGCTCTGTGCAAACCATGTTTTTTATTTTTTAACTTTTTTTCTTCTGAATGAACATGTGAGAAATTCTGAATACTTTTGGTGTTCAACAAAATGTATTTTGGGGTATTGCATGATCAAATATGATCCAGTATGACAATTCTTTTCCCATAGCTATGATCTGTCTTTCCAGTACCTTGTGAAATAGTAGCCAGAACCAGTGGTTTAAAAGATATAAGTGAATCTGAGACAACCTGGACTCAGAAGGTGAGCCTGTCCTTCAAAATTAGAGACTTTTTTTTTTTTTTTNCACCCTGATGATTTTACTTCCCTGTAACCTTCTCATCTGAAAGAACTGGTCAGCTCTGGGGAGGCTTGATGTTTATGCAGTTGTTCAGTCTTCTTGCAGACTTTACAAAATTTTTGCTATACTCTTTTTCCTTGTTAAACCATGAATGTCAGTGTCTAATTCTGATTGTTACATAACACAAAGATTCATATATTTGAGTTTTGGAAAACACAAGGATAAGTAATAAAGTTGTTGTAGTAGCACATAGTAAAATAAATTGCAAGGAATACTTACTCTTTGATAATTGCCCCCATTAAAGTAGTAATCCCTGGATGGCATTCCTAAACTTGGCTGGTCAATCTGAAGGAAATCATACAGTTCTGAAGTTAGTGATGAACAGGAACTGGTGCTGTCCAAAGGCATCCTTGAAAGGCAGCACGAAACGCTGCATGTGCCATTCTCTGAGTGTTGGAATGACAACAGTGCACTCTTCCCAAACAATAAAAGAACTTTAGCTTTCTAGGAACTGGGGTGAGATAGAAGGTACAACTTTCTCTCTCTGGATTTCTAGATAAGGACAGGATGGATACTTAGCATGGGTTATTAAGCAAGATCTTTCAGTTAGCATTGAGACTTAAGAATAACTTCAAATAACTTGGAAAAGAAGTTGCTTGACTTGAGGGCTGGACTTCATGCATAAACGTACATGAAGAGACTCTGAAATATTATGTACGTGGTTTCCTGCTATATATTAAATCACACCATAATTTTGCCCGTCACGAGAATTTACAATCCTTAAATGCTGTAAATCAGCAAAGGTCCATGGACTTTTATTTCTTTAACTGTAACAAAAATTATGCTACTATAAAATGTTCCCCAATATGACTTTGAGACAGATCTGCCACTTGGGCTACAGAGCTGTTGCATACCTTTTGCCTATATTGAGCATACCCACTGACTTATGGAAAGCTAAGTGGTATGCAGTGTAAATAACTATCCATTATGATGCTGGCACATAAATAATTCCCTGCAATATTTTTTCTTACATAAATGATGTGTCTGCTGGAATCCCGGTCATCATTCCATACAAACATGTCGATGAGGACACGTTTGTTAAATCTGGAGTTCATTATGGAGAGTTTTTCTTCCATGCTCCAATTTGGCTCTGGGAGATAAAAGGAAAAATGCACATCATTTATCAATATCTATCAGGACTGAGGTTGTACAGTAACCTTATTGCTTAAACTGTTTAGAACCAGACCAGACATAATGTGAGGGTATTTGTACAGGACATTCCTAGAACTGCTAGAAATTGCTAGAGTATTCTTAATGGCCTTATCCGTCCAGTGATATAATGTAATCAGTAAATGATTAATATATATATGTACATATGTATGCAATTGCCTATGCATAGTATAAATCACCATGACCTTGCCCAGTTAGGCACTTATGCTCCAAACCCCAATTAATATGCAAGCATATTCTATTCTATTCATTAGAACACAGCTATATTGGTTATACTGCTTGTGGTTTCATCATTCATGTTGGTCCTTTAGATTTCCTAACTGTCTTAAAACACACACTGGTCATGAATGAGATCTCCTAATATGGGTATTAAATGTATATGGTCTTATTTATACAGATCACTGCACGCTAAATACATATGATACCTTGACTTTTCCTTATGAAGAAGGTGGTAGAACAGAGGCTTTAATCCAATGACAGTACTCTCATTAGTGCAGTAAATAATTCTGACTTAACACTACTGACCTCCTTCAGGCACAGCATTACCTTTGGTCTTATTCCAGTCTGCAGAAGCCACTGGCCAATCTCCAACCATCGTTAAGGCCTCTAGCAGAGGCAATGAACCTCGTTGCTCTATAAGACCTGAGAGAGGAAAACCAAACACTATATTGTTTTCATAGAAGGAAAAAAAAAGAATAGGTAATTAGCCGAGCAGTTTAAATCTGAAATGGAATTGCAGAAAATAAGAGATACCATAATATCATCCGTCGCCTACATTAGCTTTCAGAAAAGTAATGAAAATACTTCTGACTTCAGTACTGATTTTGAGTAAATGGATTTGGGAAGGATGAAACGGGACACGCTTTTGCATTCGGAAGGGAAGGCTTTGCATTGATACCAGAGATAGATAACCAACATCTGTCCTTTCTACATCCCAGACTGGGTATATTACGCCTTAATGATAGACCAAGGCATCCTCATTCATCTACAGATTAGCTTTCCTGGCAAGGCCATGCAGATTAGATAAATATTGACTGGACTTTGGCTTAAAAGTACACTGGTACTTTTGTACACTTGGTATGAAACGAGAGAATCAATGGAACAAGAAGAGACTCACTCTCATTCATGCATGACTTGTAAAGTATTTTAGCTTTCTGAAATGCTTCTCTGTCCCCTTGATCTGAAGTCTCCAGCACACCTGGGGAAGGAACCATTGCAGTGAGATTTTTGCCCCAGAGAGCTTTGATCTTTTCATAGAAACCACTGAGAATTCATGGCTATGATAAAGACTTGTTATTGTAGGCTTCAATTACTGTGAAACTAGAGTGCTCTTTAAAGGAGCTATTAATGGAAAAAGTGTCAGGAAGAAGGACATGCATACAACTTGTCCTGCTCCTTTTGAAGTTAGTACCCAATCACCTATGGGTAACTTTTAGTGGGAACAGAATGTTCCCACAAAATGGGTGTAGTAAGAGATGTGGAGATGAAAGGAGTAGAGAAAAATCACAATCAACACTTCTCTGCAAGTTTATTTCTCTGTATGATGTGCAGTAAATAACATCTAAAACTAAACACGAGTGCATAACCCAGGACAGAGTAGCTGCATTCCTACCTTTTAGGATGATCTCCAGCTCATCTCTCAGGATGTCAAAAATGCTGTATCTGGAGCTAGTCTCTGGGATAACGTGCCGGTTCAGCCAGCCCCCACAGGCGTACTGGTAGAAATCCTTGCAAGGGTCCGCTGTTGGGTCCATATTCTGAATTATTCTAGCGGCTAGGTATCAAAATTGGAGAGTTGAATTCCACAGACTGCCCAGTAATCTCTAGGACTACCAAAGACTGTCAAGAAGCTTCTTGGCAAAAGGTACCTTGCTTATGCTGCTTACAGTGGATAAGGCTCATTCTCACATATTATGCCTCAAAGGATCCTATTTTCCACTTAAAAACGTGAGGAAGCATCTGACAGCAGACATTTGCACTGAGAACATCAGTGCTGCCGTCTTACCTCTCTTGATTGCATATAATGGGGCTGTACAAGTAGATACCAAGAATAAGAAGGTCCCATGTGTGGAATGTGTTCTCTTTGAGGGAGAATTGGGCCGAAGGGGATTTTTATTGTACTTCATAGGCTGTGTTGGTCAAACCACATCCTTGTGGCTCAGGCCCGAGCCAGAGACCTGTTGACCTCACTGGCAATTTTCCTGTACTAATTCCTTATGAATGGTACTCGTGGTGACCAAGAAAGGATACAAAGGAGAAGTCCAAGTAGGGGTGTGTTTTTTGGCTCGGTGTTTGCACATGGGACTGTATTTGAGGAGAGTTGCACTTGCTGCCTCTGACAGTAACAGCACTGTGGATATAGCCCAAAGGGAGATCTCGTTATTTTTCAACTTCAGCCATAAAGCCTGAACTATTGTTTCCTCGGGTTCAGTAGAATTAACACGTAACACATCACTTCTGCAATGATCATTCTTAGTAACAATCATTACCTGCCGTAACACAGCCGGGTGTGGTACAAGTGTCTGAATTGGTGCTGTAGTGAGAGCCTGCAGGGAGAGCAACAAGACAGCAGATAGAATTAGTTGTTTTGGAAGGAAATTGCTACCAATGTCACTCGCCAGCAGCCCAACCTCAGCGACAGCTCTGTTCAGTTTAAAGCAAGCGAGTGAGTATTACTGCCAGTACAAGATACCAAATGACAACTGTGAAAAAATCTCTTATCTGCAGATTTACGAGGAAAATGTATGTGGAAACGGTATTACAACAGTCTTGACAGTGAGTTTTAACGCTTCTGGAAGGAGAACAAAACCAGGTTGTGGTGGGGGTTGGTGTGGTGTGTAGCTCTGTTTTTTTGGGGTTTTTTGTTAATTTTTTAGCCTGCTGATAGTCTCCACAGTCTGAGATCCCTTTCTAGATAATGCTAGATGTTTTGCCCAATGCTTTGAGCACCTGAGCTCTTTCATGATCTTCAAAGTCACCATGACTGAGGGGCTTAAACAACGGGCAAAAAGCCCATAGCTGGGCTACTGCTTTCATGTTGGTTTGAGTCACAAAGATAAAATTTAAGAAGTTATTCCTACCTCTCTAAGGAGGCAGTAGGTAACAGACCTGTGTATGATCAAGATTTCAGATGTGCCCTCTAAGGTTACCCCTTGCTGCTCAGCAGCGAGGTTGCTCCCTAATCACTAACGCTTAAGGCTGATGAAATACTGTATAATGAAGGAGATTGTGGACCTCCGCTCAAGTCCATGTTCTGCCTTTCAGAGGAGGTGGTAAGCAGAAACTGGAATGGTCCCAAGCTCTTATTGCTTGGTGGTCTACACTAAGTGTGCTGCTATGAGTCTGGCAGTGATTACAGAGGGTCTTGATGTGAATTCAGAGCTATAAGTTCTTCTCCAGACTTACACAGTGAAGCCTTTGTATGTGAACATGTAACTTTTTACGCTGAGTACTACAGTGACTATGTTTGATGCTGGTTATGTCACTCTCTTGTGCGCTGTTCACGACAGAACTGATAGGAGGTATCTGAGCACCCCAGCTGGACAAGTGGCCTTGGCCCTGGGCACAAGAAAACTAATTTTCTGTTACAATTTTCCATTTGTGAAACCAGACAAGCCTAGTATCCACTCATGTTAAATGGACAACTACTTGGTTCCATACTGGAAAACAAAAACTCGATACCCTTACTTTCCAACAGGATTAGCCGTGTTTTAAATTATTTATTTTTATCCTTATGCTAGGATGTTTGCAGAAAAGAGTTACTAAAAAAAATTCCTTCCAATGAAAACAAGTGTTGTACATGAGAGCAAACAAGATTACAGTAATTCAGATAGAAATAAAACAGTAGGGAAGAAAAGAAGGCTTTGAAGTTCATCAGTGGAAGCAACATAAAAAGCCCCCACTGTGATTGGGAATGGAACGTTCAGGGTTCAGCTGAGTGCCGTCGTGCTGTGTGGGAGTAGATCTGCATTAGAATAACTGCATGCCTTATTATAGTTCAGGGTCTAGCAAGCTGTACATGGGATGAGCAAAATATGTGTAACAATGTGAAGCTTCACATAGAGGAGTTTAGGCTTTGGTTGTGTGGTGTCTTTTTTTTGGTACCAGATGAAGCAAGCCCAATTTTTGGAGTTTCCTAAACTCTCTAGTAATTTGGAAATAAAATAAAACAACCTAAAAGCTCAGCGTATTTCCAAGAAAAAACCCCAATCCTCTGAGGGAAAAGAAACTCATAATTCAAAGGCATATGGAAATGTTCCATTAAGAGAAATAGTAATTGCAAGGTGAGAAAGGCATAACTACTACAAGTATGCTGTATTTCTCTCACCATTTCTCAGGAACTAGGCAGGACTCAGATGAAGCTTTTCTTTCTCTTTTTCTTTTTTTCTTTTTTTAATCACAGCTTCTCTCTTAATATAACCTGACAATGTCTAACTTCGGTTTCTGAAACCCAACTGCTTTCAACAAGATTCTAACTCCTCACATTCAAAAAGCCCTTGTGATGGTGAAAATGTAATTGAGCTGTATAAGCAGAGAAGCCAAATCTGTTTTGAAACCTTGGTGGCACACTTGGGGCTCTGAAACTCTGCCACAAACCCAGATAATTGGAAATGGCTTGTGAGGGGCTCTCAGTTTACTTCTAAAAGTGGCTCCTTTGTTTTTCTATCAATTATCTCTCTTATGCTTCAGTACCACTCCTGACAAAGAATCAAGCCAACCTGACTCTGAGATATGACCAACACTGCCCTCTTTTACTTAACAATACATGTGTTGGATATTTGCTGACTTGACTGAGGCTCTGCCTACTGCACCTCTCGAACTTCAAATAACTAGAAACGAATGTAAAATGCACCTTCTAAAGTCTGAGCTCGACAACTCTATGCACTTCACTTTCTCAAACTACCTTGCTAAAAACATCTGCTCAAGATTTTAGCATAAATACAGGTATTTTTCTTCCCTGGTTAAATATTGCTGAGAGGTTGACCTATAATGACATAGACTCCTGCTTTGACATTCCTGGACAAAGACTGCTTGAAGTACAGACATAGAAAGGACAACTCAGGTTAATGTTCTACTAAGCCTAAAAGTTGAAACAAACCAAATGTCTAGCAGGAGTTAGATGGATGCAACGGGAAATTTCTGAACATAAGATCGTAAGTGGGACACAGGTTCACGTTGTCCAAGTAAGGCATGAAGACAGCGATTTGTATCAGAGGAAAACTGGTACAGATTGTTCAGCTCTGAATCCTGTGTTCCTCCTGCTGCACAGAGTAAACGCATCAGTGGAGGGGTCTGTGGTGAATCTACGCTTGTCTCTTCTACCCAACTTTACCTCCCCCTTGTCTTCTCCCACAGCCGAGTTCAGCTAGAATCTAGTGTCTCACAATGTTTTTTCTCTTTTAAAATTAATCACTCCATTTTCCCACCTCTTGCTTAAGAGACACCCTTCCTTGGTATACCTTTTAAATCTACCAAAGAAGGATGTCAAAAGAACAGAAATGGGCCAGAAAGACTTCATCACTGGAACTACTTTGTGCAATACGAAGTTCCTCCACGGCTCTCAAAATCCAGGACCTCTGCAGTGCTACACTTGCATTTACTTCCTTAAGAAAGCCATAGTCTTGCTCTGTTGATAGTCTTGTAAGTAGAAAAGAACTAACGATCCCTTTGCAGACTGAAGGCTTTCCTCCCTTTCAGTCTGACAGAGCCCTGTCAGAGAATTGGTAAAGGAAGGTAAGCTTTAATGGAGCTAAATTAAAATTATCGTAGCTGTGGGACTATTTGAGAAGAAAGAAAATGAGGGAAAATAACCACTCCAGACTGTGCTTTAGAGGTCAACTGCTCACCTGAAAAACGGCAGAGCTGGGACATGCTTCAGACCCCACTGGATTTGCTGTAGAGAATTCTATTGCCTTAATTTGACTTCACAAGAAGCCACTGAACAGTATTACATTTACTGGACAGCAGCAGGATGTGAGAAAAGCTTCTGAGAACTGCAGAGCGCTACAGTCCTCTTCAGCAGTTCATCTTTGGAATGACAAGATTTTAAACTACAAGTTGCTTTTCACAGCCTCATTGAAGTTCCTTTTTAGACAACAGAAGCGAAGCAAATCATTCTGTACAGTCTCTGAAGCACAGTTTGTGTTTGGTGTTTCCCCACTGTGCGTTCTGAGGACCACAGATGGCTGGGGACGGCACACATTAAAACAATTAGATCCGCAGTTGTCATCAGGCAGTCAAGTGTGAGCTTTACCTTTCAGCACCTTATCTATTTCTGACACAGATCTCGTCTGCAGAAGTGCTGTCAGCACTGCAGACTGCCTTTGTTGCTATTGTAACACTGCATTGTTTGCAACAAATATGTAATCGCCAAATTTAGCTTTTTTTTTTTTCCCTCTCCTCTGAGAGGGCTGTCTATACCAGATGTCAGCGTCTCCAAATGGACTCCATAACACCAGTGCTTGGGTTTTATTCCATGTTTCTTATTATTTCTTACCTATAGTCTATCTATAAGCACAGCTGAGACAGGATTTTATGTGAGAATCAGTAAACTGAGGACTTGCCCACTTTTGCAGTGCTGTGTGGCCTGTAGCCACATGCTCACGCTTTGCATTTATGTAGCTCCATCTGAGTAGAATTGAGAAGAGTCTGTCCACTCAAATGTCCTTTCATCATGACCTCTGTGTTAGCTGCCACTTCTTTTAAATTCTCCACCTCCCTTGAATAGATGCCTCATTAATGAACATTCATAAAGTCAAAGACTGACTGGGGCACCAGTCTAGGAGCCAAGCTAGATCTCAGCCACAACCTTTGCTTAGTGTGCCAGGAATTAGTTCAGGCATTGCCCCTCGTCAGCAGGTTCTTGTGACTGTTACTCAAGTGCACGTTAATCACACTCACAGTGCTGGGAATGCAGGAGCATAATGTGGCGTTTTGAAATCCACTCCCAGAACAAGATGCTTCTTAGTCCAAGGGTTGTATTTCTTCATTTATCTGTCTGTAGCTCGCCTGACAGGACAGAACTTAGGCCATGGGCCTGCCCTCTAGCTGCCCAACAGCCTGTGTAATAGGTGTGAATAGAACAACCTGCCGGCACACAGACACTCACACACAAATCCGCAAATCTCACTTGTGTGAAACCCTACAGACCTGGAAGCCAGAAAGAGAACAAAATAACAAACTGGCAACACAACTTTTGAGTAGCCAGAACCAGCGGTTAGGCGAGAATGTAAGTTGTTTGTAACAAAGTTGTCTGGAGGAGTCACTGGCTGTGACTTGATGTGTCACCAACAATAGGGGTTGAAATGTTCTTCAGACTGTAACCTTTCCAACAAGTGATGAGATTTGGAGTTTGGTAAATATTTGTAGAACATAGCTGAGAGAGCTGTGAAAAGGCTGCAAAGATGTATGTGTGGGTGAGATGGAAAGATTGAGAGCATGGTGTATTCAGATTCAAAAATGAATGATTTCAGTTCTGTCTCTATGATCACCCAAATATTACCCTGCTATTCTCACCATATTTTCTTTTAGCTTATCTAGACAAGGTTTTATGAGTACCAAAACATCTCTGGATGTCAGCAATCCCCAACCTCCTTCTAGAACTATATAACTGCATTGCTGTGAGAGCTTCAGTGTTTTTGTTGTCTGGGTATTACCATGTATCACTGACTGATTTTTATCATTATTGCTATAACCAGAGGCCCATTTCATGTACCACAATTCCCTTCTGCAAGCTACATATAAGAGAGAACAGAAATATACTCCCTGAACCATAAAGCCTATGTATACCTTCATATATAAAAAAGGCAGGACAGCTAACCCTTTTAATTTTCCATAGTTAAATGTAATTATTTTTTAGAAACCTGTCTGGGCAGTGTCCTTCTGATGAAGGATGCACAAAGCTGAAGTGGCAAATCTGAATCTACTCTTGGTAAACATTCCAGTGTCCCACAGACACTTCAAAATTAGCATTTGAGTGAAATTAGAAACAGAAGAATCCCAAGGATGATAATCTTTGTTCTATCACAATAATGCTGCTCAGCTAAGGTTTTGTTTTGTTGTTTTTTTTTTTTTTCCTTCCTTGCTTCTGCTGTGTAGGATTTATATTTGTGTTGTGCAGCTTTGAGAAATGTGTGCTTTTTAGGTGGTAAGTCTAAGAGACCTCAGCCTTTTGAGCACTGGGTATGGGCCTAGATGGAACATGGAAACAGAACCAAGTCGAGTATTTGGACAAAACTTTTCAAGACAAGTGCTGTTCCTGTTGCAGGAACACTCACTGGTTGCACTGAGGAGCCCTTGCTGTCTCAGTGTTAGACCCTAATAGTGCATATAGGTGCTCAGCTAAAAGATGCTGTAGACGGATGCTCCTGCTGCTCAGTTCCGACCTGTGAATTACCTGCAGCTCATGGCTGCTCTAGGGTATGACACATCTTGGTGTCTCCTGTTACAGTAGTTCAACCACGTACACTTAAATGTATTAAGTGAGAGAGGGAGAAGCTGCTGCTAGGTCAGTGCTGAAACCATCCCTTCAAGGCGTGAGAAATCAGCTGGCAGGAGCTGCGTGCTGTACAGGACAAGCAGTGTATCAGCTCCGCAGTCACTTTGCACGCGTATCTTGCTCAGGAATGTCTGAATCTGGGAAGCATTTCCAGTGAAAGTTTCATTACTGATACGAGCTGGCAAAAGATTTTGATTTTGGAACTGCTTGCTCACAGATAAGCCTTTTGTCAAAAATATGTAACAGCAGTTGCTTTACATGCCCAGACTCTTCCCATGGATTTGGACGAGACACCGACATTTGGGCAAATATTATTAATACCTGAATTTTGAGTTTCCTGAACCCAAGAAGCAAGAGGTTGAGTGAATTCCTCAAATCTTTTATGCACGCAAGCAACAACATTCTGCATAGCTCAGTATTTTGATAAAGAAACTCCTCCCCTAGGACCTAGCTCTGGAGAAATTTTTTCCTCCTGTCTCGTGAGCTAATAGAAGAAATATAAGCAACTTTCTGATGAGTATTATGAATACAAAATACTCAGATTTCATCTAACACTGGTAACATTCAGTTGCTGGTAGCAAAAGCAGTACACAAAAGGAGGCTTTGCTTATGAATTATTACTCAGCATTGTGCAGTGTGGTACTCACAGTGCTGAAGAAAGCAGCTCGCTGCAGGCAGGGGACGCAGAGACAACGTAAGGAGAAAACTAATGCCTTGCTTCAGGTTTGCTGTTCAGACTTTTAGTTTTATTCCCTAGTGTTTTAACAAAGCTCTGAATCCAAGAGACATTCACGGACATGACAAACACGAGGCAGGTGCTGCTACCAATCATGTCGATGGCTTCACTGAATTTTAAAACTTGGCTTTCAGAACAGGCATGCTCTGCCGCTAATATATCGAGGGAAAGCACCTCAAAGTAACACGCCTCATTGTCAGGTTCCTGGCACGACATCTGCATGAAAGTCACTGAACCAAATCTCACCTAGAGATCAAATTGCCTGATGTAATATTAAAAACAGGCTCCCTTTCCTGAGCAGTACACTGTAGTGTGTCTCTTTTTTTTTTTTTTTTTAATAAAAAAAGCTTTCAGATTGTAATAAGCAACCTCTCCTTTAGATCTGCTAAGCGGCTGTTGCTTTAGAACTCCTGGTAATAATGAATTTTGACTCAGGCTCCTATAACATAAGGAAATGCCAAGCCTTACACACAGATGCACATCTTCCCCTCCAAAATAGTGCAACATTTTTTTTACCTTTTTCAAAACAATGCTGAATGCAATAACATGCATAGATTTAATTAAAAACATAGAATCTTACATCACATAATTTAAAAATAAAATAAAATCTAACACAATCCTCTCTGTGCATGAGCTTGGAACAAGGCAGAGACAGCCAAGTCCCTCAGAGAGGCGACCTCAATGCCTCCCTGCATTTTTGTTTTCCTTCAGCTCTGCAAAAAGACTTATGTTGTTTGCAGAGGGAAGAGGAGAATTATTCACAGGTTCCTTACCTCTGCTGCTGGCATACAAGATCACCAGGGCGACCACTGCACAAGTCATGAGGAGCAGCAAGACAGCCAGACCGGTTGCCACAAAGTTCCAGGATTTCTTCCCAGATTTTGTTGATTTTTCCACAATATCCATTTGACTTTCTGATTTCCCCATTATTGTAACTCTAAATTGAGATGGGGAGGGTAAGAAAGAATTAACAGCACAGCTAAATCAATATAGGATAAATGCATGACAAATCAGGGAGAAAAAGGAAGCAGAATGAAAGCAGAGACAGATAAAGAAAACTTCCAAATTATTACATGTATTTGTCCATTTGATTGTCCACAGATTTGCCAACCTCATGCTCCATCTCCTGTGCCCACCAGGTTGTCTGCACTTGGGGCGTGCTGCTGGGGGGCTGTTCTGGACTAGGCTACCCTAGGTGCTCAGTGGTGCAGTGCCATAACTTCAGGAGCCTGCTTTGGGGAAGTATGGAAAAGTCTCATGACCAGGTTGGGCAACTCCTTTCTTGCAAACAGGGAAGGAGGGGGAAAAACTGCCTCCTTCCACTCCCCGCTCTGAAAGCGTGTTGCTGTTTCAAAGAATCTTCTTCTCTTTTTCCTCTGGATATGAGCAGGTCTGCAGAGCTCTGTTAACAGCAGCAGAATCCAAAGCGAGATCCTTCCAGGTGTGAGTCCCTCTGAGCAGCGTCTGCCCCGTCCTTAGCAGAGGTGGAGGGTTTGGAAAGTAGATAGCTCCGAGAACACGTGTCAGCTCCCAGATCTGCAGGAGTTTGTGACCTCCAGGTTCTCGGTCTGCTCAGAGCCATGCTCAAACTTCGGAGCTCAGCCGAGTGCAGTTCCCAGCTCCAGGCAAATGCTCCCGAGCAGCAGGGGGAGGAGGGGTTGCATGACAGCAGCAGACAGGGCTGGGCACTCCGAGCCTGCGAGCAGCGCAAGCCGCGCTCAGCTGCAGCTTCTCCTAAGTTTCCTCTAGCTTCCCTGAAATCTGCCGCCAGGTTATTCAGCCGCTCTGCTCGCAGGAGGAGCGAAGTCAGAGGTATCAGCCCTCTGAAACCCTTCGGCTCTGACAGTTCTGGCAGCTTTTGGGTGGATACATGGGAACAGCTTCTTGTTTGAAAACATGCCGATTTATAGATTGTCGCAGGCAACGCAGAGAATTCTTTTGCGCTGCTGCTTAGAAATCTGGCTGGTAACAACTGGGAAGGACAGTAAAAGCAAGGGCAGGATAAGCATGTGATTTCCCTTCGGTTTTATTTTATTCTTTTCCAGACCTGGCTTTGGAATAAGGGTTGGTGGCTTTTTGGGGTTTTTTCTTTGGTTTGGTTTGGTTTTGTTGTTGTTGGTTTTTTCCCCTGCAGGCTGGTTTATTGAGCTAGTGTAACTGGCTGCCAAAGTTCACACCACATAAATTTTCAGGTTGGTGCCTCTCTTGACCCAAGTGCTTCACCAGCCCTGCAAGTTTTGTGCGTAGTCAGGAAGCAGTGCCGAGGGCAGAGCGGGGATTTCTTCGCGGTAGTTCTGTTTACTGGGAACGTACATGCAGAATGTTCCCAGAACGTGAAGGCAGACCTGTTTCCCTGAATGGGGCAGGACACGACGAATGCCAGTTTCTTCTGCCAGGAGTCTGAGCCGCCTCCTCTTCTAGTCAGTACTCTGCCTCAAAACCCCTTTGAGAATTTGCCTTTTTTTTTTGTTTTTCAGTCATGTTATCTTAGGCTTCTGTCAAGTGTGAAGGCAGCTATTCTCATCCCACCATCTGAAGAGGAGTATAAGAACACAAAGATCTGAAAGAAATTGATGGACTTGCAGATCCTGGGTATCCATATGTGAAAATTAGCCACAGAAGGCAAGGTTGCTTATAAGGACAAAGCTATATATTTAATGATGAGTTAAGTGATCTCTTATTTCTGTTTGTGGGAAGTTCTACATCTAACAAACAGTATCCTACGTGTGCCCATCTTCCCTATTGCTGAACAGCTTTAGTGTTACCGTACGATGAAGCTGGCTCTGAGATAGGCCAACCTAGTTTAAGCTCCATCATATTGCAACAGACAAGGGCCTCACAGGCTTTAATGTAGTTATTCTTGTAACGTGGCTGTAAGATACTGAAGGGCGCTATTTCGGTGGTTTCACAGGTGGAGAATCATGATGCCACGAATGCTCAGGGTTCCCACTGCTTTCTGTGCATGCCTCTTGTAGCCGTTGTGACTAACGAGGTTTCGAGGCTAGGAATGCTGAGTGAGCAGACTGCCTGCTACTCAGGGTGCACACCCCAGCCCCCCATGTAATCAAGAGACAGAGGACTTACAAAGTCCTAACAAATATATGTAGTAAATGATTTCAGCATGTCCCAAAGTGACTTAATTGAGGTCACACACGAGCACCAAGAACGTAGATCTCTCCTACGTCCCTAAAAAATTCCTAGGTTCCCTCAAAAAGCATTACTGTAATCATGCAGAAAATCACAGAATCATAGAATATCCCGAGTGGGAAGGGCCACCTAAGGCCCATGGAGTCCAACTCCTGGCTCCACACAGGACCAGCCCGATCAGGCAAGTATAGCGCTTAGTACAGACATGCTGAGGGAGGGAAGACTTGAATATTTTTTAAAAGCCTTTTATGGGTGTGAGAGGGTCTTGTGACACGACACCTTTTGGTTTGTGCTGAAGTTTGAGGGTAGACATGAGCAATAAAATGCACATTGATAGACACAGACAGCAGTACTAGACAGTGAGATTTTGATTTCCGTATGATGTATCTTAAGTATTGCTACCATGGAAACAAGGTACCTGTTATGATTTGTATCTCCATATCGACTGATCCATACTAAGATGTGAGTGGAAACCACGTACCTCTGGATGCTAGGGTTTTGTACTTTGCCCATGCAAAAAGGCACATATAAATCTTGATTTGAGGCTGTCATCCAAAGCCTTCCGAGTGGTGTGGGCACGCAACTTCTGTCCTGGCATCGCTTCTGTGCAAGGTGGTTAATGCAGAGGCTTCTGAAGGCCTCTGATGGGCTGGCCTTGGCAGCTATTTGCAAAGTGACATTCCACCAGAATTCAGTGTAGCTCCTATGATGTGTAACTTCTCCATACATTCATTCCCCTGGAATGGCCAAACTTTCTGTTCTGGGTGTTGTTGGCGCATCAAAGCGTGAGGAGCTATCTCTTTTGACGCAGCGGCACTACTGTCAAACTGGCATAATGCAGATGCAGCTTCTAGGGAAGGACTGGAAAGGGCCCTGCGCTTCCTCTGGCAATAATGTCTCTGAAAATTCAGCAGAAATCTTGCAGAAAGGGCATTGCTTTAGTACTTGTTGATCCTAAGTTTTGACTCTGGCTTTAGAAATGATAACTGACTAGCTGGAAAACTCTTACTGTTCCATTTCCCAGTTCTATAGTGTATGCACAGGCACCACACATAGATAGGGATTTCTGACTCGCACATGAAAAAAGGAGGATGCTGCAAATTCTGGCAAGCAAAAATTCTGTAATGCACGTTCAATGGACGGTTTTCTTCCAATAGTAGTTCTACAGGAGCTGCTCTGTGGAAAGGTGTTTTCCTTGTCTCTGATACAAACAGCAAAAGCAGTGTGTTTTCCAACGGCATCCGTGGTGAGAAAACAAAGGCAAATTTCATACTCTTTTGTCCTTCATCTGCTTTTTTCCCTTCTGATTTCTTTCTGAGCCCTTTCCTCTTTCAATAGAGCAAAACACAGCAACATGGGTATTCTGTTCTATCTAACTCGCATGGGTTATATAAGTCACACCTTATTTCTAGTGGAGGCACAATAAAGAACATAAACACATGTGTTATTAGGCAAAGCACGGGCTGATGCTACCTTGCATTGCAGCCTTGCATTTCACTTCGATTATGTTGCTTTGGATTCTGCTACTGATAGATCACAAATATTTCACACTCAGAACAGATGGGTCAGTTAAGAGTGGATTTTTTTTAAATGTGCAAAATCTTTCTTTTTTTTCCTTTCAGTCAGTTTTAGTCACCATGTTCAATCCAGCAACTGTATCTATCCCCATATCCCAGCAGGAGTGAAATCACCTGCATGTGAAATGCCTCTTAGTTCTTCTTTAGCACACATTACAAATTACTACCTCCTCTGTGTGTGTGTGAGGCAGAGGTATGGAGAGCAGCTTCAAAACTCTTCAAAGAGACTGCTTAAAAACTTTTGTTGCCTACCTCTGTCTTTAGCACAATAAAGAACCACGACTCTGGAAAGATAGCGAAGCTCTGTTGCAACCCGGGTTTCAATGTTCAGGTTACATGGATACAAAGATAAATTGCTTCTGTGTATATGAATTAATCTAAATAGGAAAACTCACCTGAACTCAGATTTATAATGCATGCCTAAAATTTTCAGATTTACTATCAACATCACTAGTTTGGTTTAGCATGCGAAACAGTATGCACTGTTCCAGTGCTGTCGAGTATTACTAAATGTCTTCATTAACCTCAGTGTCTTCACTAACCTCAGTCTAAGCAGCTGTTTTCTAAAGAGTGAAAGGAGTATTTAAGAAACTGTGATAGAAACGAGTCTAGTATACATTTTACCTTAAATACAGAAGAGAAACTATAGGGTGACATTAAAAAAGCAAACAGCCTGGTCCCCAGTAAATCAGCACAACGAATGACGCCAGGACAACGGCTGGCTGCTACCCTTTGATTTATTGTAGCAGGAATGCCACTGCAGAGGATAACTCATTGTGCTCCAAAAAAAAAAAAAAAAAGAGGGTTTGTCTGGGAGCCAGTGTAACCCTGTCATCTGTCAATTAGCATTAAAAAAAAAAAAATCAGTACTCAAATATCTTCTTGTAGCTGGGTGGCTACCAGCTGTGTGCAGTGTAAGTAAGTCCTAGTAGATGCACATCGAAAACTGATTAGAATTGGGAACATCCTGAAGTTTAGATGCTGTTTCAAAACTCCCCACTCATCTTCCCTTTAGAGATAATGATGTTTTGATCATCATCAGTAGAAAAAAATATCAGACATTAGTGGTATTATATGTAAAAGGCATGCAATGATTTCTGCAATGCATTTCTAAATGCATGCACTTTGCACAGAAAAGCAGGTAAAAAGTGAAGTTGTCTTACCTCTGTCTTGTGGAGAATCTTTTCCAGCTGCAGAGCTCAGGTGGCTTGTGTAGTTTCTGGGACGTAATCGAAATGTTTAGTATTCTGGTAGTCACAAACAAACACTTATTCGTATTATCAGCGTTGATCTCTTTAACGAGCTCTCCCCAATAATGGTCTTGCAAAGTTCTGTGCATAAATCCCCCCCTCTCTTTCCCCTGTACATTCACTCTCCCACACAGGTAGAGTGGAATGCCCACTGAGTGAAATCCTCTGCTGGAGACTTATCAGGGAGAATTAACCCTTTCCACCGTATTTGAAATCGGCTGATTCTGTGGCTGGACTGGAAACTAGACTGTGCAGCAGGCACCAGCAGTGCTGTCCTTAAGGGGACAAGATGATTTCCTAGCTTGTTAGCATTTAGAAAAGTGTCTCATATTACAGTAATTCATTCTTAAGAAAGTTCTCATTTTACATGACGTGCTTTCCTTCTTTCCTAAGAGATTTATCAAGTATCTATGGTAGGGAGAGTTCTAGAAGGCAGTGTCTCATTTCCTATATGCTTAATCTCAGTACAGTGATGAATATTGCAATCACATTTTTAATGACACAATGTTTTAAAATTATATGTGCATGACTTATGGTATATTTTTGCATTATTTTGCTGTATGGGAGAACGGATTACAAACAAAAGGAATTTAAAATAGTTTACTTTGAAATTATTTTCAGCTAAGGAGCACATACAAATTTCAGCTGTAATAGCCAATAAAATGTACTGTTTATATCTTACAAATGACAGAAGATAGTTCCATTTTCCAAGAAAAGCTATTTGGACCAGTTGAAAAATTTAGAGTATATAACCATAGCCATATGCATTCAAACACCATGCACATATCATTTAGTTGAACATAGAAGACCAAACCATAAGATCCTCTTCAATAAACTGTTAAACTTGGTTTTGGCAAGACTGTCCATGGTGTGAAGTCCTGAATTATCAAAGTGCTTATAAATATGCTTAACTTCTAGCAAACTTCCCCTTTTCACCCATTCCTTACCTTTCCTGCATGCCTACTGACAATTAGGACTCTGTTGAGGAAGCTAGAAGGTTTGCATCATTCAGCCTGAAGATGTATTGACCTTGCATCCTGAATGAAGAGTTGGTTGTTGTGTGGAAAGTGGCTGTGGCTGCATCAGGAGCTGCAGGATAAAAGGACACCGAGAGGTTCGGTCAGTTCTTTCACATAGTAACTGCTGGAGGTGCACTTACATTAGGGAAGGACCCTGGCTCTGGAGGTGCAGAGAGGGGTACCTGACTGCCCACTAGGAAAGAATTTGGATTCTAGACGCACCTCTGTGGCTAGAGCTTCCCGTCAGGCACTAGCTGCTGGCACACGGTTCACCCTCAGCAGCAGCCAGCTCTGCGTGCAGTGCAGGGTGCCCAAGTGGCATGTGGGTTCCAAGGTGCGGCAAAGACTCTGGGGCTAAAACTTACGCAGTGTCAGCCCTGTAGGAAGGTACGTCACTAGCTTTATTCTTTCTTAACCCTTGCCATTGTCAACAAAGCAAACCCAAAATCTGTACAAGCAGGCTGAGTGCTGCGGGATGCCCAGGATGTGTTCTTGTTCCCACTGAGGGCTGAGGCTCTGCCCTTACTTGTGCCAGAGACAGTTGAACAAATAAACAAGTGGATCTCAGACAGAGAACAGAGGGGTGACCTCTACCAGCATCGCTGCCTGGGGGAAGGGTTTGATGACAATCCATAGTGCTGCTTTACATTTTACAGGTATGTTGTAAATAATGTCATCTTCAAAAACCTCTGTACCCAGAACGAAGAGACACTGACAAGCACCTGACATAGAGTATTATCCCCCTTCTACAGATGAAAGTCACACAGAGAATCAAAGTCAAGATTAGATTAACTGACGTTGATGCCAAAGGAGCTGTTAATGTCTTACTTGGCATCTAGCAGAACAGAGCAGAGGGTTTCACACAGATTACTCCATTACATCTACAACCTCTGTTTGGGCTTAGGAAAAGATGTCCAGAGCTGATGTAAAGATACTACGGTATCTTTAAGTTACCTATAGGGGAAGCTCTTGGGAGGAACCTCAGTCAGTAACAGACTTATGTAGTCAGACTGGAGAAGGTCCAGTGGAAGGCCATGATGATTGAAGGGCTGGAGAACCCTTCGCCCTGTGAGGAAAGACTGGAGAAGTTAGGTCTTTCCTCCCTGTAGAGGGGAAAGCTCAGGGGGCATCCCATCACAGTATTCCAGTCCTTAAAGAGAGGACGGCTACAAAGAGAATGGAGGCTCTCCCTTCACAAGGAGCTACATGAGGAAGACAAGGGGCAATGGGTGCAAGTTGCACTGGGAAAGGTTTCATCTTGATACAAGAAAGATCTTTATTTATTTATTTATTTTTACAGCAAGAACCATTGATCACTGGGACAAACAGCCTCCCCAGGAAAGTGGCAGAGTCCCCATCACCGGAGGCTTTCAAGATGCAACTGGGCAGGGTGTTAGATAATCTGATCTAGGCTCCCTTTCCCATGGGAGGTTGGCTCAGACCACCTTTTAAGGTCTTTTCCAACTGGGGCTGTTCTACGATCCCATGAAAAATGTGTTGTGGATAGGAATTAGCTTAGGCGCGTGCTTAAAAGGTGTGTTGAATCAGGTCTTGGATACCAAATCTACCACCAGTTACAGTCAACTAGAAGTTTCCCTGCTGAGAAATTATTTGGGTCTTTCAAAATGACACAGTCTATTCTAACTGTCAGTTCTGTGGCATTTCCCTTTACATCTCACTTGATGTGTGATTATATTGCAGTTCATCAGTCAGGTTTATTAGGAGGCTTAATTGGATTGCATTAGCGGGCATTTGAGCTATCCAAAACAGTTGAGAATGCAATCAATTAAAACATCCAAACACATTAATGATGTAGACACAGGGCAATTTATGTAGATGGCTAATTACCTGTTTTCCCCAGTAAGTAGATTTTATTGCCCAAGAATGGACAAAAAATGCATGAGAAGAAAAGAAATAGCTTTGCAAAAAACTGTTGGCCAGGTTGCACACAAAAAAAATAAATGACAAAATGGCAAGGTGTAAATGTTTCTATTCTAAAACATCGTACTGCAAGAACAAATCCTCCACCATTAGCCGCGCTCAGAAGCAGTCCTGGTATTGTGAGATTTTACTGTGACTTTTAGAGAACATACTGAGTATATTGCCAGTGTTTGAACGTCTTATAATCAGCCATCTGAGGTTTCTAAGCAATCAAGATGCTCCGTGAGATGGTCATTTTAAGTGGGAATATACTAATCACTGTCAGTCTTTCATTTCATCCACTACTGATCTGCATCTAAAAACGTGGCCCCCTTGTGACTTCAGATCCCTGTACATCATGCTGTGTGACACCCGTGACGCGTATTTGCTGGGTTGCGTTAGGCATATGTAGCACTGACTTGGAGACAAAAGTACAACTGAGGGGGATAACAAAATGCAAAACAGGAATGGAATGGAATCATTAACATCCTTCTGCGTTTCCTGCTCCCTCCTACACTCCCCCTCTGGCTTTACAGCTCAATTTTCTCATTTACTGTGACGCAGTTCAGGAATGAGACATACAAACTTATTATCAGATACTGTTCTTAATTTCCTTTACAGTCTGTGGGGAAATCCTTCAGCTAGTTTATTCTCTGTAACTTTTGACTTCTTGGAATGATGTAGGGAACATACAAATACAAAACTGATTGAGCTGGATGGGAAGACGCCTAAAGCCACAGCTAAATGGCAGACTAAACTCAGTCTTGCATTGTATGCTGAAGAAGTTCTCAGGAACACAGAGTAGACATGCCAAGGTCTCAAGGAGGTTTTGGCTATGCATCATGTGCCTAAAGTAAACTTTGAAATTAACTGAAAATTAAATATTTGCACAGGTTTCAGTCATGTAGGCTATACATCTGTATTGAGGTGTGGAACCCAGAGGGCCAGTGGCACTGTGCTATGACAGGAAAGGCCAAGACTGGGCAATGGCAGCTGACTAGAATAGAAGCTATATTTTTTTTCACTTGCACACCTATTCCCAGTCCATTGGTGAGAAACTGAAAATAACAACACTATAACCACAACTGTTTTCCACTATCTGCTGACGTATCTTTGAGACCGGCTCATGTTCTCTAACCTTGCCACTTGGGATGGCAATTTGTCCCCCAGCTGTCCTCATACCTCATACCTTCTCAACTGCTGAACTTCTCAAATGCTGAATGCTACAAACAGTGATACCAAGCACTTTTTTGACCAAATAAACCACTGGTCTTATGCTTGGGGTATCAGAGTTGTGCATATCTGTGAGGCAGGTGCAGGTTTGCGGTATTCTTAGGAAACCAACAGAACAAATGAATATGAAAAAGTCATTCTTGGAACCCACGGCAGGAGTAGGACGAGAAAGTGCCTTCTGAATCCCACAGACTTTGGAGTGCTCTTCTAAGTAGTGAGTCGCTTTCCTTAAGGTGTCATTGAGTAACGGCTGACTGAACCAACAGATTCCAGCATAGACTGTTTTAGACGAAATATGATTGAAATAGCCAAGACTCCAAAGGCAGACTATAATGCCAGTGATAATTTCATGTAACACATTAAATTAATGGTGACAGTGACTCCTCAGAGCCCTGGGAAATTAGAAATTGCTTGATGAAGAAGCTGTACAATGATGACACAGTTAATCTTCTGCAGGGAAATGATAGTAAAAGAAATGGCTTTTAGATTAGCTGTCATTAAAGTGAAACATCTGCCTCTGCAAGCCAAGTGGAATGTCCTCAATTATGCACATGGAAACTCATTAAAGTTACTGGGTTTGCATGGCTGTAAGTCAGAGCCGAATTTCCACCACGATCTAAATCTGGGAAGCACAATGAATTAGACTGAAATTCAGGAAGATGATTTCCCAGGCAGTATGTCAGCTTCAAAAATCCATTTGATCGGTTGCTGAAATTGGCTGACATGTTTAGATTCTCTTAATACCTGGGAGCACGTAACTAACTGAAATAGAAAAAATAAACGGGAGTCATATGGTTTTAAAGGAAATAAAACCTTCTGAGATCACAAAAGTTCAAGGTCTAGCTCTGTCTGAACTCTGAGGAAAAGCTTCCAGTTGAATAATTAATTCTAAACAATTTGCCATAATTTGTAAATTGCACTTTGCTGCTGGACTGCAGAGCATAAGGTCAGGAAACGTTACTTGTGTACCTGTATTTGTGATGCAAATATTCTCTTATCTGATTTTCATCTTAAATTCTTGTAAGGAATGCTGAATGTTTCATAGAGGCAAGACTGGTAGCAATGGTTTGTGGAGAAGCATTCACAATCAAGATTTTGAAGTTTTCTTTCATTTTTCCCTGTCTGGTGACAATGCACAACAAGGCAGCGTTTCTGCAATTCTTACAGCCTGACCGGCCGGTTACTAAGGTTGCAGAATACTTTAAAGGAACAAAATTCATAGGGAGCAAAGAAATATTTGGTAGGATCCATTTGCAGCTCAGGGTTGAATAAGCTAGATATTTAATCTTTGCTTGGGATGAATGCAGCTTCATTCAGTTTACAAATAAACAGCTACCCAATTCCGTCATATCAGGCCATATTCTCTTCTTGATCACATTAGTGTTGATTCACATAAATATAGTTGAATTCCTCACAGTTATCTAAAACAGCAGCACACCATAAGAACGTGTGCTAAAACATGCTGCAGAAGAGACTTTCAAGGAGCAAGTGTTACCATAGAGTTCCTTTTCTAAATAACTCCAACCATCGGCTGCAAGTACAGAGTGAGTGATGCGTCTCAAAGCAGTTGGAAAGAGCTCCACAATCTTGATGAATTGCAGCTTAACATTAAAGAAACATATAGAAATGACCACTGCAGTTTTTCTGTCCAGATTCTTCAATCTGGAAGGCATGGAAACAATATCCTGTTAGAAAATGGCATGTATATAATGAAGTAGGTGATTCAGCTGAGTGGTCCCAGACCCTGGTATGGGTATGGCAACAGATAAGAATGAGATTTATCAGCCTGGAGGGGAAGGAGATGTTTGTTGATGAATACTGATAAATTTCTGGTGCGTAACTGTTGCTGGCAGGGGAGACTGGGCTGAAAGGAAGGCAGCCAAAGCTTGCTCCTAGCAAGAACCATGCCCTCTCTGCTGATTGCTGATAGCTTGTTTAACATAGCAGCAGTCTGGTGAGAGCCAGACTCAAGTGCAGTGATCCTATTAAGGCATCTGAAATGGTCTTCACGGCCTCACTAGCACTGAACGAAAGATCACAATTAGCCTGAGTTATAGCCAAAGCCAGTGATGGTGACTGTCTGTTAAAAGTCTGGGTCCTTGGAAAGGAGTCCTTCCCTGCAAACTGCAGCGTGTTGTTTTCTTGAAAGATACCATCTTCTGGCAAAGCGCAGTGCACTGGGGCGGTGGGGGCATGTGAACGTGCAGGCGCAGGGATGTTTGTGGCCATTAGGTGCATGGGCTGGGCAGTGGCTGAAAGAGATGGGTCACATTTAATCCGCTCTGCTCCCCAGGACTCCAGGCAATGAGTGTCAGAACAGGTTGGGGCAAGTGTGAAATTGTGCTAGGCGTGCGTAATGCAGTGACGCTGCTAATCAAACCCCTCTCACTGTGGCTAATCAGATCTATTTGATATTCCACAAAATTAGTTGGAAGAGCAAGTATATAATGGAGAAATAAAGAACAAATCAGAAGCTTGGGCACAGGCAAAGATAAGGACTTTCATCACAGTAGTTATTGGGCGCAGAAAGAGGACAGAAGATAAACAAAAAAACGCTGATGAGAACAGTTAGGATCTGCTGAGAGAAGCAGCCATTCATCTAGACCATGAGCAGCAGATAAGTTATGTGTCCTCCTGGTGCTTAAAGAAACAGCAGGCAACAATTTTTTCCTGAGCATAACTCTGCAGCAATCTTGCAGGGATGCATGTGGTCCCCGTTTTTAAAGAAAAATTTCTTTAGGGGAAATACACGCACCCTATTCAGAGCAGGCAAGAATACATTGCTTAACAAAACACAGCATTCCCAAACCCCACACTTCCGAAGGGGCAGGCCCGGCCAAGGGATGGAATATGTGTCTGGGAGACAGGGCAACGAGATTGTCTTCCCAGTACTGTCCATGCCTGTCGGGTGGCCTGAGGAAATTGAGTATCCTGTTTTTACGTAATAGAAAGACTTGGGGCATTAAGAAAAATCTCAGTTCACTAGAAATTACAGAGTAAAAATCAGAAAGTTAGTACTGCTGCCCTCAGCAGAGAGGCCGCTAATCCAGCCGCTTACGTGGACTGTTTTCTTCTTTTGATTTAAACTCTGATTCTTTCTTCCTACAGTTTTTGCACTGGTATTATTCCTATCTGTCAGCATGAATAAGTGCGAGGAGAACCAGATTCGTGGGCTCCGTAATGAAGTTATTTCACTTGAGTGCAGCTGAGCATCTGTGTGTCTGCTCTCTGCATGTCTAGATTTCCATGGCTATAGAACATCTTCAGCAATATTAACTGTGGCAAAAGAGACTATACGTTGCCTCCGTTGTCTACGCAATGTGAGTACATTGCATAGACACAGGCACCTCGGACTAGACGTTAGGAAGTTCAACAAGGCCAAGTGCAAGGTCCTGCACAGGGGTCGGGGCAATCCCAAGCACAACTACAGGCTGGGCAGAGAATGGATGGACAGTGGCCCTCAGGAGAAGGACATGGGGTGTTGGTTGATGAGAAGCTCAACACGAGCCAGCAGTGTGTGCTGGCAGCCCAGAAAGTCAACCGTGTCCTGGGCTCCGTCCCCAGCAGTGTGACCAGCAGGGCGAGGGAGGGGATTCTGCCCCTCTGCTCTGGTGGGACCCCTCCAGCTTGGGGGTCCCAGGACAAGAAGGACATGGAGCTGTTGGAGCAAGTCCAGAGGAGGTCATGGAGATCATCCGAAGGCTGGAGCACCTCTGCTATGGAGACAGGCTGAGAGACAGCTCAACAAGTTGGGGTTGTTCAGCCTGGAGGAGAAAAGGCTCCAGGGAGACCTGTGAGTCCATTCCAGTCTCTAAAGGGGCTACAGAAAAGCTGGAGAGGGGCTGGTTACAAGGGTAGGATGCGATAGGACAAGGAGATGTGGCTTTCCATAGAAAGAAAGTAGATTTAGATGAGATCTTTGGAAGAAATTATTCCCTGTGAGGGTGGTGATGCCCTGGCACAGGTTGCCCAGAGAAGCTGAGGATGCCCCATCCCTGGAAGTGTTCATAGCAGGGGGCTGGAACTAGGTGGACTTTAAGGTCCCTTCCAACCCAAACCATTCTAGGATTCTATGAAAATTTGTTTATTGAGAGGGTACTCAAACAGCGGAAGAGGCTTCCTAGAGGTGGTCAATGTCCCAAGCCTGTCAGTGTTTAAAAGGCAATTGGACAACGTCTTTTAACTCTTGGACAGCCCTGAAGTGGTCAGGCAGATGGACTTAGATGACCATTGTCCCTTCCAACCAGAACCATTCCATTTGAAAAGCCACAGAAGGATCAAACTGCTAAAGAGAGAAACTATTGGCTGACTGGTACTGAACCAAACCTGCAACTAGAAGAGGCAATGCTAACAGAACAGCAATGTGAAGCTGTGAGGAGATTTATTATTCCAGTCAACCAAATACCCAAAACAAAAATCAAGGAAAAAAAATAATTGCAAAGCTCTGAACCACTGCTTCTCAAAAATTTCAGCATGAGACATGGAGAAATTGATTACTATTTGAATCAAAATCAGTGAAGTTATATCTTTAAGCTTGCAAATATAGCCAACAGTTGTTTAAGGATATAATTTCATGCTTGGAACTATCCTGTAGCATCCTTATACTAATTAGGAGCAAAAAGTACTCATCAGTGTCACTAGGACTAAAATCAGAATAACTTATTTTTGCTTTTGAAAGGAAAGAAGCCCACTCTTACCTGTGTTTTTAGGAGGAAAAAAAAAAAAGGTGCATGCGGAGAAGAAAAAAACAGATGCAAGGGTACAGATGGTATCATTGCCTGTTGGGTTGATTGTACTGCTGCTGAATGAAGTTCCACTCTGGAATGTTGCCTTTTAGAAAACAATGTAACAAAAAAGAAAATGTTCCATTTCCCTTTCATCCTAATCAAAGCAGGAAAGCAGTTCTCAGTATTGCTTTAATCTTTGTTTTCAATAGTAGTTTCTATTTTTCTCCGTGGTTGTATTATCCCACTCCAAAAACAGTGGGATGAATTCACTCAGAGCAGTCAAAACAAATGTACAAGTCTGTTGTTTGGGGGCCCACCTCGTTGTTTCCTTTTTGCACAGCACAGGCATGCTGCTTCCAAACGAAGCTAGCGTCTCCCGTTGCATCGGTGAAACCACAAACCACGCAGAAATTTGGTATATCAGCACTATCTCTGCGCTGCCCCCTAAGTCTAGCTGTCCTTATGGGTGGTGAAGCTAGCTTTATACAGCACAGCAGGCAAAACCCATCACAGTGTGGGAGATGTTGATCCCCATCCTGTCCAGCATGGATGATGAGGAACGAGTGCTGAATCACTGCAGAGCAATCACATTACCATCTTGGCTGTTGCCTCCAACCCTGACCTTCTACTTGCACATTGATCATTTCTTGACTAGTTCGTGCTCCGGTGCTGTCTTTTGCACACAAACATCCAGGAGTGTGAAAGATGATACTTAGTGGGCTCTTGTAGATGCTTCCACTGAGAGATTATCTCCATTATCTGCACTGGCAAACTGAGACACAGGGATCTGGAAGTCCAAGGTGAAGTCTGGAGTACAGCTGCCTGTGTGTCCGAGATAACAGGCTATTAGTCACTAGACAGGATATTTATCTCTGTTGTGTCTCATCCTTCATGTTACCTCTGTTCCCTGGGACAGAAAAACAGTGTGTTTGGCATTTGTACTGCTCCACTCCCGTCTTGCTGCTGATCACCGCAAATCCACGAGCTTATGACAAAGGCAGTTCCTTCCATTCAGGAGTGGCTCATCTGAGTGGTGTGACACACATGGTCCTTCACAAACACATCACAAATGTTACCTTTGATTGATCTTTTTGACTGGCCCATAAAAACAAGGCTACTTAATCAAACAGTACGTGCTAAAGCTAATCAAATAAATAGCAAGGAAATATGTGGTTATTATTCACAAACTGCAAGCTCTTTGAATGTTTTGCTCCACTATGATTGGAACCCACATGTTAGAATTAGGGCAGTTTAGTCAGACAAATGCTTTCTTCACAAGAAGGGGTTTACATACATCCACAATAATTTTTTAAAATACTGAATACTGTAATTGTGCTCTTTTTCATAGCTCTCTTGGTCCATTTTGTTTCACTACCTGAAACTTTCTACTTCTAATCTTGCCGTACCATGTTGAGTGCCATGTCCATTGCATATTTATCACGAGCTTCTAATTTTTCCCTTATTCTTGAAGCCTCACAAACAAGCTAGAAATCAATCAGACACTGCAAAATCCCCAAACAGATAAATTAATGTATGCTACAGCTTGATGCCTCTCGCTTAAGTCTTGTTTTCAGCTTTTTAAGTTCAGTGTTTTTATCAATTTTAAGTCCATAATCTGTAATTTTCCAGGCCTCTTCATAATGCTGCATTTCGAAATTATGCTGTGCAATCTTATGAAATGTTTTGGTTAAAGTTTCACTGCCAGGGCCATTCACAATGCTGCACAATGCCATAGATTCATCTAACTGCAGTGCCTCAATATACTGCTTAACTGCTGCTTCCTCCTTGGCCAGTGACAATAGCAGGTGTCCTTTTGAGCAGTGGTCCTCAACACGTGTTTTGAGGCTGTTACAGCCATGCTTCTGGATCACCTTCTCCATATCTTTTAAAGCTTTGTCGTATTTTTTCAGGTGCGTAAGGCACGCAGCCCTCTGTCTGAGATACCTTGGGTTATCTTTGCTTGTCAAGATAGCCAGGGTGTAATAACCAAGAGCCTTCTCATAGTGATATCCTTTAATCAGCTCATTTCCTTCCCGGGCTGCTACCTGTGGACAGAAAGTTAGTTAATATTAGTTATTTAACCTTCCCCCCCCCCCNNNNTCTAGTCTGGACTGGCCGCAGGCAGACACAGACACTAAGAAATTTTGGATACTTTTTCAAATCTTGAAATTGCATTGAGTTGGAGAACATATAAATTTTTTGCATGCATGCATACATAAAAACCTCGATCAATGGGGACTTGCTGTTACCTCAAGAGTTTATGAACCACTCTTCTTTGTTTACGCATATATTGCTAAAACTCTCTCAGAACATTTCTTCTGAAGTTGTTTACATTCCTTAGGAATAATATGTGCACGAAATACTGAATGGACCAAACTCTAAAAGCAGACACTGTTCTTTTCATTGCCCTCTACAACTACCTGGGAGGAAGTTGTGGTGAGCTGGGGGTCGGCCTCTTCTCGCAGATAACCAGTGACAGGACCAGAGGGAACGGCTGCCAGTTGCGCCAGGGGAGGTTTAGGTTGGACATTAGGAGAAACTTCTTCTCAGAAAGGGTGGTCGGGCATTGGAACGGGTTGCCCAGGGAGGTGGTGGAGTCACCGTCCCTAGGTGCATTTAAAGAAAGGTTGGATGTGGTACTCAAGGACATGGTTTAGTGGGTAATAGCTGGACGGTTGGACTAGATGGTCCCTGAGGTCTCTTTCAATCGTAATAATTCTGTGATTCTATGATTCATGAAACTAAATCTCTGCTGTCGTCTGCTCTAACAGGTGACTATAAGGACATTGCATCTTCTGGTCAGTAGTTAGCCCCAGGTACTGCTCCACAAGTATTTGCATGTCCTAATGATGAAGGCTGGTCTCTACTGAGGTTTACCCAAGCTATAGGAAATAATGGCCAACTGCCGGCTTTGCTAATCATTAATCTCAAGCGCAAGTGAACTATCTGCCCTTATCTGAAGGGAAAAACAAGAAGAAAATAGAGAAGGCAAAAAGAGTCACGTATTTTTTTTTCTTTATTGACCTTACAAGGGTCAATAAAGAAAAATCCATTAGAATTATTTGCCTTAAATGGATTCCTCATTATTTCCCTTTATTGGTAATAAACAAAGCTTTTAACATGCTGCAGCAGAGTGAATGTTTAAGTTATAAACATGGCTGCCACCAGCAGCTTAGGTCTGACAGAAGGCTGAGTTAACAAGCTGAGGCCTCAAGCACAGGACACATGTTTTCATCAGTCTCATTCCATGCGGTATCACGCGTTGCCTTTGGATGCTTGCGGCTCCCTAAATTCACGTTGCCCAGCCGCTGTCTCAGTAGCGGGGTCAGGTCTCTCAGTCTCTTTGTGTGCCTTGTCTTTTTATTTGGTTGACTCAGATCAGAATTGATTGCTGTTGAACAGAACTAAGGAAAACAGGTTCTGGATGAAACGGATCAATATTGCAGGTCAAGTCTGAGCTCCTCATCTGAGACCAGTGGCATGAAATAATTTTGCTGTTCCTAGCAGTTTATGAAGAATTCTACCCCAGTTTGCTATAAAGGAATGTAAAATCCTTTATGTGGTCATATTCGTTAGAGTCACTCAGCTTTCACACATAGGAATAGAGATAGGACGTCTCCCCAGATAGTGTAAATCACTGGCTTTAATAGATCTGGCCATAAATTGTAAGGCACCCTGTCCAAAACCATTTCAAGTGGCTGTCTGTGTGTACATTTAGAGAACAGCAAATTTAGCTTGTCCTTTCAAGAGTTTTTAAGGCAACTAGTCAATGCAAATGTTTTTTCAGTGGCAGGATTTTAACAAGGGATTGAGGTGGAATTGCATCTGCATGTGAGGAGCATCCTGACAAGAGAAGATTTTATTTCCTAGAAATTCTAAAGTTCTAGATCACATTGTTCTAAAGAGTACAGTGCAGTTCCTCAAAATACTTTGTGTTTGTGTACTTAAATTGTAATTTTCAGCCTTTAAGGTGCATTTGTTGTCTCAATGGCAGAAGAAAAATACAATTTTTGTTGTTCTGCTGAATGACTAATCTAATGTTGAACCCGCTGGTGTGCGAACCAGGATCATTTTGGTTTACTGTACCACATACAATATTGCCACTTACTAACTGAGCCACTGCTTTGACTTCTTCACGTTTTACTGACAGTCCCTAAAGTAAGCAAGCCACAAGACTCTGGATTTCCTGCTGTACTTGGAGGAAAAAGGTGCATCTGAGAACAAATGATTCTCTTTTGTCTTCACTGATGGAGTAAACACGGGTGATAGGCAGCTGGATTCCCTTCTGGCTCTGCCTGAGTTACAGGAACTGAGCTGGGACCCATTTCTGGTGTATAACACAGATCAATTAGCGGCTTACTGGCACATCTTCTGAACAAAGATAAACATGAAAGGAAGACTTATGGAAAGATGATGCAGGAAGTGCAGAGAAAGCCAGAAGGATATTGCACAACTGAGTTTAGCTGCTCTCTGCACGTGGCTTTTGAGAAGCACTTGTTTGCCACCAGCCTCATTGCAGGTGGCTTTCGAAGGCCAAGAGCAGGCTACATAGTCCACTCACAGAGGAACTGTAGTCCATCTTCTGACTTGTCACTAAAGATTTGATTATGGCTTCCAGACTGAAATAATTCTGGTGTCATCTGGAAAGGGCTAGCAGGCCATAAGTGACTGGTGGTTGGACTGCTTCCTGGATTAGGTCTTTGTGTCCCCTTCTGCCATCTAGTTACCTCGCTGTATGATAAAGGACTGAAAAAACATTTATTTTTGTTGCATTTTTTGTTCCGGTCCCTAGTGACTAATCTTATGTTGAAACTGATGAAGATTCAATTCCTTAGAAAGAAAAGGAGTGAGGAGTTTAATGGACAGAATTATGGCCAAGGGTTAGTCTCCGAGCAGTAAATACCAGCGGATGGACTGATAAGCATTGAGCTTTGGAAGAGGGTTGGATGTTTGCAGAACTGTTTGGAGCAAGTCTTTCCTTCTCTACCTGCAGGCCCTAGTTGGGGTCCACATGCCATGAAGGCACATGGAATGGCAACCTCTGCCTTGGTTTGAGGGCTGAACTCCGACACAGACCATATAGCTTTTGAGACCATTTTTGTAGGAGTCAGCTCTGGATATCCTATGGCGCCAACAGAAAGCGCAGCTCTGAGGATCTGGGCAAGGAGCTAGCAATCAGTCATGCATTTAACCTTTGACATAGGAAACTGAAGGGTTGAAGCTGCTCTAGCAGCAAGCAAACTCCCTTCCTCTGACCTTTTGCGGCTTAATAAACCTTTCAGGTTCCTATTCCCATGTGGCTCTTCCAGTTGTTTACAAATTTCTTAGCATGGGACCCCTTAGACTATAAATAATGGAAGAATTTTATTGCTTTGTTTTTCATGAAAAAAATCAGTACATCAAGGAGATCTCCCTCCTCCACCCTTTCCTATTCAGCTTATGTAGAATTATTTTTAGCTTTTCAGACCAGACTCCAGGATAATGATGACACATTTCTATAACGCCTTTAATCTCCAAACACGCTAAACCAAAGTGGCAGTGAGACTTTTGCACACAGGGTGCTGAGACTAAGAGCTGAGCGTAAACCTCTGAACTCTTCCTTGCTTCAGTCTCCTTATTTGTGAAATGGAGGTATGAGAAAGAACACCCTCCCCTCGAGCGTCGTTAGGAGCCATGGCAAAGTAAGGCCACCACTGGGGGCTTTGGCACTAATTCTGTCTGTGAGCTTTTTTGCTTTTACTGAGATCTTCCTTTAGCACACAAACTGGAATAACCTTGCAGGCAAAAGGAAGTGCTACTGGAAAATCCTTTGAGACACCAGGCAGGTGAATTAACCAATTCTTTCCCACCCCAGCAAAGTATGTACTTAGCCCTTCTCACAGAATATATATGTATATATATAAAAATTGTGATTCTGGGCTAATCAGTAATAAAAGTAATCATACTCAGCAAATCTTTGAAGATTAGAGAATAAAAACTCCCAGGTGCACAAGATTAAAGATTAAAAAAAAAATAAAATTTACTTCCAACACTGGTATTGAGTTCCAGTCCTGAAATCAGTCTGGCCACCTCTATTCTCTCAAGTAGTAGAGAAATCTTTTGTGATAAATAACCCACCAGTAAGGGGTTTTATTCCAGACCCTATTCCATAGCTGTCAAAAAAAGACAGAAACTAATCTTTGGCACCAGTGAGTTTCTAATACATTGGTGCAGTTTAAGCTGTACACTTTTTTTTTTCTTCTCTTTTTTTTTTTTTTTCTTTTTTTTTTTTTTTCTTTTTTTTTTTTTTTCTTATTGACAGCATAAGAAGATCCCTTGTCTGTTCTCTCGGAAAGCAGCATGGCTGGACTTAGCTGTGGGACTCCCATACAGAACGAGTGATGTGGCAGCAAGGGAAAAAATTCAGCTGTAAAATGTATCTTCACTTATAGACACCTCCTTAGGGCCTTAGACATGTTCCTGATTCCTTAGACACATTCTTGATTGTACCTTTGTTAACTTTATATAGTGAAAGATTGCAAATTGGCCTTAAAACTTTCAAACTCTTCCCCATAAGACTGAACTTTTTACATTATCCAGAAGAAAGGGGCTCTTTTCTCTGTAATGGGGTGTATCTAGGGACTGGTAAATTAATACTTGTTTACTTATATCCTCCTGCTGTTTTGCTAAAACACATACAAAGTACTCCTCTCAAGATGCATTAAGTCTATCAGCATGTTGTTTGTTTTATAACCTGGGAGAAAGCATAACAATATAGCTTCTCACCAGGGTGCACACAATCTACAAATTGAATAAAAGGAAGCAAACATTCTGAGAACACGGAGCTTCTGGGTAATCAGAATTGCAGATGCTTGAGTGAATGTTAAAACTCCTCGCCATCAATCTGACCTTGTCCTGTCTTATTATTGGTGATGCTTTCTCAGAGGATGTACTTTGGGGGAGAAACTTGAAAAATTACTGAAAAATACATACTTGAGTGGCCTAGAGCAATGTGCTATTTTTGTGTCAAACAGTTTTAGCTAAGAAAACCGACACCAACCTCAAATGTTAGTAATTTTACAAAAATATGAATATATTTAAATTTCCAAATGTTACCCAAAAGAGCAAAAAGGATTGATGCCTTAAATGTGACTGAATCAGAACCTTCAGTTTCATTTCATAAAGAAAAAGAAGAAAACATGAATGCCCCTTCCCCAGAACCCAGCTATGAGCACTGTGTAACCCACACAGAGCACAGTACCAGCAGTGATCTCATTACATCTCCAGCTGCTGCCCCTCACATCCCCCGTATTTTAGTGTTGGGATTAAACAGGTCTCGTGCTAGGGACACCAACCAGAAATTCACCCAAGTGGTAATGATGAATTATTAGAGACTGAAGCAAGGTCACTGCAATGAAGGAAGTTTGGATTAAACTCCCTAATCTGGCTGAAGTGAATGCTGCAGGAATAAGCCAGTTTGCTCCTCGTTCATCTCATAAATGGTCCTCCCACACACTTCTGTTCAAGACAAGGCAGGGAAAATCTAAAAGCCTAATTTTGCTTCCCATTTCTTTCCCAACTGAATCCTCAAATGTGGCATCAAAAAAGGACTGTACCTGAGAGAGGTGCTGCTGGTGCTTAGTGTCTATGAAGTTCAGGAGAAACCCCAACTCGCTTTCATCTCTCTTAGCTAGGATGCTGAATGAGTGAGCTGCTGCTGCCACGTTCCTCCTCTTCAACCGCAGCAGAGCTAGTCTTGCACTAACACAGTCATCAGCAAGACAGTGGCCAAATGCTTCCTGAAGGTGAGCAAGGGCCTCTTCATACCTTCCTGTTGGTTAACACCAGTACAAGCTATTTAACCCATCCATGCGGAGAAAGAGACATGAAGAAAACTACTGAAGCAGAATTTAGGTAGCCTGTCCACATCTAAGGGTATTAATTATTTCATACCCTTTCCCAAAACATTTGCAAACTTCTCTTGAAAAGTACTATACAATAATACACTTGCCATTTAACGTTCACTTTCTTTAAATTTACTGCACATTCATTTAGTCAGATCAGCTATGTAAAAGCATGGGAACTTACCATGTGCAATCAAAACATCTGTGTAGAAGATGTGATATTGTGCATCCTTGCAAATTTTAATGAGTGCTTTTGCAATCACGAGAAGATCCCTGAGAGTTTTTTCTTTCGAAAGGTCTTTAGTAGCAACAAGCTCAGTTAATGCAGTCCTGCCATGCTGAAGGAGCCATTGAGTGATCAACCCTTGGGCTTCATGCTTTAAAGACAGGATTGCTGGGATCACTACTCCTGCCTCCACCTTCAGCGCCGAGATCAAATCTTGCACGGCCTCCTATATAAAAACAAGCCCCAAAAAATGAAATGGTAGCAGTAAGTATGTATTGGTAATGTGTTCTTTCAGTTCTCTGCCATCCCACAGGCCACCTGCACATCTTTGGGAGCTCTTCGCTCTTTCCTGTGCTTGTGCTGCATCTTTTCCATTTGCAAAGCTGATATGAGCGTGAAGACAGATACAACCAACTATTTGCAAAGTGTTTTGAACTCCTCAGATTATCACTGAAAATAAATTCTCTAGAGCAACAAGAAAGAGATGCTGTGGATGAGTAGCGTACAAGCAGAATTTGGCTCAGCCAGGATAAACCTGCACAAACCCACACACCCAACTGTGGCATGCAGGTAAAGTGTAAGGCTACTGACCATATTAGAAGTAGATAAAGCATGCAGACATCTGACATGATTTCCAGGCAATGATATCCTCCAATCTCCAAAGTCCGCTGTAATGTTAATTGCACATGTGAGCTTTTCACGGATGATGGAAAGGGACTCACTAAACCTTGAAACTGTTCTTTTTTATCTTTCTATATTTCATCTAACACAATATCATGTCAGGAAAATGTGAGATCAAATATAAGGGAGAGTTTGCAGCACTGCAAATCAATGCGTGGTAGTGACAGTGAATAAGATTTCTGATTAAGGTTGAGTCTTCCTCTCTCTAAGACTTGGGAAATCACACCACTAACGTCAAGCAGCCTTCTCATACACCCAGCAAAAACAAGAGCCTTTCACTGCCCAAACTGTGTGAGAAACTCTTGATTTCAGTGAGTCCATGACAAAGTTTGTGGTACCTTACACTAATATTGCTTAACACTGTCAGGAAAATCACCAGCAGTCAATAAAGTGATGATACCTTCTGCTGCTTCAGAGCAAGGTAAATGAATCCTCGTCCACTCAGAGCTTGCACGTTCCTAGGGTCCTCCTTTAGGATGGCATTAAAATCAAAAATCGCAGTTTTCTTCTGACCAAGCTGCCCATAACATCGAGCCCTGATGAGAAGGCAATCTTCAGCATAACCACCTGGAGGAGAGAAGTGCAACTGTGCTTACTTGGAAGGTCTCAAGTCTACTGTCCTCAACCAGGGTGCAGTACATCCCAGTGTGTGCAGACCACTACGCCCTGCCAAAAGGCTTCAAAGCGGCTAAATGAAAATGATGCAGTAGACCTACACGTTGTGTTACAGTAACTGCAGGAACGGAAAGTAAGTACCACTGTATTCAGAGCTGTGGCACGGGTGGAATAGGAGGGGTGTGCTGGATGGAGGCAAATGTGCTATGGCAAGGAGCTGCCATCCACAGATGTAACAGGAAGAAGAATAAGGAGGGTGCTGTAGAAGACATCCAAGGATATAGAAAATTCCACTTTGCTCAAGGATACCTAATGAAGTACAATGAGAGTACTTAAGTGGTAGTTTCCTTTATTTTTGTTGCCAGTGGAATTCCCATCACATACTGTCAGTTCTGAGTTGAAAGGAGAAAAAGAACTGATGTCAGGTTGGTTTCCACAACACCGAATCAGTTAAGTGTCCTGCTGAGACCAGCAGAACTCTGTCAAAGAATGAGTTTTCACTGAGGAAATCTTGAAAGTGTTTTCTGGTGTGTACTACAAAGACAAGGCCACTCTGACGTTCTGGGTCTTGTGGTGTACGTGTCAATGTCATTCTGCAGGGAAATGGTGAGTTGTGGTGTGTTGCTGCTCAGGACTGGAGTTCGATGTTTAACTTTGCTTCAAAATTCCGATCTAACCTCAGAAAAAGCACTCCATTTCTCCATCTGCCATCATCTAACGTGGGAGGCACATCTTTCATGGCTGCTTGGGACAATTTCAGTATGTTTGACACAAGCCACAGAAACAATGGGACACAGAGACAAAGCCATTGGGGTGTTATGCTAGCCAATACTGATACCTGCCTAAAAGCTTTCCCACACAACCAGCAGGCCTCCCCACCAATGTGCATGTGAACCTGGTCTTTCTCTGTGACATAGAGCTACCCATGTTTCTCACTGACAGCAGAAACCATTGCATTTTTGTACTTTCTCTGTAGGCCACCAAGGAACAGGCAAGCCAGGACCAATAAAAAAATCTGGGCTGCAGTGTGTGCAAAAAACCCTTTTCAGGGCATACAGTGTCCTACTAAGATGAATTTTTTTTTAAAAAAAGATAGATTCTGCATCTTGTAAACAGAAGAACCAGTTCTGGAAATAGCTAAAAAGATGTATATATATTTATATTTACAGGAAGAAAAAAAATAATTCTGATTTACAGAAAGAAAGGGCACTTTGCTGAGAGTAGTTGTACGGCTGCAATTTGATTTGTAACTGTAACTGCTCCACTGTGACTCCACTCCAACTTTCCAGACAGGGACAGGAACCATACTGTGCCAGGTACACCAAAAACACAGGCCCCACTTCAAAGAGCCTTCAGTCTAGTTAAACATGCCAACGGAACATTGTAATAAAAAATCTGAGTGACTGGAAAAGGTAACAGAATGAAAATCAAAATCACATTGCTCAGCTAGCTCAAAAGCTTCCTGGTTTCTAATAGAAACAAATACACATGTTGATCAAAACTGTCTCTCCTCAAATATCCATGACTGCTGTTCTGATTGCCTCAAGGTCTCAGCAAGAGTGGCTGTCCTTGGGAACAGCCAAAGGAAACAAAAGGAGTGGCCTGCAATTATTAAGCACTCAACCTTCCCACGCAGGCGATTTTTTCCCTACCTTCTCTAGGATACCTAGACTCAGCCAGCTGACAGTACAGAGAAATTCCATGTTTGCCAGTTGTCATGAAATGACTTCCACCAAATTTTGAGGAGGTCTGAAAAGCTTTGCCCTTCGTTATTCTGCCCTAAGGTCTTCCGTGCATTTTTCACAGGCACTTCTAAAAAGACAGCATTGTGCTGCTGCTCTGGAAAGCAGCAAAAGGAAGATGAGACTATTGTAAAAGGGAATGTCTCCCTATCTGCACACCTATCCCTCCACTACACCTTTCCTTAAAAACATTTATGTGCAACAAATGGAGGCAACCTACCCATGACGTGAGCAAAATCTCAGGATCTGAGCTGGTTTAGGCTCCAATTCATTAGAAGGAGCTTTTAGTATGCTGGAATAGGAGTGGTGCAAATGAGACGGAAGCTCTGATACGTGAGGATGGAGGCATAAGGCCATTTGGCTGTTCTCATGAAGTGGAGTCAGAAGGTACACACGGTTTCGGATAAAACAGTATTCCAGATGGGACTGACTAATTTACTGCCACACTTAATCTGCACTGGAATTTCTGACACTAAGGTTCTTTTTTCTCTGCTTTCACGTAAGTGCTGTCCAAATAAACACATATAGTTGACCATGAAAATCATGGTTCATTCAGTCACTGGTTGCAGAGCATGTATCTTTCTGCCATCCATGCGTCCCTTCCTTTCAAGGCAATTTTTATAAGGTTCTTAACATGCCCAGGGTTGCAATCAATGACTGTGGCATCCCAACACTGGATGATAAATTATCACTGCCACTGTAAATATTTTCTCACAGGGAGGTCAGCAAATGCGGCATCTTGCACAGCTGCCTGCAGAGATGAGTCAACAGATAGGCTCCTAGCAATTCTTTTGCAGTAATGAGGCTTTTTCTCCCTCCTGATACGCTCCAAAACTTCTGTACTAAAGGTTATTATTGCTCTGGAGCTCTACCAATTGGCTCCTATAAAGACAATATCTGTTTCTTAACAAGCATCTGTTCTAGCAGGTGGGGACTTGATAAGCTGGAATGCATGGGCTGTGAAACGGAACCTTCTCAAAGCAATTAACAGGGCTTTTTTCCATTTTCATAGACCAATCTCTCTTCTTCTCAATGCTGCTGTCATAACATTTGCTCAGGGTGAAAGGCAGATTTCCATACAAACATGGTTTTACTTGGAACATGCCAGCAGCATTTCCATGTTAGCCTGATCTCTCTCCTTAGGAACAGGTCGGAGAATGATGCATGTACGTGGGTACATTCACTCTTTTGCACTGGAACTACATGTTGGTGTGTTGGAACAAGAAGGCAGGTTGTTTGCTGAAATTACTGCATTTATGGCACATTCATTCTATTCAAACGGGAGGTAAAAAATGTATTTCATTGGTTTTCAGGGTACTAATTGATGTAACAACCTAAGGCTGAAACAGGGGAGTGTTCTACCACTCCTCTGCTTGTCTAAAATGGGCTGAGGATGGGTCTGTTTGAGCAGCTTTTCCAAATTACTCACCAGCTAGCATCTCCTCTAAAAGTTACACAAAACAAATAGGATGAAGGCTGCTTCTGTTTTCTGAAAGGGGAGACTTCCTTCGTCTAGGTGATTTTGATCAATTTGTCCAGACCAATTACTCAGGAGCAACTTACAGCAACCAAACTGTAGTTGCAGCCTGATGTTTGGTAGCAGGTCTACCATAACAAAAGACTGTAAAGTGTAAAGACGACACACAATGTGTTTCCTGTACGCTCTACATATTACATTTCTGGAGCAGAAAAACCAGGGAAATTATTAGATCAGGAATTCCAAACCACCAGCTGGAAATAAATGGGTTCAGAATGTTAAAGATCCTCCAAGTTATGAAGGAATTCTGGGTTCTCTGTGTTGATATGACCCAGTAAGGGTGGTTTATGCCTGAGCTTAACTTCTAGCATGTGAACAATGCAACTGAAAATAATCCTCAGCTGTGCTCCAGGAGGATTTCAGGTGCTAAACAGCAGAACAGACAAGTGAAGAAAAGCAGCTGATGTCCCTGTAGAACTGAACTGAACCCTTCCACCCATTTCAAGCAGTTCACAAGCTACTTACACAGCAGTAAGAACTGCAGTTACTGTTTAATTGTGCTATTTCATGGTCCAGATGAGGTGCTACTTTAAACTAATTTTATCCTGCTCTTTACCTGTCTTTGCAAGTCTACTGTTTCAGTCTTCTCATTGGGGAAATGACAAATGAGAATTGGTTGGACATGCTTACCCACTGATTTGATTTCCTATATAGAAGTAAATCTCCTATCAGTATCTTGCTAACCCTACCTGCAGCGATGATGGCGAAGGAAAGGTAGGCAATGGCCTCTTTGATGTCAGCATCCTCCTGTTTGTCCTTCAAGATGGTCAGCGCTCTGAAATGGCAGTGAGTTTGCATCAGCTTCCTGTCTTCATCTTTGAAAATGTCCATGATCGGCAGGAGACAGGACGTATCTCCGATTCTGATCACTTTCTTTAGCAGCTTAACAATGCGAGAGAAAAAGGCAGAAGAGAAAGATTGGCATGAAAAGATAAATGAAGTAATGCTAAAGCTGGAAATACTATGCCTGGTGAGACCAGTACGCTCTCACCCAGTGCTTCCCCACATTTCACTGGGGCTTCAGCCAGCTATGGTCCAGCTGAGGACCATGAACTCTCTTTAACTCCTCAGCTGGCACTAGTGTAAATGCATGTTGGAGAAAACATTACTATTTATTTTTTTTCATCACCACTACAGCTGTGGAAATTGTTCTGGGGAAATATTGATGCTGCTTTACTTACTTTGGGCAGATGGGCAGTTAGCTGGTTTTGAGAGAAAGTTTCTGTGGAACAGAAGGATTCCAGTGACCCCTTCTGACTGTAAAATGGAAACCAGTGAATTAATGGAAAAGCAGTGAAGTGCTATGCCTTTCTTTTAATATTGCTACTGGGAATCAGGGAAAAGTATGGATTCAAATCCACAAACTGCTGTCCTCCATGAAAAAAATCTAGCCTAACATATGGTGTCTTTGCTTCCATTTGCTAGAGTGAAAATCACCAAGCACTTTTTTACTGCAGTTCCTAAGGAAAAGAATCAAAAGATGTTTCCTCCAGTAAAGCAGCTGTGCTTAGCAGGTACTCAACATTCAAACCTGAGCCAGAGGAGCCAGGACAAGAACAAAGTTGCCTTGATGCACCAGACACATCCATTGAACTTAGTACTTTCTCTACTTTTATAAATAGATACAAGTGTCTGGGTGCTGACAGGCATGTGGGACAACAACATTTTGAAGATGACATTTTCGGTGACAGGTATGTTCCATCTAGAACTTCTAGCCAAACCTGCAGACAGGAATCCAACTTCCAAGGGCAACATATGAATTCTAATAAAGTCATGTCATTCATTAATAGCCTTCCCAAAGGCAGCAAATTATACAAAGTTTTTATTTTTTTCACAGGGAGTAGGGAAGTGGTGACAGTAAAACCTTTCTCTTTATGGCTGGCAGAATTTACATGGGATTTTAAAAAATGCAATGGTTCCCTCTGATGGCAGAACCTGGTAATTCAGCTTTGTAATCCTTGGTTGGAACCTCTTTCATGGTTTCAAGCACAAGTCATTAGCTACTGAAGAAAGAAAATTGCAGACTTGTATTTGAGCTTCTGGTTTTGTTTCTTTCCCCACCCCTGCTACAATGCTTCATTAGGATAATCAGCTAGCTGGTAGTTCTGCCTTTTCTCTCGGGGAAAATTACCAATCCCATCAATATTGTCACCAGCGGCAGGATGCTCAGTCACGCTCTGCCTAGTTAAAGTCTGATGAAAAGTGCCATTAAATAGCATGTGATTTAGCTAGGAACCCTTGTGTGGCCTGTGCTACACACAGAAAGTCCTATTCACAAGGCCTGCATTTACCAGTTTACCACCATTCCTGAGAAATGTCTCGAAGCATGGGCTGGGGTAGGTACAGCCCCACTGGAAAACCCATCACAGGGTGGGTTCCAACTCTGCACCACGTGGTGAAGGGCCTCACAGTGCCAGAGCCTTACAGCTGTAACGCTGAGAAGCGGGAGACAAGCAGAGCACTGTGCTGGGAAACTGAAAGCCCTCGGAACACCCTCGGGCAAGCTTATGTCTCTAAAGTGGTCCCTCTGAAGTTCTACCATCCATCTTCTGTATCAGGCAAAAGGGCTGTTAACCCCCTTCACCATACCATCACTGGTGACTCTCTCATTGTCTCTGCTAGCCAGGTGCTCCTTACCTGGTTGCCATCATACGTGAACCCTTTCTTCAGTTGCAGCAGTGCAAGTCTAGCCAGGATGGGAGAACTTTGCGGATTTCTGGACAGTGCTACTAAAAGGAGCTTGTGAGCTTCTTCCACACAGCCCATCTGGTACAGGGCATCAGCACAAAGGATCCGTGATGCTTCATCAGAAGTGTCCAGCTCCACCAAGAGAGAAGCCAGCTGGTAAACCCCAGGGGCATCTCTGGAGGGAAAAAAAAAATGAAAAAAGGAAAGATTACCTTCAAGGAAAAATGCTAATGACAGTAACAAAGATTCTGTCTCACCTGGAGGCTAACCAGCAGGTTATCAGTTCAGTAGCAAAATGGATGATACATTTTACCATATCCAGCACCACAGATATCTCTGCCACTTAATTCCATAGTCATAATCCCTCTTTATAAAAACATGTTCTTAAGCAGTTGTGGCTTTAAAGAAAGGTAACCAAATCATGATTCATATCTGTGGCTGCAGCTGATACCACAATGGAAAAGGAAAAAGTAACAGTGAAACAAAAAAAAAAAGATTGCCATTTCTAATATAAAAATTCAGTTTTGGAGAAAATGGAAGACAATTGATGAGCAATCCTTTCTGACTTTTAGAAGGATGATTTTAAGTTTTAAAACCTCACAGTCCCTCTGTTATACCTTCTTCTAATCTCAAACCCAATTTTTAATGGATTTAGCTGGAACAGTTTGGTGTTCCTGTCTCAGACCTCCCAGCCTTAAATGTTAAATTAATACAGTTAACACTGAAAAACGAATTTGGATGGCCAGCACCAAGTACGTGCATAGTAGCACCTCAGCTCTGTCTTGGAAGGACACTTACTAGGGACTTGGTACTTCACATCCCACCAAATCCTTCAGTTCAGAGCTGAGAGTGAAAGAAGCCAGCTAGCACCAACAAATCCATTTTATTATGGGTGTATCTACTCCTTTAGAGGAGGAATCGCTGCCATATTCCCGCTAGCATCTTGCGTGCTCCTCGCTTAGGCCAATCGGTATATCACGGATTAACTTCCATAGAAAGACTGAGCTATTTGGCTACATGGATCCCACTGCATTCTGACACACCAGCAAAACAATACTTTGCTGAAACAGACACACCTGCGCAGTCTTACTTCAACCTGTTATCTCGGGAATTTCAAAAGGGTCTATATCCTATTCTCAGTTATCTGAAGCAAGGACCCTGTCTACCACTCAAACTGCTCTCTTTCTGATAGGAATCTGCACAGCCCTGTTTCTTTTTCTGCCCACAGGCTGAACTGTCTCCTGGGTACCTCTTCTTCTGGAGCATCTTCTGCCCTTCTTCTTGGAGAACCTTTAGCAGCAGACCTCTTTGGTTCCACGGCACATAGGATTTGATTGTGAAGATGGTTTCTTCCACCTTTAATTGGCAAGCTGTGATATAATCCAGGGCTGTCAAGTAATGGCTGCCACCAGAAATCCGGATAAGTCCACGCCCACATAAGGCTTTAATACAGCTGTTAGGATGTGGGGAATCATGTTCAATGACCCTTTGAAAGTCCTGCAGGGCTTGCTGATGGTCATGAGCGTGGAGGGAGCAGAAACCTCGTAATGCTAAGAGAGTATTGTAGTAAGTTTTCTGCTCTGCTGCCAAGAGGTGGTCACAGATATCCAGGGCAGTTCTGATGTGTCCGTGCAGGAGATGGCAGTCTGCTAGCCGAACGCTGAGCTCACGTTTGGACCCTGGGGAGATATGAAGGAGGAACTGGACTGTCCGGATGACAGCAGGGAGCAGTTCAGCACCATGATTGCCTCTGAGTTCAGCCCGAGTACGCACAGCCTCCCTGTATGCTGCAAACTTTACCTCCAGGACAGTTCTAGCCTGTTCTTCTATCCTCTCAGTGTCGTGCGGTGAGAAAAGTTCTTCAAAGTGTTTCACTGCCTTGGCAGGGGTTGCTGCAAAAGCTTCTGTTAAATCCTGCATCATTTCCTGCATCCGTCCACCCAAGAAGAAATATGCAGCAGCCCGTTCCAAGAGCAGACCCAAAGTTTTCTCATCTCTCAGATTATTATCAGCTGAGAAGTCCCTGAGGGCCTTGCTACAAACTGTCACACACTCCTCAAATTTGCGTTTCTTAAAGAGGTAAGCTGCCTGCACCCTGCAAACCCAGATATCATCCGGAGCCACTGCAGACAGGAAGTCACAGCAGTTGCCCAGCCACTGGTCCAAGGAACTGCAGTCTGGGCTTTCCTTCCGATATGTTGAGAGATAATCAGAGAAGGCCTGGATGACCTGTGGCAAGTGCTCCCTTTGCCTAGTACGCACATAGGCCACAGCCTCAGCTTGATTCATCGCAAAGGCTTGGATATAGTCCGCAACTCCATTCCTAGCTTGTGTTCCTGACAGCACCCGGGCCAATGCCCTCAGCAGCAGCAGTTCCATTGAATATTTTGGATTAGCCTTGAGTAGGCTATTGCATTTACTCACCACCTCCTCTGAGCATCCTTGCCTGAGCAGGGTCTCCAGTTTATATACTGAGGACACCACATTGTCGGGACTGAGGGTGGAGAGAAAGATGGCAGCTATTCCCACACTGAGAGAGACTACAGCCAAGGTCTTGCTCTGGATCTTAGGAATCTGAATCTTGCCTTCGCACCACATCTCCAGGGTGGCTGTCACCTTCTCCCAGAGCCCTCTGTCTAAGGAGTTCACTTTCTGTACTGCTGTGGGGGCACTGCAGCTGAAGGCAGCTGTGTAGAAAGCAGTGGCTATTGGTAACTCCTGCTGGGCGAGATGGTGGTCCCCTTCTCTGCAGAGCTGTGCAGCAAGCTCCTGAGGTGACATTTTCTGCACTTGTATCTTCACCAAGCAGCATCACACACGTACTGTGGCACGTGCCTATAAAACAGAAAATCAGCAACCTGAGGGGCTGTGGAGCACAACTTCTTTTGCTTGGGGGGCAGCTTTCCTACTGACAGAAACAAGCCTAGGTTCTGCGGAAAGCCAGTGCTTTGTCACTGTCAGGCTTACCGGGGCGCAAAGGCGCGGGAAGAAACACGACAGAGGTTCTTGGTGCACACCCGCGTAACACTGGCCAGAAAGCAGCCACGCAGCCTTGTCAGCGCTCCCTACCCCACTGAGCGGCCAGACATGGGGTTGGGGGGGCTACTGGCCTCTGGCCTCCGCGGCTGGGACACCACTTTGATACATTTTTAATCATCAGATGGTACAACCGTGCAGGTGGTGGTGGACAAGGAGAAGACAGAATCGCACCTTGATACTTTGCCCACCACTCGCCTTTCCTCCTTTGCCTTGGACAGGCAGGAAAGGGAGAAGAAAATTCGCACCTTGACCCCATCTCTACCCCAGGAGTCGGTGGGAAAGATGCGGTTCAGGGCCAGGGCCTGAGCCCCAGAGCCTGGCCCTCGGCCCCACGCACCTGGGGCTGGCCCTGCCGGTGAGGGGCCCTCAGGAGCGCCGAGATCCCCGGCGGGCGCGGCTGCGCGCCGGGCACCGCGCCGCGGGGCGGAGAGCACAAATACCTGAGAGCGGGCGGCTGCAGGGGCTGCTGCCCGACTGCCGAGGGGGCCCGGGGCCGCCGCGGCCCTGCG